>JAQQAC010013450.1:1732929-1779271 GCA_029783875.1 Phataginus tricuspis
ACACACACACACACACACACACACACACACACACACACACACACAACCCCTGGGTCATTGCTTACAGAAAATATCTTAGGTCTGGCTTAAGAAAAGAAAACGGGAAAATGACCCTGAGCTAGGCCACTGGTTCCCAGCTCCATTCAGGTCTGTGTGGCCCGTCCTCAGGGCTGAGGGCCAACAATTTATCCTTGCTTCAGGAACCACTGAGTATCTCAGATTAGATGTTTTTGACCAAAATTTGAATAAACTCCCAAACAAACTTTTTGGATCAATATGTGCCAGGTCCTCACTGTACAGCACTCGATCAGCGCATGGTAGTTACAAGGGGCCTTTGTCTATGATGTAGACAAAGCCTGAGGTACAACCCTCCTGCCTAGGAACCTTAAAAACTGACCAGGGAGAGGAGACCTTCACCCATGGAGGCAGCAGTGGGCACGGGGGAGACTACACAGCTAAATGCTTCATTGCGCAGCACAGATTTTAAGCGTTGATGGAGTTCTGGTAAGAGAAATGAAAAGTGAACGTGTTAGGAAATGCGATTTCAGCTGATCCCAGAGGGGTGCTTGGAATTTTACTATATGGGGGAATAGTAGGCTTACCTAGACAAAGAACAGGAGAAATGAAAGCACGGAGAGGGTCATGGGGCAGGAGAGGGGACCCAAGAGTGCCAGGCGATGGGTGCTCTCCTGAGGCATTTCCCAGCCTAATAACGGACTGCAGTGCACCCAGTATTGCCGTACAATATTATCTACTAAATGTTACTGAATAAACACCTAGGTATAAATCACTTAAATTATATTTGTGTAACTGTAAATCCACAGTAATATCATGTCATTGAAAATCTAAAAGAAATTGCTAATTAACTAGAAACAAAACATAAGCCAATAATATCCTATTTAACAAGATTAATTTTACTTACCAGATGGTGCTGTCTTTCTGAAATTAAATAATAAATTTGTTTTAACCAAGTGTTCATTAATGAAATCCTAAAAAAGGAAATATTTTAATGATTTAAATTGCACATGTAATGCTATGCTTACTTACTATGAACTGTTGCAAGCAGGCACATACAAAGGAGGAAAGGATCCAGGCAAATACGTCCACTGGGGTGGGGATTATGAAAATGCGAATTGTGATGGGTTTGCTATCCTATCACCTTGTTCTATTCTGGCAAATATAACTTCATACAGCACAGCAGGAAGTATCGGACTCTGGTGTGCACACTTACCAAGAAATATTTAGGCTGCCTCTGTTCTTTCTTTAATAGCCTGTAGCAATTAAATTATGACATTATTCTCCCACGCATTATCATTTTAATGATGACAACTCAAAGTCTTCGTTTATAAAATTCATGAAAACTCTGGACTCCTTCCATGAAAATGACTCTTGATTGAAAATTACCGCTGCAAAGGAAGTATCTTTATTACTAGCTGAAAAAAATTTCAACCCAAATAATAATGGTTGCCAATGTTTACTGAACACTTAGGTTGTGCTATGAACTCTTCTAAATTTGTCACATAGATGTTTGCATGTGATCCTCAAATCAACCTAGTGAGATAGATAACTATGTTTAATGCCCATTTTCCAGGGGAGGATACTAAGGTGAAGAGAAATTAAGTAACTTATCCTAGGGCACATAGCCAATGAATGCTACAACCTGGAATCTGCTACTCCCAGCAGTAGATTTCTGAAAAATCACAGAAAGGAATGTTGTTCTTTTGGCATTAGGCTCTGCCAGCGTGACCACAGCCAGTTACTGACAGCCTCACATTCACATGTAAACTACTTCAGGAGATCATGATGGCCATGCATAATTATAAACATTTACATGTACCCCTGGGAACATATTAAAAAGTGGACATCCGTATGATAGGTAATATTATATATGGAAACAATATGGAAGTTCTAGAACTCACCAGCTCCTGAGATGAGAAGCACGGGGGAGGTCAACAGGCAGCCTGGGTGGGGTGGGCCAGATTACAGAGGGTGGCGTACTCGGGGCGGAGGAGTGGTTTCTGTCAGGAATGGAATGAGACATGATAAGGCTGGTGTGGGAGGAAGAGTCCCGCAGCCACAGGCCAGCTTCCAGGGCGGCTCTGCTGCCACAGTTCCGCTGTAAGCACAAAGTTTCCACAACAGAGCGAAGGACACTTTGACCTAAGTCATCAGGGCCATTTCAGAACAAGAGATTCCAGGTCTATTGTGAGGGAAATCATCTACACCATTACCTCCAAGAGTCCCCTCTGGGTATGCCAACATGCAGTTGTATTTGCCAGTGAAGAGGTATGAAAGCTCTAGATGAAATGATTTAATATTTATGTGGGCAAGGAAAATACTTTTTAAATGTACAGGCAATTTGGGGTTGTTAAATAATGTGTGATGTTTTCCTATTCTTATATTTCCTATATAGTTCCTTATAATATGCATATATTCTATATATTTCCTCTTTGATCTTATATATCATATCCATATTTATATATAATGTGTATATGTTAAAGTGTTATTCATGACAGCAAGATTGCTTCATTAAGTACTTAATGCATTAAAATGGGTGTTTCCTTGTATCTACTTGATTTTAATCACTCCTTTGAGCTGTCATAAATGCAAAATAGAAACAAATTTAATCGCTTGTAAATGCTTACTTTGCTACTCATCAAATAAGAGCTTGCAGCAACTTTAGAAGATTTACGATTCAATGTATTTCTTTTAAAATAGGTCTCATAACCTGAAATTGGAGGTTGCTCAACTTTTAAACTTGAAAACACTTTGTAAACTTTTAAAAAAGAACCTCTTCTTTATTGGTTTTATGAAATCCAGTCAAAGGATATTATGAAATGAATCTAATGGAAAGGCTCTCCCTTGATGAAGAGAGAGTCAAATGGAAATTCCTGCAAAAGGACTGAATTATGCACAATGCTTCAAAGCCTCTTGCAAGTGATTGTAAGAAAATCTGACTGGATGAAATTTGGAGAATATTATTCTTAATGATGTCTTCCTTTGAAGTTGTGAAAGGGCAACATCTGAAAGATAAGTCACTAATAAAATGCACCTGATGGCACTGCTAATTTCCTCCACTGTAGGGGCTAACTGACACCCACCATCATCTGAAGACAGTAAATTTGGCAAATGACCTGCTGGTTCTCCGAGACAGAGTAATTGAAGACAATTTTTAAAGGTACTTACATCAAATATTTATCTCTTGATTAATTAAACTAAGGCACTAATTAAACCTGACCACTCCATGTCCCTTGAAAATGGGGATGTTTTGCGGATGGGGAATGGTAAGAGACTGGGGGGCCCCGTACCTCCCTGAAGTGTTCTCTTTCTCTTCCTTAACTGAGAGAGCTGACGGAGCTTCAGTCCAGCAGAGCCATTTCATGACAGTAGTCTTTAGGGAATGGCAAAAGGGCCATCTGCAAAATGGGGATTTAAAGAATCCTGTAACTTTATTAACATGTTATGAGCTGTCAGGAAACTCTGAGGAATTAGATGGACAGTGAATGTCGGCCAGCTAAGCCAGTGTCAGGAGTGAAAACTGTAGGGACGTCACCTGTGTTGTTAGAGCTTGCCTTCAGAGTTTCTTGTCTTAGCCAGACAAATATTAGTGCCAAGAGTATTGTGGAGCCAGGGAGAGTCACAGAGACCCACCTCAGCAATACAATGTTGGCTACAAAAACATTCTTAAGGCTCCTGATTTATAATGGCATACACCTCTATGAATCTTTTCTCAAATGTCAGCATTGGAAGCTGTCCTCCACCCTTGACCAAAACTAATGCACACAGTGAACACTGTTGAGTTACTCCTGGTTTTAAAGTGTAGCTCCTCCTATTCATTGCCTTATATTGATTTCCATTCTAAGCCTTGTGTTGATCCATACTGGCTTGGAAAATATGCTCTAATCACCAAAAAGTTCATGAACCCACACAAACCAAACCAATCCAAATCTTCAACAAGTCTGTTCTGAATTCAGGTTCATCTCTTGAGGATTGATTTGTCCAGGTTCTCTTTCTAATACTTATGGAATTAAACATTTTATTTTCATACTACAAATGGAAAGTGAAGAAAGGAAATGGCTAGAAGTGTATGAGAAACTGGGATTAGTATGTTAACATAAAATTATGAGCACTGGCAGTTTTTCTATAATTCTCTGATGTTTGTTTTCAGGTGTCTGGGGCATCACCAGTAATGTGTTGGGTGCTCATTACCCACAGGCAAATCCACAGAAAGAGAAGATAAGTTGAAATTTAGGTCTTCTTACTTCAGTACTCTAAATAGAAGAGCAAAATATTTGAAAACAAAAACTAAAAAGATACCTGGTTAGGAATAAGCTCAATAAGCAGTGCAAGAGTGACTTCTTAACACTTCTTCTTAAGTCAGTTTGCCAGACCTCTTCTTTATGAACTGCTACCCCAATGCATTGGGTTTTCTGTAGGAAAGAAAGAGGTTGACCTTTAGTATCATACCATTCAAAATTAACTGTAGAAGAGTCTGGAAAACAACACTAGAGGTTACCCTACATCTCCCAAGAGGTCACTGAAGACCTGATTTTTCAAAGCATCTGTCCTAGTTTCTTTTGTGCTGTGAAGAGGCCACTTTCCTGGGATGCCATGTTATTACCTGGCCAGTAATCTTTCATTTTACACTTTCCACCATTTAATGGATAATTTTACTACTTTAAGCATTACATCTTTTTAATTTCTCAGCATATCATTAGTGTGAGATAATAGAAATGTTTATTCTGATATTGGATCAAATTAGAATTAGTTGTTCAACTTTAACACACAAGACACTTATTATTTTTTTTTAAATCTGTGGACCCCCTATGAGAACAAGCTCTGTTCTGCTTTACCTGTCTTTGGACTAGAAAATTCAAACTCAAGGTCTGACCAGCTGCCAACTTCAGAGATCTTTGCCCCTCCTCATCCTTCATTTGAGCTGGAATCAGATAGGGAGCTGAGTCAATTCCCACAACCACATCTGTATCCATATATCCACAAGCCTCCCATCTGGTACATTTAAGAAATGGTCCTTTCTCTGTATACTCAGACAGTCAGGTTTATAAAATAAGGACCACTTTCATGGGCCTTAGGGTTTCAAACTACTGCTCTGTGCATTTTTTGATCGCCTCTCTGCTCATTGTCATCTGCGTATAAAGTGCTTTCATTTAATATTTTTCCAGCTTTAAGAACTGCTTACCTGCAGTTCATTGAACTTGGCATCACCTGCAAAATACGTAACATAAGGAACAGACCCAGAAGATGCTATAAGCAAATCTCAGAAGCTGCTCCAGCATTTTCTGACTAATTGCCAGAAGATCCTCTCCTGTTCCGAGGAGAGATAGGTTGTATTCACATATAGTGTGACAGCAAAAGGACAATAAACTTCACAGCTTGGGGGAGATTTTGAGGGTTCTTGTCAAAAATGTTCACACTTGTGGAACAGACTGTTATTTTTTTGTGGTGCCTGGTTTTCAGCGTGAAATACACCTGCCCAAATCTGAATGGTCTCTATTGTACCTTCTGGACTCAAACACTGCGCTGTCAAACAAGGTTTGGTGCACACAGATGGGAGAACTTAGAACAGCGACTGTGTTGTTTGTAAGGAAATTAAGATCTTTCCTAGCCCTACTGATGTCTATTTAGGCTAGAAAATTTCATCATGAGTGTTCCTTAGCTATTGCCTTCCTGGCACTTAATTTTTAAACATATTACTTTATTTAATTTACACTCAGTATGGTAATTTAAATTTAGGTGATTTTTAAAAATTGCCCATAGCCTACAGTAGTAACCTATATCTTTCAAGGAATCAACTTCAGGTGTGGAACCTAAAAAGTACTAAAATTATCACCTTGGTATCTTATGTGCATTTAAAAATTGCTGTGGAGTGCAAAGAGCTGAATTTGGTGGTGCTGAGAAGCAGATTTTCTTCCTTTGTGATCATGTTTACCTTTACCAGTTCTCATTAAAGAGGGCAGTTTATTACACAGAATCCTAAAGTCAGTTAAAGTAATGTGTGTGCTGTAAAAATGATAAAATAGCTAATGACACTTACAATTATTTTTAAGAGTTAAAAAAAACACACATACTTAGCCTGAGGCCATAACTCTTTTCTGTATGAATATGTGCTATGTGGAATGATAGAAAATTCCTGCTATTTGATTCTTTTTGACCTACAAAAGCAGCAGTTTCATAAGGTACTACCTCCTATTTTATATAATTGCAAACTTGGAGAATGGACAATTTTATATTTCTGATTTTTTCCACTTACCTTTATATGAAATAGTTTGCAGTTTCTGCATTGTCTTCATAGTTCATAGTTACCATTCGTGCATGATGTTCCATTACATGGGTGTGGGACTTAGAAGCTGACTTTGCTTTTTTCTTTCAAGAGAACACAACAGTACCTTCCTTCACACAGCCGTTCTACTTGACTGCATTCTAATGCCAGTTTTAAATTCGTCTTTTCCTGCATCATCCTTTTATCCCTCTGAAACTAAATATTTTCACATGTGAATCTTTAATACAAATCTAAGTGATAAAGCAAGTGTTAGTATGTACAGACATACCAGTGTGCACGTATGTGTGTACGTTGTTAAATGGATCTGTTTAGAAAATACATCCTCAAAGCCAAAACGTTGATGTTTAAAGAAAACACCAGACTCTAATGGGATGAGAAACATTGTGCCCATCAGGCTGTGCACCTTTCGCTGGCTCCTCTCCAGTCTCATCTGACTGAGACCTGTCCCAGCAGATGGCCCTTGCAGTATGGTTCGGCTGCCAACAGAATAGTGCTTTGTCTGATACAGCGAGGAAGCAAACGCCAGGGATGTTGACCGACCAAAGGAAAACCCTTTTCTCTTGCCACAGTGATACATTCAAGCAGGAAGTTCAGAGGAAAATAGCTATTCCTAGAGTGGGGAGAGGATGGAGGAGCAGTTTAATTATGATGAGAGTAAGGGCTGGGCGAGATGGACAGTCACAAGTTGATATCAGGAGAAAAAGAATGGGATGACATCATTCTTTACTGGAACAGTCACTGAAATGAAATCAGGTCACACACAATAGTCTTGTTATATGCCCAGAACCATAAGTGTTACAAGAGATTACTTTGTGGTAATGCTTCTTAGGAAGGGTCAGATGCCCCAGCTCAAATTTGGATGTCCCCCAAGACATCCTTAAAGCAGATAAGAAGGGCAGACTCATTTCCTCCAGTGCTGAAATGGCCCATGCTAGGATCACAGCATTTGTTTAAGATCGCTAAGGCACACTTTAGCACAGAAAAACTGTCTGGAGTCTTCTAACAGTGAATTTCAAGAGCAGAATGCAACAGCAGAACTTGGTATCAGGCCAGATGTTTTAAATCGGTGCTTTTTTGTAGGATAACTTTGAAAGGCATTCTGAAGTTCAGATGGAATATATTTCTCAGTAGAAAGTTGGCACTTCCTGAAAAGAAGTACTGCCTTGTACCATTTCAGGGGATTTTTAGGATTGAATAATTCTGCTTACAGAGGAAGCATTTGATCCGTGTTGATCTCAAGTTCCTAGTGCTACTGGTAGCAGATATATTTAATTTTAGGTCCTTCTCTCAATGATGTCCTAATTTAACCTCATTCATCTGCTTATATTTTACAAGAGGCCATCACAATGACAAATGAAGGTTATATTTTCTGAGAAGTCATCTCTGGGATAATTAGATGATAGGGTCAAATCCTATTATTAAAATTCTGTTACTGTATTAATAGGGCTTAAAACAAGTAAGTCATTGCTTGAGGCTTTTTTTTTTTAGGATATTTTTGTTGCGTATTTGTAACAGTAGAATACTGGAGGCTTTTTACAATGGCATCTGCCATCTAGAGATTTTGCAAAGTTAATGTTCAATTTTGATAAACAACTATTCTTTAGGTACTTGTATTTATTTGGGGAAAAGGACCTTCTCTCTGTTGCAGACTACACAAGAATGTAAAAATAAAGGGAGGTGACTGTGGGAATTCATATTTGTCTTACAATTTTGCTCTAAAATTGCTAATGGTAATCTAGGAGGCAGGGGAAATAGTGATGTCCATGTGCCCAATGCGTTTGAAAGCGGGTGTAAATTGGGGCTATCAAAACAGAAAGAGGCACATTTAAAGGAGTCCTCTTTGGGGCAAGTTCTAACATGAACTTCAATGATTTCTGCCTCCCTTATTTTTAAATGTAAGGTAGGATAATTATTTAAAAGTTAAAAAGTAACCAAAGTATTGCCCAACAAATGGTCAGGTTCTCCGGTATTCCATGTTAATTTTCTTTTCTGTTCATTTTCTAGTACCCTTTAAAGAAATCCAGGTCCACTATCCATAGCCTGTTAACAGCTGCACCTAAAATGCAGGCGTTCCTTTTAGAAAATTCATCATTTACAAAGCAAGTAAATCAGGAATGGCTTCTTAGAATGGGATTCACTGTAAAATTAATTAAAAAATTATTTGCTTTTATAGTTTCACTCCCCAAAAAGGATTTGATGCATTTTCTGCATGAAAATGTATTTATTGCATAAAGAATGCCCCAGAAAATCAAATCTATCCTACAATATTCATAGGCGTCTGGTCTAGCTGACATAAGGATGCTCCAGTGCACAGTGGCCATGATAGAAGTACTAGCAGCCATATACAGCGCTCGTGCTGTATGGGATCGAGATATTTTTAGTATCTGTCCTGATGTTGAGTGTGTCACGATATAACTAGTCACAAAATCCTGCTGTCCAAAGAATACTACACTGAGAGTTGGTTCCAATTTTGGGCATTTTGTTTACTGGGTACTTTCCAACAAAAACTGGGATATACTGGCCTCACTCGCCTCATTGGGCTGTTATAAATATAAGGTATAGAATGTGAAAGTGCATTTGGAGGGAGAAGATATCTGGAGCCAAATACAGCCTATTGCTATTGTTGCCGTATTAAAAGGCCAAGGTATTGCATGGTGATGGTTAGTCCTCCTCACACTGTGCCATTCCCAGCACCTTATTTCTCCCTCATTATTCTCTTAGTTTTATGTCTCTGCCAGTAAACTAATACCAAAGTATATTTTTAATGGTTGGCAAAAATTAAAAAATGCTTTGCAAAGAAGGAAGGCTAGAGAATCACTTGGATTATTAACTATGTATTCAGTATATTTTTTCTTTTTTTAGAAACTTATTTGTATCTACCACATTACTACCAAGGTTGTAAGGCAAGAGGACACTATTCCAAATGGACAGTCTTTCCATGTAATTTTTTTAAGTGTCATTAATATACAATCTTTTGTTGGTTTCAAATGTACATTAGAGTAGTTCCAAAGTCCCTGCGATCAACTTAAATTGTGATTCTGAATTATTGTGTTCCTTTATCCCTCTCCCCCTCCCCCTTGGTAACCACTAGTCACTTCTCAGTGTCTGTGAGTCTACTGCTGTTTCATTCCTTCTGTTTTGCTTTGTTTTTATATTTGACAAATAACTGAAATCATGTGGTAATTGTTTTTCTCTGCCTGGCTTATTTCACTGAGCATAATATCCTCTAGATCCATCCATGTTGCAAATGGCAGGATTTCTTTTCTTTTTATTGATAAATAACATTCCATTGTGTATATGTACCACATCTTCTTTATCTGTTCATCTATTGATGGACTCTTAGGTTGCTTCCATATCTTTGCTATTGCAAATAGTATGGCGATGAACATAGGGGTACATATGTCTTTTCAAATCAGGGATTTTGTTTTCCTTGTGTAAATTCTTAGGAGTGGAATTCCTGGGTCAAATGGTATATTTCTACTTTTAGCTTTTTGAGGAATCTCCGTATACTGCTTTCCACAGTGGTTGCACCAATTTGCAGTCCCACCAACAGTGTAGAAGGGTTCCTATTTCTCTGCATACTCAGCATTTGTTGTTTCTTATCTTTTGGATAGTGGCCATTCTAACCAGTGTGAGGTGATATCTCATTGTGCTTTTAATTTGCATTTCCCTAATGATTAGTGATGTGGAGCATTTTCATGTGCCTGTTGGCCATTTGTATTTCTTCTTTGGAGAAGTGTCTGTTCAGGTCCTTCACCCATTTTTTAATTGGGTTATTTGTTTTTTGGGTACTCAGGCATATGAGTTCTTTATATATTTTGGATGTTAACCCCTTATCAGATGAGTCACTTACAAATGTATTCTCTCATACTATAGGGTACCTTTTTGTTCTGCTGATGGTGTCCTTTGCTATACAGAAGCTTTTTAGTTTGATGTAGTCCCACTTGTTCATTTTTTTATTTTGTTTCCCTTGCCTGAGGAGATGTGTCCAGGAAAAAATTTCTCATGCTTATGTTAAAGATTATTTTTGCCTATGTTTTCTTCTAAGAGTTTCATGGTTTCATGTCTTACATTTAGGTCTTTGATCTATTCTGTGTTTATTTTTGTGTATGTAGTTAGACAACAAGCCATTTTCATCCTCTTGTATGTAGCTGTACAGTTTTCCCAACACCAGTTGTTGAAGAGGCTGTCTTTTCCCCATTGTATGTCCATGGCTCCTTTATCATATATTAATTGGCCATATATGCATAGGTTTATATCTGGGCTCTCTGTTCCACTGATCTGTGCTCAGTGCATTTTTAAGAAAAGCTTCAGAATGAAATATCTTTACTGGCTGAAGCATTAAAAATAAAAGTGAAAAAAATTCACTTGTGCTATATTATAAAAGCTTATAGTTGTTGGAATTCAGCTAAAGGTTGACTCCAAATAATCTTTATGATTAGTAAAAAGGATGTGTAAGAGTAAAAGCTTTGCTTTTGATTGGCTCCTGTCGTGCACTAAAATGGGTTGAGAAGTCACCATCATCTGCATCCCCTAGACAGAGGCCAGAGACCAAAAGTGACATCACTCTGCTCTCTGTCAGTGCCTGTCACAAGCCTGCCTTTCTCTTAGGGAAATATTTAATTTTCTAGTTGCTTTTTCTACTGCCAAGCATTGGTTTATAGAGGAATTTCTTTCAAATGTCAGACATGCTATCAGCTTAGTAGTTTGTAAGTGCTGAAATGTCCCTCTGGGTGGGAGGAAAGGAATGTAATTTACATTTTTCATCTGAAAGTCCATCTTAGTTTAAAGAACTTTCTCTCTGGTTATGGAAATATTAAGATAGAGTTTGTATGGTATGACTTGTGTATATATGTATGAATAACTTTTTCAATACAAGTAACTCCTGAATGTGACAGACAATAATTCTGACTATCAAAACATTTTTTTTCTCCCTGACTCATGCTGACAGTAAAACCATGCATCTATTTAGTAATAAACTATTGGTCTTCTTGGGTGTCTAAGAAATGTATGCAGTGATGTGTTTAGAGTGATGTAAAAAGAGCCTTTCCTACCTTAGGGAGCCTCTGGGAAAACTTCAAAGTTATCATCAGCAAAGGTGATCTGTCTTCTTAAAATGGAAAACTCTCTTTTTATTTTAACTTATACTGGTGCGTGAAAGAAGTGTAGCATAGTACTTAGGAACATAGCATAGTTAGCACAGTAGTTAGATTTGGAAGCCAGGCTGCCTAGGTTTGAATGGCCTGCTGTACCATTTGTTAACTCTGTAACTCAATTTCTTTGTGTCTCCGTGTCCTTATCTGGAAAATAGGGGCCAGTACTAATACCAACTTTCTTTAGCTGTTTAGAGGATTAGATGATTCCATATGTATAAAGGGCTGAAAAAAATGCCTAACCCTTAGTAAAGTGCTTTATGCATGTTAAAAATGTTAACTATTAGTCTCTTCTGCGGAAATTAAAAAAATCCAGAAATGCAGAGTAGATAATAAGTTCCTGTAATGCTAGTCTGCCCATAATCTGATACACTTAAACACACACACACACACACACACACACACACACACACACACACACACACACACACACACACACACACACACACACTGTCAGTGCACCAAGCACTATAGAGAAGCCAGTCATGGGCCACATGCCCACCCTGTGGAAATTGGTGCTAGTCGGGAGTAGGACATATTCATATGCCTCCCAGTTAATAGCAATAACAATAATACTTTGTTATTAAACACTTAAAATGTGACAGCTGTTTAGTGAGTCAAATAACATGATACATGGGAAAGTTCTTTGGGAGTATATCATCAGCAAATACACAAAATTTTTTTTAAGACCAGATTTTAACTTTCTAGTTTCTGATTTCCCTTTAGATTTGTTTAGCTGTAGGTTCAGCATTTTCTCCCATCCAACCATGATTTAACAAATATATATTATGTATATATGATCCAAAAATATATATTCAAAATTGCATATCAAATGTTTCCAACAGGATCTTAAACTATAAACTTGGGGTTTGGGTTTTCCACTTCTCTTTATTTATGGTTAAGGATGCAGATGCACCCCGAGCCACCAAGTCCCTGCTACACCAAAGAAAGAGCAGAGGAAGTGCGTCATGAGTGAGCGCTGTTTGCTCCATGGTCACCCAGCATCTCTCAAGTGAAAATTTAAGTTAAAATCAAGTTAAAATTTAATTAGCATGGCATTAAATGGACAACAGGTAGTGTCTGTCCATTCTGTAAAGAATTAACTGTGAACCTTTTTAAGGCCATTCAAGGGCCATCAGTGTGAAAGAAGAAATATAGTATTGGGAAAAGGCAATGGAGGCACTCCACCATTTACTAACTTTTGGAATTAGGCAACTGCAGGGCTGTTTGAGCCTTAGGTTGCCTTTCCATACCATGTGGGTACAGCGTTGACCTCATAAAGTTGTTGGGAGGGGCTCAGAGAGAAGATGCGTGCAGAGCCCCAAGCCCAGGGCCACACGGCATGTACCACGAAGCATCATTTCTCTCCTCAGCCTGTCTCAGCACCTGAGCTCTTGCTTCTCCTTCCCACTCAGGACTTAGGCGTCCCTACCTCCCCAGCCCGGCCCCGCACTCCCACCCAGCCTGCTCACACTGCCACAGACACACCCTTCGTGGGCAGAGCTCTTCCATTACACAGGGCCAGAAGCTCGTCCACCCACTTTCTAGCAAAAGCTTAAGTGCCCTAACCTTTGTAAAATACTCTTTTTTCCTCACAGCCAGATTTGATTATTTCTTCTTTTGAACTCCTGTGGACATTAGACTTTAATTATGGTTCATATTGTATATAGTTAAATAAATATAACACACATTTATTTAAATCTTGGTTGTACCATACTGTCATTTACATGTCTGTTCTTCACTCTCAATTGTGTGCTTTTTGAGACTGCAGTGGTTCTTACTGCATTTAGCACAGTGTTTTGCAAGTAGTTAAGTGCACAGGAAATGTTCATTTTTAATTTAAAAAACAAAGTTGCAACTTGCTGAGGCATCCTTGCTTTGCCTAGGGTCAGTTCCCTAGAGGTAAATTTAAAAACTCACTAATACAGTTTTTCTTCTGTTTGCTTAAGTATTTGAATATGTAAACACTCCTGTGCAAATAAGCCCAGAATTAAATATCAAGGAGGAGCCTGTGGCCTGGCATCTGTCTTGGGAGAGACACTGGGCCATATTATAGAGCTGTTATGAAAGGCAAGGACTTCATGGAATAATGAATGACTAATCCCCTAAGCTCTCTGCCATACACCAGCGTCCCTTCAGAGTAGCTTGTTACTAGGGATCACTCTGCAAGACTATGATCCCTTGGCTATAGGAACACCACAGAGACAACTGCAAGCCTAGCGGTAAACCGACCATGGCTGAGAAATAGCAGCATGGAGGCAGCAGAAGAGCCGCATTGGTGGTTGGCTGTCTGGAAGGAGATGATTTTGTGTGAAAAGCTTTTGTGACTCTTATGAGGCAAAAAGGCAAAGCCACCATACCACTTGGTGTTCTGTGAGCCACAGTGGCTGGACCAGGGGATAGCCCACCCGTGCACATTGGGTGGTCACAGCTTCCTGCCGGACTGCCATTGTTTCAGCCACACTTACGAACGGAGGAGGAAAGGATTCCAGCGAAGGCCAAGACAAATAGAAACACACTCTTAATAAGTTTTCTAGGAAGGGGTTCTAAAATGTATTTTTTGCTTTTGTCACTAAAGATAATAAGAGGTGGCCAGACAAGGGAAGGTTTTGGGAAGCCCAAAACTTTGTCCCAGCTGCACATCTAACTGGCTGTGTGACCTTAGGAAAGTCACTTAACCTTTCTGGGCCTCCATTTTCTCATCTGTAATATGATATAGGTGTTTACTTCCATCTTTAAGATTACATAATCAGATTTTTAAAAATTATGCTTTTACTTTATTCTACTAAGAATGCATCCCTCTTAGGTGAGAACTGTACCCCTCTGAGTTTTGTCAGGAAAATGATGCAGTGATTACAAAGAATGAGAACATAGTGATTTTTACTTTATTTTCCCTTATTCAAACTGATCCTAGAGTTTTTCTCTACAACTGCAGTGGAATTTTTGTTGATATGGATGTTTGTAAATACAGATAAATCCCCCAGTTACAAATAGGCCATGTTAAAGATGATCACTTATAAACTAATCTACTAGTGGTTTGATTGATATTATAATATTGCCTAGTAATATTATTGATGCTATTATTTCTATAGCTCCATTAAGGGACAAATACCTTAGCCACCTGCCTAGAAATCTAAGCATTAAGTTTAAAATTTGGCTGGGAAAAAAGGCATTTCATGTGCAGACTTATTGCCTACCTTGCTTGCCCACCCATTGTAAGAGGAATAGAGGTTCTTCCTTCCCTTATAAGCCAGTGTTGATAATATATCCAGGCCTGAAATTCTAATGAGACATTAATTTAGGAAGCTGAAAGTAAAGGTTTTAAGGAAGATGAAAAGACGTGAGGTTGAGAAAGGAGATAGAGTTTTCCATGACGCTCTTTAAAGGGAGGTAGGCGGGTGGGGCAAGTGAGCATGCAGTTCTCTCTGCATGGAAGAGACCCAGTAGTTGAGGATATGAGAGCCAGGGCTTTAAACAGTACGTATTGCGGTACTAAGGACCTAAACCGTAAGTATTAAGGGGTAAGTTAATTGTAAGACATGGATAGAAAGTAAGAGAAAAAATGTTTAGTGAATAAGAAGCCAGTGGAAAACAGAGGGGATAGAAGAGTCTCTCACTATTTTAATTCTACACTTTTATTATCTACTTCTGCCTCCTCCTCCTCATCAACACAGACTCCAATCATCTGGGTGTTTGGTAAGAGAGGAAGTGGGAGATTGATGACTACTTCACCTGACTGTGCAGAAAGAAGGAGAAATTAATGCATAAATTGATCACAAAAATTTGTGTATTTTATTATAGGCTTACATTTGTGTATTTCTGTTACAGCGTTCATCACATTGTATTTATCATGTTTTTGTTTAGTTGAACTTTTTTGAATCTGTGGGTTTATAATTTTTAATACATTTTGAAATATTTTAGTCATTGTTTCTTCAAATATTTTTCCATTACCACCATCCCCTCTTAGGACTACAATTACACGTATGTTAGACTATTTGGTATTGAAATTGTTCCCCAAGCAGCAGACTACATTTACTTTTTTGAAAAGCCTTTAATTTCAGATGTTGTACTTTTCAGCTCTAGAAATTCTATATGGTTCTTTTTAATAGTTTCCATTTATCTCTTCATATTTTCCTTCTAATTTAAAGTTCTTATCTGCTAATTCCATCATCTCTGTCATTTCTGAGTTTCTTTTTTTTGAGGAATAATTGACATAACATTATATTAGTTTCAGGTATATATTTGATATTTGTGTATATGGCAAAATGATCACTATAATATGTCCAGTTAACATTCATCACCATACAGTTACACTTTTTTTTTCTTTTGATGTGAGTCTTTTTCTGTGAAAGCTTTTCTTCCTGGTTAGAAGCCACATCTTCTAGCTTTTTCACATGTCTAATACTTACTTGGTTGGCTGGTGGATATTGTGGACATAACATTGTCTAATGTCTGGATTTTGGTGTATTATAAATAATACTGATTTTGTTCTAGCAGACAATTAGTTTACTTGAGGATCAACTGGACCTTTTAAAGTTAGTTTTTAAGTTGTATTAGGTGAGCTCTAGAGTGATCGGTACTCCCGGGCTAGGTGAGTCTGACCTTTTGGAGGTCTCTACTGAAAGCTCCATATGTGTTCTGTGAGTTCTTTCAAACATGCCTGGTCAGAACTTGCATATCTCCCGGCCATCTGTAGTGTGAGTTGTTGGTAATTGTTCTTTGCCTGCTGGTTGTCCTTTGCCCAGCTTTGTGGAGTCTCATCCTACCCAACTGTATTCAGCCAAGGACTCAAGGAAACCACATACAGATATCTGGAGCTCTTTCTTTTTGTTTCACTCCCCATTCATATTCTACCCCATAAACTCTACCTCACTTCCCCACCTTGCACTCAGCCTTCAGCTCTGCTTGGGTTCTCCTCACTGTGTGATGGTCTAGAAGATGTCTTTGGTGATACATACCTCACTTGTGTCCCTTTTCTCAGGGATCACAGCCTAATGTCCAAAATCTGAAGTAGCTGCTTCCTATACTTAGTCCAGTTTTCTGGCCATGTATAGCAGAAGGAACAGTCTGGAACCAGTTACTCTATCTTGACTGGAAATAGGAATCCTACCACATTTGTATTCAAACGTTTCTTTTTCTTTTTTCCCCACTAATCAGTAAGAGCTTTCAAGGCAGTGACAGGAACTCATTCATCTCTGTATTCCCAATGCCTAACACAGAAGTTAGCACATCACAGGCATAATAAGTATTGTTGAATAAAAGAATGAATGACTATTGTTGATCCACAATTTTTAGGTATCTGTACTGAGACATTGATGTAAATACCTAAGCACTTCTGTAGCATGCTTTTTAAGCAACAGAGAAAAATCTATTAAACAGTTGAATTCATATAAGCTAGAGATCATGCTAGACCGTTCCATGTTAAGCTTATTTAACATTCCTTACAGCTGTAACATGCCAGTATCCAGAAACAGAGATTACACATTTCAAGTACCTATAGGACAGTAATGACAAGTTACCCTAGAATTGAAGGTAGCAGTGGCTGTTTTTAAAATTTAGTCTATGAAGTTGGCAAATGCAGTATCTACCTACAGGAATTTCCTCTAAGCATATACCAGGATTATAAATGTCCAGACTATAGTTTCATTTACCTTAGTCTTTTGAAGGGATTTTAATGGCTTTTCATGTAAATAACAAGACATGTTGAGTTGGCCTTTCAAAAGTCTATCTAGCTTTCTTTCTATGGTCAAAAAGTAGACTTACAAATTAAGAATTACAGACAAACTGCACAAATCAGGAGGGAAAGAATTCCTGCCTTTTCGTGTTAAAGACTTCTCTCTGAAATCTTCATATAATACCTGTACAGGAGGTTTTATGTAAAAATTACTGTAACTGAGAGACTATAGGATTTGTAGAATTCTCTAAAAAATGTATGATGCTTAAAAAATCTCAGATATGGGTACATCCTCTATAATTAGAAGACTTATACCAAATTATTTAAAAGGTTCCTGAAACTCAGAAGTATCCTTTCCTACACACACACACATGCACACACGCACACACACACCCATTACTGGTAAATTAATCCCACTCTATAGGTCAACTCAGGGTTCACAAAATACTGTTATAAAAAGCACAGTCTTTTAATACTTAATCTTATTTGAACCACAGGATTCTTAAAATTCCCTTTTGTCTCTTTCTGCCTATATTTCTGGTTTCTCTCAGTGAAAGGCAAAGTTTTTTAGGTTAAGGAACTTGGCTGCGAGTGAGACGTCAGCTCTGTTGGTTCATTCTTCCAGGTACCTTCAGCAAGTCACCTTTTCATCTTTGTTCTTTGATTGCACAACCTTCCAGATAGAAATAATAATTTAATCTCCACATTTAGGACCCCTAAAATGCTAATACAGGATAACAAAAAACTGGCTCATTATTGAGGAAAATTTCTCCAAATAATGATCGTATTTGTTTAAAGCCTGATGAGGTGACATTTAAAAAGCAGTGATTTAAGTTTGTGGTTCCAGAACTATTCAAAACTAAAGATTTTATTTCACTTTGTTTTTCTCCAACATCTACCCCTGTTGGTTTGCTTTCTCACTTAAGAATTTAAAATGAAACTTTGCCAAAGCCTCAGGTTCCACCTGGTTTGGGGTTGAAACCACATGAAGCCACTGAATTTTGCATAGTTTCCATTTGAAAAGATATATCAGCTTAGGTTCTTTTTCAGTGTGAGCCAGGTTTATGTGAGACTTGGCCAAACTTTTAGATGAGCCTGCTCTGAGTTTTGATTTTATATCAGACCCTAAAATGAGTCCACTCACCTTGTTCTGTCTTTGAAAAAGCTCTTATTATAATCTCCCCAGAGTGTGCATAATGGTTACTAGCAGCTGAGGTGCAGCAACACTTTGTTTTAGTACAAATGTGTGTGTGTATGTGTGTGTGTGTGTGTGTGTGTGTGTGTGTGCTGTGGGTGGAGTATTTCTCTGCTACTTAGAACCCATTATAATTGGGAAACCAAAGAGATTCTTGTGTCAGGCATAACATTTTCGGAAAGAATTTCTTGTCTCAACAAAAGTGTTTCCAAGTAAATAGGTCAGAGAGACCAGGTTAATTCACTTTTTCCTTTGTGCCTTCCTTTACTTATGCACTCATTAATTCAACAAATAATCACTGAGCACCTACCACATGACAGGCCAATCCCTGTTCCAGGTATTCAGGATACATCAGTGAGCAAAATATTTAGCAATCTCATCTTTTATGGGTCTTAATCCTAGTCGCAGAGGACTGAAAATAAAACTAAGCATAATATGTAAGGCAAATATGTATAGTATATTAGAAAGTGGTAAGACTATGAAGTAAAAGTAGAACAAATCTGGAAATCAGGGTAGGTAGCTCTTTTAGAGAGGAGTCACATGGAAAGCCTCAGTGAAATGGTAAGGTTTGAACAAAGGCTTGAAAGAAGTGAGGAAGCAGCAAGTGGATGTCTTGAGGAAGAATATTCCAGATAGAGTGAACAGCTGGAGCAAAAGTACCTACATATTAAAGGAACCACAATGAAGCCATTATGACAGAAATGGAGTGACCAAACAGAAGAATGGTAGAAAATAAGGTCAAGCAAGTAACAATAGGCTAGTACGTGACCTGCAGAACACGAGAAAGATTTTAGCTATTTTTCTGGGTGAAAAGGAAGCCACTGCAGTACTTTGTAGAAAGGAATAGTACATTCTGACTTACATTTTAAAACATC
Source organism: Phataginus tricuspis (assembly GCA_029783875.1). NCBI lineage: Eukaryota > Metazoa > Chordata > Mammalia > Pholidota > Manidae > Phataginus > Phataginus tricuspis. The sequence continues at coordinate 1,752,128 of JAQQAC010013450.1, forward strand.
TATCATATTGAGAGCACTGTAGGTGGGCAAAGGTAAAAAGAGGAGACTTATTACAAGGCTGCTGAAAGGCATGAGTGCCTCAGGTTTGGTGATAGCAGGGGAAGTAGCAAAAAGAAGGCAGATGCTAGCTATTATTGAAGATAGAGACAACAGGGTTGCCTGATTGATTGAATGTGGTTGTGGGAGGAAGAAAAAAAAAAAGAATCAAGGATGCCTCAAAGGTTTTGGCCCAAGCAACTGAAAGGATAGAGTTGCCATCAATGGAGATTGGAAAGGCTGCAACTGGAAGAGTTCTGGGAAGGAGGATCAGGTGTTCAGGTTTGGAAATCAAGTTTGAGGTGTCTGTTAGACCTCCAGGTGGAGACACCATTGCGTAAGCAGGTGGATTTGTGAGTCTGTAGTTGGGAATAGAGGTTTGCAATTGGAAGCCATTAGCATGATACCAACAAAGTTGTGAGCAGAGACAGAGAAAAGGAGAAAGACTAGCCTCTGTGGTGCTCAAACATCAAGGGTCAAAGAGAAGAGAAAAGGTCAGCCAAAGATACTGAGGAGTAGCCAGTGAAGTTGGGGGAAGACATGGGGCTCAGGGAGTATCTGGTTTCCTGGAGGCTGAATGAAGAAAGTGTTTCAAGGAGGAGAGAGTGATCAACTATGGCAGGCCACCCATGTCGTCAGGATCGAGAACTGACCATTAGAGTCATCTCCTTGGCAGTCACAGGTGATGTGTGAGAGCAACTTCGGTGAAGCAGAGGTAAAGAAAACTGGTTGTAGTAGGCATAAAGAGAAAGTGGGAGAAGAGAAACTAAGAAATATGGCAACTTTTTCAAGGTGTTTGCTGCAAAGGAAGCAAAGAAATGGGGCAGTAGCTGAAGAGAAGAGTAGAGTCAAGGATTGTGGGTAAGTGAAGGCTCCTGGGGCCAGGATTCTCCCCTGGCCCTGGTTGACTGGCTCACTACACATGTGTGGGCAATATGTCGTTATTGATTCTATATAAAGAGCCCTGCCCAGTGCTCTTGGTGACACGGTGGCACGGCTGCAGGAGAGCAGAGCAGAGGCTGGAGTGGTGGCAGCGCCGAGGAGAGAGACTGGTATGGTTGTGCGGGCAGAGAGGCCCAGGGGGATGGCTGTGTGGGCAGAGAGGCCCAGGGGGATGGCTGTGCGGGCAGAGAGGCTCAGAGGATGGCTGTGTGGGCAGAGAGGCCCAGGGGGATGGCTGTGCGGGCAGAGAGGCTCAGAGGATGGCTATGTGGGCAGAGAGGCCCAGAGGCAGAGACCGGCTTGCTGCTGGCAGACTCGCTCTGAGTGAATGGGATTCTAGTGATTGACGTGCCACCGTGGAAATAAAGTGGGTATAAACCCTTTCACCCCAAGAACGTTCTCCTGTCATTTCTTTGGCCACATTGAATCCATAGTGAATTTGCCCAGGGCTGAAACCCATTGAGAAGACAAGGATGTTTTCAGAAGATGGGAGAAATAAAAGCATGTTTATGTGCTGATGGGGATGATGTAGTTTAAGGAAGAAAAATGATGATCTAAGCAAAAAAGGGGAACATTGCTGGAGCTACAATTTTTTGGATAAGTGAGAAGAAATTGAACCTACTGCAGGTGGAAGAATTGGCTTCAGAATGAAAGAACAATGATAATTCATCTATCACATGGATGAGAAGGCAGAAGATAGGGGAGCAGATGCTGGTAGGTGAGCAGACTGGGGGATTGGTGGGTGGGGAGATGGAGCAGGCAGGGAGTTGACTTAAGTAGTTTTGTCGTATGCCAAGTGAGGATGGCGAAGTGGGAGGAGGAGGCGGGAGGAGGCTATCCGCAAGGGCCGATTATAATGACTAAAAGTGTAAAATGACTTTGACCTGATGAGGGGCGTGAGGTCGTCAAGGGAGTGAGGGGCAGTAACGGAGTGCTCAGGTCAAGGACTGAAGAGCCTGTCACGTCAAAGAATTGTTGGGGATGGAATATTGGAAAGAATGGAGAGTATCCGTCTGTGTCAGAGGAGGGTATGTGAAATGGAGATGACAGAGAGGGTGGCAGTTACCGGTATTGCGAAAGGCTAGGGGTTCGAGCAGATTGGCCTAGAGAGTAGCTAGGATAGAGAAGAGGCTTTGGCGTTGGTAAACTCACCTCCGTGACCTTGAAGTCTCCAAGAATTCTGACAAGTGTAATACTGGAAAGAGTGAGGGGCAGAAGCCAAAATCACTTAGAAAAGAGGAGGAATTGTCCTGGGGTCAGTTGGTAACTGCGAAGTAGTAGGCCATATAATCTAATAACATGGGCTAGTTTTTTTTAATAGCATGAGAAATAAGAAAGCACACAGATTGAAGGAGAAAGTACAGGGAGGGAAGGAACATGGAAGGCAGGCTGGCAGGCTTTAAGGAAGATTTTAGCATAACACAGATACATTGGGTGCATTCAGTTTTGTTAGGATTATGTTATTCAAAGACTGCACATTTGCTCACAAACTTACATAAATCCTTGCATTCCATGTGAAGTAACATTTTGCCAAGATGGGATTCTTTCTGCTTTCCCTACCAGAAACTATCAAGATACCCAGTAACTTGCTGTTTCTGGTTTTACAGTGAAATAAACAAGAATGTCCTTAACAAAGTGTCAAACAGTAATATAGAAGAAGGAATCCAATTCAAGCATAGATGGTCTAGGCTTGCTTTATGGCAATGATAAACCGAGTATCCTCCCTGGGAGAACAGAGCTGAAATCTCTAAAGAACAGGGGAGGGCTTTATATGTATAGTGGTGGCTTCATTGCCCCTTTTTATGGCTTTGCATCTTCTCCTTACCTTGGCAAAAGATCATTCAGATGTGAATTTATTTTGATGACACCTATACGGACTTTATGCCTGCAAAAGAAATTCATAGCATTTATCCTGATGACAACACAGAGGAGATGATTAAATTTTTATGTTTTCATTGTTAAGTCCTATTCCATTCTTCATACCATAGGGATATTTGTAAAAATTTCCTGGAAGTCAGGAATGGCACCTTGGTCAGTTTCTGCACAAATCTTGAGCCCACAGACACTCAGGAAGTGCTCAGTGAGACTTAAGTTGACTGTTAATCCCATTGTAAGTTCAATTTTGTAGTGGAAGTGAATCTTATTTTCTCTGAGGTGAAATAGAGGAGGATGGCCAGGTGGAAAATCCTTGGCGTAATTTTCCTTTTCACGTGTGTGGGTCATGTCTTTCCCTGTGGTGAGCAATGGCACAGGTGACACCAGATGACTGGTTAAAAATCAGTAAACCAGAGGAAGCCTTCTCCCTTGCACTTTTCTAGGAAATTGAGTAGGGGAAAAAATATTCAAATCGGAAAAGAACATTAAGGAAAGGGTCTTTAACAAATGAGGCTCTCGCTTGTACTTTACTGTATACGGCAATAATATTACAAATAGCAGTAAGCTTCCCGGGCATGGCGCTATGTGAAGTTGAGTTTGTGGACTTCACCTGAAATAGCTAATCTCAATCATTCATTCATTTAACAAATGTCAGACGTGCCTCACATGTGCAGGATACTGTGGTGGGTGCTGAGGCTGTAATGTTGGATGTGACCTGCAGACTCTGCTTCCAGGGAGCTTGTGTTCTAGTGACCACAAGACGGCCCCAATGTGAGCTGAAGTAATACCCACAGAAGCTCCCTGTCAGTGTGGTTGCTAGATACTCTTTGAAAGGGTAATAAATAGTCTTTAGCACTTGACACATATTTCTTAAAGCCCTTCAGTGGTTGATAATTCCAACACTATTATTTGTTAGAATATATTTCAGAAAAATGATAACAAAGTTAATAAAAATTTGCCAGGTTCTCCTCACAACAGTGAAGTTTTTAAGTACAAATTGCTACATAACCAATGCCAGATTTTTGCCAGTTTGGGGATGCTTAGGACAGTGGCAGGAAGTATTTTCCAGTAACCTTCTCACCAACCAGGTGTTTTGAAATCCTCTTCCTCCCATGGCCATGTTAGAAGTGCAGTAATAACCTGGCAGAGACCTGTCCTTCAGTGCTTCTGGGAGGGACTCACTCCCAAGATATTTGGCTGTGTTTTAGTGCTAAGGAGAATTTAAATTTATGGACTTTTGTTCCCAAAGATCAACATATCTTCTCTTAAATTTTATTAGTCAGTCTGTTAAAATAATTGATCTTTCTTTTTTAGTCAACTTCTTAAAATGTTTCAATTACAAAATACTTGTTTCCTGAAGCTTATATAGAGAGAGGTTACTTGAGCTCCACTCCTTACAGGATTTGCTTCATGAGAAAGACAGCAACAAAAATAATAATAATACTAACAGTCTCTTGTAAGTGTCTGAAAGAACTAATTCAGAAGTACTTTAAACACTCTAGAAATATAAATAATAAAATGTTAGCATGAATAGTTCTTGTTTGGTTCTAGCTGGTAACTTGATGTTGCGCTGAAGATCTCCTCTCCGGTTTGCTGACCCCTGTCTGCTTCCCCGAGGATGACTTCACAGGCAGGCAGAGTCTACGAGCGCTCTTCAGGGCACACACTGCAAGTGAAAGTACCTTCGTTTTGGCAGTGTATGGTTGTATTTTTCAATCTGTAGATTGTGTCCAGAAAAGATGAAAAGAGAAAATAAGGGGAAAAACCCCTCTAGCTAGCAGACTGCCCCATGGGTTTTGTAGTGGGAACCAAAGTAATACAAAACCTCATAATAGCCATTTCATTGGAGGCAAGTGAAATGACAAGGCAGATGACCAGCAGAGCAAGAGGAAAGAACTGGAGGTCAGAAAGGACAAAGGGCTCTGGGGAGAGGGCCAAAAGACTACAATCCAGATGCTCCAGGACAGAGGATGGCTGGTGCCAGCAGGGATTCCTAGGCAGCTTAGGGACTAAGCAGGCACAGGATTTTCATTTTACTTAAAATACCAGTTACTTGAAAACCAGAATTGCAGGTGTGTCCAAAGATGTATTTCTCCACGTGTTCCTATGTAAATGGAGGATAGACAGGAGGATGGATGGGTAGATTAAGTGAAAAATAAACAACCATTATCCATACAGATTTAAAGGCTTAAAAATGAATGATGTTCTGTGTGTGGTTTCCGTCCATGTAGCATGGGTGTGTGTGTGTGTGTGTGTGTGTGTGTGTGTGTGTGTGTGTGTGTTTCTTTTTCCTTAGAATTACAGGGAAAATGCATGATGAAAAATGATGCTTGAATACAAAATCCATGTGTGTTTTACTGGGGTTTCACTTGGCAGAGAGAGACAAGAATGAAGGAAATGAGGAAGAGGGAATTTGTAAATAGTTTGATTACCCACACTCTCCTCTGCCCTGCCCCCAGTATCATGCAACAAACTAAAAGAAGGCTAGTTTACTTATTATGTAAGCTAAATAATTTAAATAATTTAAGCTGAATAACAAAAATGTGATATATCCAGCCAGTGTCTTGCTTTCCTGGGAACTCTTTTATGGCCAGGTGCACAGTCTCCACCTTCCTCTAATCCTTTTCAGTCTTCTTGCCCTTTGCCCCCACATGACCTTTGGCACATATCCTCCTAACCTTAAAAAATGAGGAGTTCAGAGTTTCAGGGAGATTTTGATGATACCACCTGCTGTTCTACTCTACTTTTCCCCTCACCACTGAATTCAAGTAGAATGGCAGAGTGTATAAATACGCAAATATTCTGAACCACACTAAATTCCCAGTCCAACAATTCCTGTAGATAGGATGGTTGTAGTGATTGGCTGACTTTCTCCCACCACTACCCAAATAGGAATGGGCATGAAAGGTCTTATAGACAGAAGTGGATTCTGATTTCTTCTCTAATACAGAAAAAGACCAAATTCTCAAAAGATTCATCAGTTTAGTAGTGTGCATTGAAATTGAGGCAACTCTTGATTTTTTTCATACAATACTTGGTTTTCTTTCATAGTATACTGGTTAACTCTGACTAGAAACTTGGAATATTTGGTTGTCTAAAATTTTCTTTTAAAAAAATCCAACTTTGAATATTTAACTCTTAGAAGACAGTCATATCAGTGTACCCGGAGATAGGATGTCATTCAGGGCTGGGAATGGAGATGAAGTAAGACATGTTGCATGGCTTTCGAGCCGTCCGTACTGATGAAATGTAGTGTCAGCTGGCGAAGGCCAGGAGGGGAGCAGGCAGGATCCCTAATGAACCGAATGCTTCCCTCAGATAGTCCTGCCTTGTCTGTTTCAGGTTTCAAATTCAACTTGGAAAATATCTTAGTGGATAAATGAAGGGCACATGAATTCATGGATCATGGTATAAAAGAAAGCAACTATGACAAGGTTAAAATGTTAAGGTCATAAAAATAATGCTTATGGGAAGCTTTCTATATACCAATTGTTTTCCTAAGAACTTCATCTATTTTAGGTTATTTAAACCTCACAATTTCCATAAGATGGAAATTCTTCCACCTTACTAAGGAGGAAGTCAAGGTCAAGAAAGCTTAATTTGTGCAAGTTCTCATAGATAGCAGGTAGCAGAACCCAAATAAGAACCCATCTGGTCAGATCCCCAAACCCATGCTTATTATAAACCACTGGGTTAAATGCTAAAAGAGTTCCACATATTTGAGAGGGAAGAATTGGTGAGAATCTTCCGATAAGGCCATTAAAAAATTCCTTTGAACTACCAGTGATACAGCTGCTAAGCTTTCGGAACACCTCTGCCCCCTATTCTCATGAATAATGAGCGGTTAGCACTATAACTCCAACTACAAAACTGAAAGGTAACCTCAGTCACTCATAAAAATCAGTCTTTTTTTAGAAGGCTGTTATATTAGTTATCTCTTGTTGCATTAAAAATGACTCTAAATGCAAGTGGTTTAAAACACTAATATGTACTGACTGTCTCATAAAGTTTCTCTGGTTCAGGAATTTGGGAGCAGTTTAGCTTCGCAGTTCTAGTTCAGGGTCATTCATGACACTGCGGTCCCAGGATGTCGAGCAGGCCCGCAGTCCTCTGAGGGACTGACTAGAGCTGGAGGTTCTACTTCCAGGGCAGCTCGCTCAGCACAACGTGGCTGCTACGTCACTCTGGCTGCCAGCAGCAGGCTTCAGTTCCTTGCCATGCAGACCTCGCCATGGAGTTGCTTGGGTGTCCTCACAACATGGAAGCTGGCATTCCTCTGAGCAGGTGATCCAAGACATCGAGGTAGAGCAGCAGTGATTTTTATGACCCAGTCTCAGAAGTCACACTTGATCATTTCTGCAATATGTCATTGGCTACTCGGGGCAGCCCGATGACGAATGGGAGGCGATCACACCCAGGTGTGAATACTCACAGGAGGTGAGAATCAGGGGTGACTGTGTTGGAGGCTAGCTGCCACACATTATCAGTTTATTAGTGGTACTTCTTGGTGATTTGGGTTCGTTTTTGTGCTTCAGAGCAAAGCCAACAGAGAGGTGAAATAAAAACAGTAAGTACATTCAAAGACTTAGGATGGCAAACAAGCAGTCTGCCCCTCCATCTGTCCTAGCAGAGCAATGATGTGAGGAGTCTTGCTGGACTCCGAACTAAGGTCATGTTAACTGCTACTGACATGAAATTTAGGACTTACGTCTGAGTATAAGGTTCATCGAGACATTCAATCATCAAGCACTTTGAGTGGACAGAAAAAGTACACCTATTTAGGACTTGCCTCTCCACATTCATTGATTTTTTTGACAAATATGTATTGGATACTTTTTAGTGGTGAGAACCACAGTCTGTGCAGAATTTCAGACATAATGGTCCTTTGGGAAGGCTCAGTCAGCTATTCTTAGATATTTGTTGCTAACACGAGCCTCTGAAATAACTATATATAACCACCATCCCTTATAAATGAGAAAATTGAATTCTCCAGAAAATGAAAACCTGTGTATTGTGACATGATTATGACTATTCCGCCTTAACTTCTCTTTGATGAAATTTCAGTCAAAACAACTCCCTAAAACTGTCGTTAGAGGTTTTCCAGGGATTGCATTGTTTGTCACCTACTCAAGTAACCAGATGTAACATTTGAATGAATTGTACATCCTTCTAGAATTCAGTCAAGAGGCGTAGGTTGTTTATGGACACATAACCTGGTTCCTTTATCTCAGAGGAAAATCTAACTAAAACTCAACACTGGCATTGATCCACACCTAAATGAACACTTTCTATCCCCTTTGTCCAGCATATCAAATTTTTGGTATCCTTCATAAGTAGGTACTGAGACAGGGTGGAGTGGAGAAAGAGAAGGAGAAGTACTTGTTGAAGGCCTCCTGTGTGTCAGGCAGAATGCTAGCACTTTCACACCCATTCCAGCTCTTTAATCCCCCCAAGAATGGTGTGCAGTAATAGGTGTGATTTTCTCTTCCCATTGTACGGAAGAGAAAACCGAGAAGGTGAGTAACTTGCCAAAGGACACTTAAGGAGCGAGAGGAAGATTTGTGACTAACATTTAGGTCTTCCTGAGCCTGTGTTTTTACACACCAAGCCATCCAAATACCACTTGAAAATGACTTCTCCGTCAACAGGTCTAGCCTACCCTTGTGCTGTCCTGGAGTGTCCCATGTTGCTTCAGAAGTGTTGACCTTTAAAAAGCTATTTTATCTTTATGTTTGCATGTGTATATAAAGGATAGTTTCCAAATGTAGTGTTATCTCCTTAATCACAATATTCCTTAATTTCCCCTTTCCCCTGCCAATAGGGCACTCTGCCCACAGTAAGCTCTGAAGATAGATTTTATTCTCATGGCATGTTTTCACCCAAGCCATGGCCCAACTCTCCTCCATCTCTATCCCAACACACTAGGTCTTCCCCTCTAGTGATTTCTCCTTTTTTTTAATTCACATTATTTTCCCAAGAAACCTGTATAAATTATACCCTCCAAAAAGTCCTTCTTGGTCAATACATTTGTTTGCTTTAGAGTTGCCATTAATTAATTTGGAAGCTAAAAAGCCAATTGTATTGTGACTGAGAGAAGTCCCTATGGGGATCCGACATCTTAATGTCATCTCAGAAGTATTTTTTATTCTGGAATCTTTTTTTTAATGCAGGCACATTATAATCATAATAAATGACTTTCTTTTTCTCCTTTTCATTCTGTTCCTTTGTAATGACCAAGAAGACATCTTCCTTTGTTTCTTCTGCTGGTGTGGTGGCTCCACAGCTCAGGGTCACTGCAGGAAAGAGTGACGCTTCTAAGCTGATTAAATTCACCACCACTACCACCACCACCCCTCTCTACCATGGAGGGAGCACTTCTACCAAGCTCAGGAATTCTCATCCTTGCAGTGCCAGCTCTTCAGCTGAAGACCTGGGACTTGCATGCCAGCTGATGACCTATGAAAGCATAATTTCTAGCTTTGCTGACGCTCCCCAAGAGGAGCAAGTTAGGGGCTACGAAGCCAAAGTATTAGTGAAGTCGCCATTTCTCCATTCAAGAATGTTGAGAAAAAAGGCCTTAGATGAAGTGACATTCATTTAGATTAAAAACCTGTTCTTCAGGATATCATATTACCTCAAATTGTATATCTCTTGATTAGAACGTCTCTTTTTGCCCAAGAGTCTTTTTAGGAAACAAGTCATTCTATGTCTTAAAATAATTATTTCAAAACAAACACATGAGAGAGCTTTAAGCTTCACTGAACCTTAAAAGAATTTTCAATATTAGCGGGAGAGAAAGCAACCTTCACTTCTTAAAAAAAAAACTGGACAGTACTATGAAAAGATTTATTAGCATTGTGAAAAACAGGTCACTAACTCCTTTATTTTCCAAAAGAACAACAAATACTTTGATGCTATAAATAACTGTTAGAAAGGTCTAACATACACAGAAAGGAGTTCCTGCTTTCACTACCCTCTGAAGAAGAGAATGTGATGCATGCTCTTTAAGCACATTCTATAGTAAGAACATGAAAGCCGAATGCAAGAGAAAACCCATTTGACCTGGGGAGAGCATAGGTTTAGTACTAGTTAGGACAACTAAGTACAAATAAGATGTAGGTGTGCTAATTGATTAATCTGAATGTACAAACATTAAGAAAATCACAGATTAGAACCCTGTTAGGCCCAGTGATTAAGAGAACTTAATGTAGTTCCTACTGTTTCTAGTAGAGACTTCTATGTGCTTGGTTTTGTGCAAAAGCTGTTGAAAAACCTGATCCCTGAGACATTTAATCCAAGCATGGCCAGAGTTCTAAGTGCTAAAATCTAACTCTGAAAGCCCTTGGGACATGGAAAGAATGTGGTTATTTTTACTCCCAATCTGGCACTATTGTGGTATTAAAATCAAAGGCTGGTTGTGAATAGCTTAAAACTCCATAAACAAAGTTAAAAGGCAAACAACAGACCAGGAGTAAATATTTACAAGGTTTGGCTTTAAAGTCAACTGTTTTTCCTAAAACGTGACATGGGGTGAATGATAAGGAAGTTATCAATGGTTTGGGAAAATCTTCTGTTAATGACTTCAGTGAGAGCTACATGATCAAAGTTCATCTTGAGGCTGAATATACTTGATAATGTCCATTTCACATGATTAAACCATTAGGTCTGCTTACTTGCAATTCTTGCAGGAAGTAGCTACTAATTAAAAAGGCAATCTCCAAGGACCAGAGGAAAACTGGCAAATTCAGGAAGCATTTACAAATGATTTTTTTAAATGTCTATAATACTGTATTACATCTTTAGAGTTAAATGGCTTTTTGAGAAACTCTATAATGAAGAGCTATTTTCACTAAATTATACATGGTCAATTTCTGTGTGATTTACTGTTAACTCAGTTTTTATGAAGATTATTTGGATACTATAACAGGAATCTAGAGCACATGAAGATGCCGACTCTAAAGAATAGGGATATATTTCTAGAAGCATCACCAGTCATTGAAAGACTTTTAATACATAAGAACAATTGCCAGGAAAGCAAGAATATTGTATTCTTTTTGTATCTGTTTTATTACCAATTTAAATTTCAACTTCAGTGAAGTTACTTTGATCTTACGTATGTCATAGACTGAATTTCATTGATGAACGAATTATAAGACTTTCTTTCACTTCTTTTTTCAGACTTAAGAGAAATGAGACAAGTTGGTAAGAAAACAAATTTCCCAGGTTTATGAAATGAATGTTATGTTGATACAACTGGTATCATATGTATTTAACAAGAACTGGATTTTTAAGTCATTCTAAACAGAGAAGTCACAATTCATAATTAACACTTAAGTGAAAAAACTCTAAATAATTCAAAAGGAATGTGCTGATTGGAAATAAAATAATAGATGTCATGAGGATTATTTTCCTCACAAAAACAAGCACTTTTTTAAAATTAACATATCATTGATACAGTTTTATGTTGCTTTTGGATGCACAACACGGTGGTTCAACATTTACCCATATATCAAGTCCTCACTTCCTCCAGTGCAGTCACTGTCCATCAACGTAGTAAGATGTTACAGAATTACTAACTGTATTCTCTGTGCTGTTCTACATCGCTGTGACCAACCTGTACTGTGATTGTGAATTATTGTGCCCTGAATCCCCTTCTTCCTCCCCTCCACCCTCCCTAACCTCTCCCTTGTGGTAACCACTGGTCCCTTCTCAGTGTCTGCGAGTCTACTGCTATTTTAAAACAAGCTGTTTTTTAAATTAAAGTTTTACATGGCATGTTATATCTTAGAATGCTTTGGGTTGAAATAGAAAAAAATTCAGCCCAAAGTGCTTCAGGCAACAGGAGAACGTTTGGAATCACAAATGATAATTCCAGGGAACGCTGCTAATGAAGCTGGGGCTATACCTGAGCCCAGTAAGTCGCCTGCCCCGTTTCCTTCCCTACATCTCCTGGCGGCCCCCTCTGTGGAGAGCTCTATGTTTAGGCGCGTTTATGGCTTGTGTTTACAGTGTGGTTCCTGAAGCTCCAGCTTCTCATCCTCAAGTCCTCAGTCAGCGGATGACAAAGCACTGCCTTCCCCCACAGCTCAAACAGCAAAGCTTCTGAAGTGATCGCACTGGCTCTGAATGACCTGACTTTGGTCAGTGATCTGCCTTTGAAATAATCACTCTTGCTGCACTACAGACAGTGTACCCTATGTGAGAGGAGAAGGAGGTGTGATTATTCCTGGAAGCTGTGGGATACCAAAGGAAGAGAGATGATTCCTCCAAAGCCAAAAATCAGAGCTATTTACAAAAATAGGGGGCAGTTCCTAGATAGGAAAAAGGCAAATTGCTCCTCTAGGGCCATGACAAAAGAAGTAATGCTGTAGACTCATAAACCTATTAATATAAAAGCCATGAAACCAGCTTAGATAAGATGAAAATTTCAGTTAAAGAGGTCCAAATGGGAAACATGTGCAACCTGTGAGGGAACCAGACAACCACCCTCACCCAAGGGGAAACCATGGGAGCCCCGCGGCACCTCACTCTTGAAGTGAAATCACTTAAATACTAGAAACCTACTCGATTTGTGTAGAGTACAAGCACCTTTCCATGTGGGTGTCAATGAGTCCTCCTGCCATCGTTTATGTGCCTGAATTCTTGCAGCTCATAAGAAGGCATCATCTAGTTCCTACTCAGTGTTGAGAAGATCAGAAAGTGAATGTTGTCCCCTTTTGATCAGATGTGCTACAGAAATTCATTTTATTTATACCATATATAATCTGAGCATCATTTGCAACTTAAAAATAGCTGATGTCTTACCATTAATACTACTTATCAGAGGATGTCCAGACTCTGCAGCCTATTCATGTTTATTAATATCTGTGGTAAGCAGGACACACTACCATTAAGTACATTTGGTCAAAGGGAGTGGCAGAATATAATCCACATTCTCTAGGCTAAAGTGGTTTGAATTACTGAGGATAGAGCACCAAAATATAGATACCTGAGGATATTTCCTTTTCCCAGGGACGTCTAGTATGTTGAGTCACTAATTTCTATTCATCTAGAGCAGTATGGCGTTTTCTGATTGTTATGCCAGTGCTTCAGAAGAATAAGCCACAGATGCCAGACATAGAGGGCTCACGATGCCAGCAAGTCTGATGCAATGGTGGAAACCATGTCTCTGTCCAGTGTGGCCCTCCCAAGGAGGCAGGGCATGTTCTGGCTCACGACTCCCTGAGCTAACCATGGAGCAACTAGCCATGTGTAGCTCCAGAGGAAGGGTGTTCCTGGCCTGGGGCAAGTCCCTCTATGAATCTGGTGAAAAATCTGAAGTAAGTCAAGGGGAAAGGGCAGGGCAGGTTAGGAGAAAGACTTTTATTTCTTACAGTCACTAGCCAGGCTCCCGGTCCCCTCAGGCCACGTCATGTGCTCTCCTTCCCCACCCACCCCTTCCAGAAGGAACTACATGGGTGGGTCCTTGGTGACTGGCAAACGCCAGACCAATTACATACCAGGAATGGAGGGGAGGAGAAAATGGCCTTTTTCTCTCCCCTCATTGCCCCAGATTGACCAGAAGCTCTGAAACATGCATTGGTATGTAAATGGACTAAGGCCAGGCAGGAAATTCTGGAAACTCTGCCATTTACCCCATACCATGAACTCTGGAAAAGCTATTTAACCTCTCTGTACCTCAATTTCTTCAGCTGAAAATAAAGAAAATTGTCCCATCTCCATGGTTTTGTGGGCAGTTAATGTTCCTGGCACAAACTGTGGGCTTAGTAAATGTAAGCTTTTATTATTAGCACCTGTGACATGCATCATGCAACCTCCTTAAGAGCATCTGTGCCCTTGGAGGAGAGCTGTCTCTGAGTTGGGCCTTTCAGAGCATTCTTTCTGTTTCTTACTGCAGGTGGAAGGAGACTAGATAGCAAACCAGGTGCAAATATCTGGATTTCTGGGCATCTCTGACAGCACATGATAGGCAGTGGGGCTCCTTAGAGGTCTGTTAAATGAATGCTGCTACCCTGGTTAAAAACTGCTTCTCATTCCCCAGGGTATCAATTGCTTGGTGGTTTCATAACATTTCTTCTTAACAACCTCAACCCAATGTCCTGTGAGTGGATTTTGATTGCCAGAAGCTTTCATTAAATATGCATAATTCTGTTCAAAAATTTCTTGATCCAGCTTCTGGTCTCCAAGAACATACGATATTAAATAGATAGAATAATTTTCGGCCTGGGTGTGGGCATCTTAGGGTTACTTCAGGAATATGAGTCATTCATGAAGATTCTCCCTTAAGAGTAAGCAATTCCTTTATATTGAAGTTACGAGCTTCCTATTTTTACTAGTAAGGACAAAGTGACCTGCAGAAATACTTCATACCCTGCAGAATGTCAGGAACACCGGGGCTAATGTCTGCACATTTGAAATGAGTCTATGATATGTAGTGCTTTGTACAATATAAGATGGCAACTTTGGTTTTCAACTTTTCACTTCAGTCATGATTTTCAAGTTCTGTGTCTTTTTAGGGCCCTTTTCACCATGAATCTGGAATTAAAATATTATACAACTTGAGAAAATGGCACTTTTTTTTAACAGCTTTACTGAAGATCAATACACAGTCAATGGCACTTACTTACAGAATTTTGTTAGTTTTCAAACATGTATAAATCATAATACCATTACCCCAATACAATTAATATTTCCAAACCCCTAAAAGCACGTCTTTGTAATGAATCTCTCCCACCCCTTCATGCCCATCCCCAATTTCAGGCAAGAAAATGACTTGTTTAGAGGGGAAGGGAAAAAGTCAGCCTGCTTTTTGTTTTCTTTGTTTGCTTACAGGTTTTTTGGATTGTTTTGCCTTTTTGGAGCCATTGAGCTCTTTTTCAGGTGCATGCTTCTCACCCCTGACCTCCTCTTCAATGTCATAGGAGCTGAACATCTCTGCAGCCATGCCCAGTTGCCTGCAGTCGGGGACTCTACATTAGGTTTGAGCTTTCTAGGTTAAGTGTGCTAATGCACTAAGGTCGAAACCTCTTTCTAGAGTATGTCAGCATTCAGAAGTCTGCCCCATGTAGTCCAGAAGGTTAGTAAATTTTGAAAACAGTGTTTAGATGGTGAGGGAGGGATGATTAGTAATGGTTTCTATGGAGAGGAGCTCGAGAACAAAGTATTGAGCAAAAATGAGATAGTGACAGAAAACAGAAAATCCTGCTGGGTCTAAACCTTCCCACACATAGTCTTTGTTTTTTTGCAAGCTTTATTTCCAAAACAAAGTGAGGTAAACCAGGATTGAGTACTGCAGCTGGATAACCTGCTAGTTAGTGTCCAGGGCTGTCTTTGCAGAGAACAGGGGCACATCTGGCTGAATCCTCCCCACGGCTCATATATTCACCTTGCTGCCCTCCAGCTTGCTGCAAGGATGGGGGGGCTGCTTCAGAATCCCGGTACCTAAGCCTTTGTTCTCAGAAAAGACAATTTAAGAGCTAAGAAATGGCTTTCAAATTGATTGGAAAAAAAGTCAGACTGTCACAGCTTTCCCTACTTTGTTTGAGTCTGCTGAATGGAAATGATCTTTTAGAGAAGTTGAGGCTCATTGAAAAAAGAAAGACTTTTAAAAGTAAAAGATCACATGTTATTTGAGAGAGACATTTAAGTGTCCTAATTTTTCTCATATTATTTAAATGAGAAATATGTTCCTATGACATGCAAATGAGAAAAAATCTTACCTTGTCCTCCTCAAGTTGCTAACTAAATATTTAAATATGGCAGAAAACAAAAGGGTGAGGTAGCCAATTCATCAGTTTTGTTTTTTGAAATATTTTACATTTAGGTTGAAGAAATACCTATAATAGCAGGCTGCATACAGAGTTTGGATGTCCTCTGATATGTAGTATTAATGATAGGACATCAGCTATTTTTAATTTAAATCTCAAGTGATACTCAGTTTATACAAAGTGTAACATGGACTTCAGTAAGGGAGTATATTACCCTGAGGACATCCCTGTTTTATCCCACCAACATTTACCAAGCCTCTATCCTGTGCTAAATCCTGGGTGGGCTCTAGAGAAGAAAATAGTAGTTCAGAGGTAGAGATGTGCACAGGGTATTACTGAAGTCCACAGATGGAACACACTTGCTGGGGAGGGAAGGATATGTACAAGTGGCAGGGGGAAATCAAGGAAGGTTTACCTGGTGTCTGAACCTTCTTAGGGAATAAAAAAAAGGACCAACCATTTTGGTAGAAGTGGAGCTTGTTGGACAGATTCCACATTGGACAGTCAGCAGGTGCTTGAACATAGAAGGCATTTTTAATACAAGAGCCATGATTGGGGCAGGAAGTGAATTTGGGGTGGGGAAGAGGTATGGTTAGGCTAGCATCTAAGAAGATTGCTGTGGTGCTCAGGTGAGTTGAAGATGAACTTGAGAGGAAGCAGATGGGAATGTCCATCAGAAGCTGCTACAATGATCTGGAAAGGAGATGAAGGTGTGATCCATGGTGGTAAAGAAGGGAGCAGAGAATAGAATTGGTAAACATTTGGATGACAAAAGTAGCCAAATAAACAATCCATCATATCTAATGAGTGGGGAATATGCCAGAATAGATGGAGAGAAGGGATACAGAGGGTCTGCAGATTGACCTATCATTCATGGAATGATACTTGTGCCACCAGCTGAGATAGAGACAGTGATAAGACCCTCAGCCACTTTTTTCCCCTGATGCAATGATGTGGATTATTTTCTGTAGATAGAGACCAACATATTGGAGCAACTAATAGTACAAGGCATTTTGTTATCAAGTACTCTACCAATTTTATATTGCTTGATAATAATAACAGCCCTGGAAGATAGGCAGGGCTATTACATTCTAGAGGTGAGAAACTATTGATTAATAGAGGATGTCAACTTCTCCAATATCATACAAATAGCTAGTGGGAGAGCAGATACTCATGTTCAGAACTTCCTTGCAAATCTGCCGCTCCCTCCCCCAACAAGCAGGCCTAGTTGTTTTGTGAGAAGTGTGTCCATGCCAGGACAGAGGCACAAACTACTGTCTTGGTGGTGGTGTTCTGTGCCTTCTTGCCCAGGTTTCTGTACCTAGTTGTATGTGTTTCCTACCATGGTTAGGAAATGTACATTCCCTTTTTTAAATTGAGATATAATTGACATGTAACATTATATTAGTTTCAGGTGTATAATAAAATAATTCCATACCGGTTTATATTGGGAAATGATTATCACAATGAGTCTAGTTACCATCTGTCACCATACCTAGTAACAAAATTTTTTTTATTCTGATAAGAATAATAATTGTACATTATATTTCCATGACTTATTTATTTTGTAACTGGAAGTTTGTAACTTTTGACCCCCTTCTCCCATTTTGGCCAACCTCAAACCACCCCATTCTCCCCTCTGGCAACCACCAATGTGTTCTCTGTATGTATGAGCTTGTTATGTACCTTTTTTCTGGTTTGCTTTTCAGATTCCACATATAAATGAGATCATATAGTATTTGTCTTTCTGTCTGACTTATTTCACTTAGCATAATGCCCTCAAGTTCTATCCATACTGTTGCAAATGGAAAGATTTCATTCTTTTTAATGACTGAGTAATATTCCATTTTATATGTATACCACCTCTTCTCTATCCATTCACTTAGACTGGTTCCATATCTTGGCTATCATAAATAATGCCATAGTGAACATGGGGGTTCATGTATCTTTTTGAATTAGTGTTTTTATTTTCTTTGGATAGATACCCAGAAGTGGAATTGCTGGATCATATGATAGTTTGATTTTTAGTTTTTTGAGGAAACTCAGTACTATTTTCTATAGTGGCTGCACCATTTTACATTCCTATCAAGAGACCACAGAGTTCTTTTTTTTTTTCCACATCCTCACCAATACTTGCTACCTCTTGTCTTTTTGATAATAGCCATTCTGACTGGTGTGAGGTGATACCTCACTGTGGTTTTGATTTGCATTTCCCTGATAATTAGTGGGGTGGAGCATCTTTTCATGGGTCTGTTGGCCATCTATATGTCTTCTTTGGAAAAATGTTCAGATCTTCTGTCCATTTTTCAATTGGATTTTTTGTTTTTTGCTACTGAGTTGTATGAGTTATTTATATAGTTTGGATATTAGTCCCTTATCAGATATGTAATTTGCAAACATTTTCTCTCATTTAATGTATTACCTTTACATTCCGTTGCTGATTACCTTAGGAGTGTGCATTCTTGCTATAGGATCCATTTGAGATCTCCACTCCAGATAGATATTTGCTATGCCTTATCTTTTTTGTCAAATGGAATCCACAAATGAAATACCAATGATTAGTTCCTGGAGGAAATGCACTCTTTGTAACTTACACAGGACCTGTCACATAGTAGGTGATAGCAAGTGTTTCATAAATGAAATCAGTAGCAGCTTACTACTACCTCTATTTGGATCACTCTAAACTAACCCAAATTAACCTAGACCAAAAAAATTAGTGGTTTCAATATGAATCTATAACGTGAACAGCTCATAGCCTTACCTATATGTCACAGCTAAAGAATTTCTGAAAAGGGGACTTCAGGAAAAGAGAAGAAACAGAAAGCAAATGTGTGTTTTGAGGAAGGGAGATGGAGAATGATGGAGCAGAAGTAAAGAGGATGGGGCAGGATTTACAAGGAAGGAAGCATAAAATTTCCAGGTCTATCTATACATGAATTTCCTACCGAATTAAAGCAAATGTCAATACTAATGACAATTTTACAAAAATATGACAGTAAAGTATATTAACTCAAAATGACTGCCATTTGTGAGACCAGAGAACAACCCAACTACTCTTAACCTAGGTAAGGGCAACTTGGCATTTCCTCTGAGAAGCTTGATGCCAGCTAGACACAGTGTTGCTGGGGCAGTGTGAGAGGTTATCAGACTTCATCTCTGTCTTTACTCAAACTGAAGCTGTGGAACTAAGAGAAATGCATTGTTACTCTTCATAACACTTACTTACCATAACACATTTTGGGGGTGATTCACTGTTACCCATTTACTCTTTGAGGAAGGAGAAAAATAGACTTCACTCTAAAGAGGGACTATAGGACACTTTTTTCAATCAAATGTAATGAATGAGAAGGGAGATAAAGTAGAAAGGAAAGATACCCACTTCTGAAAGTTTTAAAGCAAGCACAGTGATCTCTGAGCCTGTCTTTGAAAGCACAGGTGTCTTGTTTAATCAGGGCTTCATGGGATCCCAAAGTTAGAAGGGAAGAGAACCTCTGAAGAAAGTCTTTTCCTTCTAAATAATTGTTAAAGAGAGCAAACCATTTCATAAGGCATGTGGGTACTGTGCATAGATACATGTATGGTTAAGTAGTGATGTTTGTTTTCCAGGGCAGAGTGTATAAGACTTACTTTAAAACTTTAAAAAAGAAAAAAACAACAAAAAAGACAAGAGATGGAAATTTTTTAAGCTCAGAAGTATGGATCCACCAATTTGTAGATCATGAACACACTTGATTTATTCATTCTTCTTTCTTAATGCTTCTGGACCCAACCCACTGATAGGGAGGAATTAGGGAGGGAGGGAAAGAAGAGTATGAGGAAGTGGTGTCCTTAAATGTGGGGCTTACTAACCTAGAATCATGCACCCTCTTTACTGCATCAAAGTTCATTTGAAGAGCCAGAGGAAATGCCAATCCCATAGCACCTTCATCCCAGAGAACTGAACACATACAGTTGTTGCCTTTTCTTCCTCTCATATACCTTCTCAATGGCATGACTTCTCATGGGAGTCACTGCTTTAAAACTGTGGGAGTTCCACATACTCTGAAAAATGTTGGAGAGGGTTTTGCAAATTTTAGTTATGTTGGTGTGTTGGGGGCAGAAGATATTTCTTCATAGCACAAATGCAATTTATTCATTTGAGCAAGTTCCTTATACCAAGAACTGACTTCAGTGAACTGGAAAAAAACTGCCTTAAATCTGTTTTGCATCAAATGCAGTATATAGCTCTAATGTGTTCATGATGGAGCATTCTGTGATGTAGCAGGAAGGTGCAAGGTGAGGACTTCCTTCCCCACTTTGACAAACCACGATTTGGGATGTCATTTAGCCTTTCTGAATCCGGCTCCACCCCTGAAAAAACTGGCATAACCAAATGCTACCAGAAATTACTGGAAAATTCAAGTTAGAAAAGGTATGTGAAACTTTGAACAATAGAAATTTGGTACAAATGGTATTATTGATTACTTGACACCTGGGACCAGGAGAGTTGCTCTGGGCCATGAGTAGCCCAGTCTGCTTACCCCATAGTGCTGTACATAATTGGTATTATTATTTTCTTTGTGTGCTATGACATGAAACAGTTTGGAGAACATAATTTAGACTAACCAAATTGGCTGAATAATTTCCATTTCATATAAATCAAATTGAATGAGTGATTTTGGCTTATGGATTCCTTCCAAACAAACTTTGCTAGTTTATCCATGATTTGGATTAACTGTTAATAATCACTATGTAATAAGATTCACAGTTTAAGAGTAGTGTGTCAGTTATTATTAGATTTTGAAAAACCTAATTTGAAGCACAAATGACACATACTTGAGATGTAGATGGGGAAAAAGTCATTTTTAAAAACTCCTTTAAAGCATAGAGACCTTGAGTTTTCAGAGTCTGAAAATTTTTCAGGAAATCCTTGATATTCCAGTATAGACAGGATTCCTATTTTCAACCAAAGACAAGTCATGTTTGTGGGAGTAAGAAGGGAACAAGGGAAAAGGCCTGCAGGGGAAGAGAAATAATGTTTTCATATAAATAAATGTGTCCCAACATTCCTGCAGTGGACATGTTTTTGTTATCATCTGTGTATCCATTATGAAAACTTTGGCCTGACTGATTGGGAGATAGAGCCCCAGTGTGTGCCCCAGTATTTCTGTCCTTATGGGAGGGAGGCAGGCTTCCCTGGGTTGGGCTAAGCAAACTTCCCTGGTAGGAAGATATCATTCAGACATCTGCCTGGCTGCGGAACCAATGCTAGCTCTTTGTATGTTAACAAAACAAAACAAAACAAAAATGTCCATTATGAGTGTTTTAATGTGAATGGAATACTCAATTGACTGTAGAAATCTTCTTAAAACTTACAATGAACTTCGCAGTGGATTCATTTTCAAAATAGGTGGCTTTTCCCCTCCCAATTATATAAAGGTATTCATGCTGCAAAAAAAAGGAAAAGAAAAAGAAAAAACCAAGGTGGAGTACTGGTATATTTGTTTGTTTAAGAAGCTAAAGAGCAAGGAGTTCCGGGAAGATGGCAGCGTGAGCAGGGCAGCGGAAATCTCCTCCCAAAACCATATAAATCTATGAAAATACAGCAAATACAACTACTCCTAAAAGAGAGACCAGTAGTTACAGGACAGTGCACAGCCTGCATCTGCACCTGAGAGGACTCAGCACCCCACGAGGTGGATAAGATACGGAGCCGCGACCTGGCGGGACCCGAGCACTCCCCCACCCCAGCGCACCAGCGGAAGGAGAGGATTCAGAGCCGGGAGGGAGTGGAAGTACAGGCCCGTGAAATAACCAGCACTGGCGATCTGCGCCGGGAGCACTGACACACATCGCACAGTGCATGGGATATTGGATAGACAGAAGGTTCAGGTTTTGAGCTGGGAATGCGCCCGGGTCCGTGCAGCTGGTGCCCTGGGACAAGAGAAAAGTGCGTGCTGTTTTTTAGCAGTCTTGGAGAGGAGAGGGAACATGATCGCCCCGGCACGCTCAGCCCAGCCAGCTGGGAGTCCTGAGGAATTTCGGACCCCTTGGCTGGCGACTGGGAAAAGGTAGCCACACTGAAGCCTTACACAGAGAACACCAGCTTCCCATTCGTTCCCGCCCCAGCCAGAGCTACAAAGAGCGGTGTGGCCGTGGCTGCGGAATAGTGGAGCAACAGCGCCACCTACAGCATCCTGACAGAATCCACTCCTGGTGGCCGTTTTTTTTTTCTTCCCATTTCTTTTCTTTTCTTTCTATTTTTTTTCTTTTCTTTCTCTTCCTTCTTTTTTTAGTTTTGTTTGTTTTTGGTTTTGGTTTTGGTTTTGGTTTTGGTTTTTTTTTTTTAAGTCTTAAAGAGCCCAGCTGACATATGTGGCAACTACGAGTGACGACTTCACTCACCATGAAAAGACAGAGGAATATGGTACAGACAAAGATCACCAGACCCAGACAACACCTGAGAGGGAACCTGAAGGGATGGAAATGCACAATCTTCCTGAAAAAGAATTCAGAATAAAAGTCATAACCATGCTGATGGATCTATAGAGAAATATGCAAGAGCTGAGGGAGGAAGTGAGGGAAGTCAGGAAAGACAATGGAGAAATGAGACAAGCCATTGATGGGCTTAGCAGCAGACTGGACAAGATGCAAGAGACTGTTAATGGAATAGAAATCAGAGAACAGGAATACAGAGAAGCTGAGGCAGAGAGAGATAAAAGGATATCTAGGAATGAAAGAATATTAAGAGAACTGTGTGACCAATCCAAACGGAACAATATTCGCATTATAGGAGTACCAGAGGAAGAAGAGAGAGAAAAAGGGATAGAAAGTATCTTTGAAGAAATAATTACTGAAAACTTCCCCATGCTGGGGAAGGAAATAGTCTCGCATTCCACAGAAGCCCACAGATCTTCTAACACAAGGGACCCAAGGAAGACAGCACCAAGACACATAATAATTAAAATGGCAAATATCAAAGATAAGGACAGAGTATTAAAGGCAGCTAGAGAGAGAAAAAAGATCACCTACAAGGGAAAACCCATCAGACTATCATCAGACTTCTCAACAGAAACCTTACAGGCCAGAAGAGAATGGCATGATATATTTAATGTAATGAAACAGAAGGGCCTCGAAGCAAGAATATTGTATCCAGCACGATTATCATTTAAATATGACGGAGGGATTAAACAATTTCCAGACAAGTGAAAGCTGAGAGAATTTGCCTCCCATAAACCACCTCTACAGGATATCTTAAAGGAACTGCTCTAGAGGGAAGCATTCCTAAGGCTAAAAAGATGTCACCAGAGAAAATAAAATCATAGCAAAGAAAGCAGACCATCCAAATACTAACTAAAGGCAAAGAATAAAACACCCAATATATAAAGAATGGAGGAGGAAGACTAGGAAGGGAGAAATAAAGAAACATCAGACGGCGTTCACAATAACTTAACAAGAAAGTTAAGTTAGATTCTTAGATAGTAAAGAAGCAACCCTTGAACCTTTGGTAACCACGAATCTAAAGCCAGCAATGGAAATAAGTACATGTCTATCAATAATCACCCTAAATGTAAATGGACTGAATGCACCGATCAAAAGGCACAGAGTAACAGAGTGGATTAAAAGGCAAGACCCATCTATATGCTGCTTACAAGAGACTCACCTCAAACCCAAAGATATACACAGCCTAAAAGTGAAGGGATGGAAAAAGATATTTCATGAAAACAACAAGGAGGAAAAATCAGGTGTTGCAGTACTTGTATTAGACAAAATAGACTTCAAAACGAAGAAAGTAGCAAGAGATAAAGAAGAACATTACATAATGATAAAGGGGTCAGTCTAACAAGAAGATATAACCATTATAAATATATATGCACCCTACACAGGAGCGCCAGCGTATGTGAAACAAATACTAACAGAATTAAAGGAGGAAATAGACAGCAATGCATTCATTTTAGGTGAGTTCAACACACCACTCAATCCAAAGGACAGATCAACAAGACAGAGAATAAGTAAAGACACGGAGGCACTGAACAACACACTAGAACAGAAGGACCTAACAGACGTGTACAGAACTCTACACCCAAAAGCAACAGGATACACATTCTTTTCAAGTGCACATGTAACATTTTCCAGAATAGACCACATACTAGGCAACAAAAAGAACCTCAGTAATTTCAAAAATATTGAAATTCTACCAACCAACTTCTCAGATCATAAAGGTATAAAACTAGAATTAAATTTTAGAAAGAAAACAGAAAGGCTCACAAATACATGGAGACTTAACAACATTATCCTAATTAATCAATGGGTTAATGACCAAATCAAAACAGAAATCAAAGAATATATGGGGACAAATGACAACAACAACACAAAGCTACAATTTCTGTGGGATGCAGCAAAGGCAGTTCTGAGAGGAAAGTATATTGCAATCCAGGCCTATTTAAAGAAGGAAGAACATTCCCAAATGAATAGTCTAAAGACACAATTACTGAAATTGGAAAAAGAAGAATAAATGAGGCCCAAAGTCACCAGAAAGAGATACCTAATAAAGATCAGAGAAGAAATAAATAAAATTGAGAAGAATAAAACAATAGAAAAAATCAATGAAACCAAGAGCTGGTTCTTTGAAAAAATAAACAAAGTATATAAACCCCTAGCCAGACTCATTAAGAGAAAAAAAGAATCTACACACATAAACAGAATCAGAAATGAGAAAGGAAAAATAACGACAGACCCCACAGAAATACAAAGAGTTATAAGAGAATATTATGAGAATCTATATGCTAACAAGCTGGAAAACATAGAAGAAATGGACAACTTCTTATAAAAATACAACCTTCCAAAACTGACCAAACAAGAAACAGAATAACTAAACAGACTAATTACCAGCAACGAAATTGAATCGTTTATCAAAAAACTACCCAAGAACAAAACTCCCGGACCAGATGAATTCACCTCTGAATTCTACCAGACATATAGAGAAGAAATAACACCCACTCTCCTTAAAGTTTTCCAAGAAATAGAAGAGGAGGGAGTACTTCCAAAGTCTTTCTATGAAGCCAGCATCACTCTAACACAAAACCTGGCAAAGACCTCACCAAAAAAGAAAACTACAGACCAATATCCCTGAAGAACGTAGATGCAAAAATACTCAACAAAATATTAGCAAACCAAATTCAAAAATACATCAAGAAGATCATACACCATGATCAAGTGGGATTCATCCCAGGGATACAAGGATGCTACAACATTCAAAAATCAACAACATCATCCACCACATCAACAGAAAGAAGGACAAAAACCACATGATCATCTCCAAAAGTTCTGAAAAATCATTTGAGAAAATTGACCATCCATTCATGATTAAAATTCTCAACAAAATGGGTAAAGAGGGCAAGTACCTCAACATCATAAAGGCTATATATGACAAACTCACAGCTAACATCATACTTAACAGCGAGAAGCTGAAAGCTTTTCATCTAAGATTGGGAACAAGACAGGGATGCCCACTCTCTCCACTGTTATTCAACATAGTACTGGAGGTCCTAGCCACGGCAATCAGACAAAACAAAGACATACAAGGCATCCAGATTGGTAAAGAAGAAGTCAAATTGTCACTGTTTGCAGATGACATGATAATGTACATAAACCCTAAAGACTCCACTCCAAAACTACTAGAATATCTAAGTTCAGCAAAGTTGCAGGATACAAAATTAACACCCAGAAATCTGTTGCTTTCCTATACAGTAGTGATGAACTAACACAAAGACTAATCAGAAAAACAATTCCATTCACAGTTGCATCAAAAAGAATAAAATACCTAGGAATAAACTTAATGAAGGAATTGAAAGAGAAAGACCTATTCTCTGAAAACTACAAGATACTCCTAAGAGAGATTAAAGAGGACACTAACAAATGGAAATGCATCCCATGCTCTTGGCTAGGAAGAATAAATATTGTCAAAATGGCTATACTACCTAAAGCAATCTACAGATTCAGCACAATCCCTATCAAACTACCAACAGCTTTCTTCAATGAACTGGAACAAATAACTAAAATTCATATGGAACCACAACACACCCCGAATAGCCAAAGCAATCCTGAGAAGGAGGAATGAAACGGGGAATTACGCTCCCTGACTTCAAGCTCTACTACAAAGCCACAGTAATCAAGACAACTTGGTACTGGCTCAAAAACAGACCCACAGACCAGTGGAACAAAATAGAAAATCCAAACATTAACCCAAACATTTATAGTCAACTAATATTTGATAAAGAAGCCTTGGATATACAATGGGGAGATGACAGCCTCTTCAGCAGCTGGTGTTGGCAAAACTGAACAGCTACATGTAAGAGAATGAAACTAGACTACTGTCTAACCCCATACACAAAAGTAAACTCAAAATGGATCAAAGACCTGAATATAAGTCATGAAACCATAAAACTCTTAGAAAAAAAATAGGCAAGAATTTCTTAAACATAAACATGAGCGACTTCTTTATGAACATATCTCCCTGAGCAAGGGAAACAAAAGCAAAACTGAGCAAGTGGGACTATATCAAGCTGAAAAGCTTCTGTACAGCAAAGGACACCATCAGTAGAACAAAAAGAGATCCTACAGTATGGGAGAATATATTCATAAATGACATATCCGATAAGGGGTTGATATCCAAAATAAAGAACTCACGCACCTCAACAAACATAAAGTAAATAATCCAATTAAGAGATGGGCAGAGGACATGAATAGACACTTCTCAAACGAAGAAATTCAGATGGCCAACAGGCACCTGAAAAGATGCTCCACATCACTAATCATAAGAGAAATGAAAATTAAAACCACAATGAGATATCACCTCACACCAGTGAGGATGGCCAACATCCAAAACACAAACAACAACAAATGTTGGTGAGGATGTGGAGAAAAGGGAACCCTCCTACACTGCTGGTGGGAATGCAAATTAGTTCAACCGTTGTGGAAAGCAGTATGGGGGTTCCTCAAAAAACTCAAAATAGAAATACCATTTGATCCAGGAATTCTACTCTTAGGAATTTACCCTAAGAATGCAGCAGCCCAGTTTGAAATAGACATATACACCCCTATGTTTATCGCAGCACTATTTACAATAGCCAAGAAATGGAAGCAACCTAAGTATCCATCAGTAGATGAATGGATAAAGAAGAGGTGGTACATATACACAATGGAATATTATTCAGCCATAAGAAGAAAACAAATCCTACCATTTGCAACAACATGGATGGAGCTAGAGAGTATTATGCTAAGTGAAATAAGCCAAGCCGAAAAAGACAAGTACCAAATGATTTCACTCATATGTGGAGTAGAAAAACAAAGAAAAAAACTGAAGGAACAAAACAGCTGCAGACTCACAGCACCCAAGAACCGACTAATAGTTAACAAAGGGAAAGGGACTGGGAAGGATGGGTGGGAAGGGAGGGACAAGGGGGAAAAAAGGGCATTACGATTAGCAGACGTAATGTTGGGGGGCATGGGGAGGGTTGTACAACTCAGAGAAGACAAGTAGTGA
>JAQQAC010013450.1:1779371-1861740 GCA_029783875.1 Phataginus tricuspis
GGGGGGGGACCTGATGAAGGGGGTAGTTTAATCACCATAATATTGCACATGTAATTGTAGATTAATGATACCAAAATAAGCTATTAAAAAAAGAAATAGGAAGGCTGTCATTGATCCTATTCCAAAACATTGCATAAAAGTTAATACTTACTTTGTGTGTACATCTGCGTGAGTAGGTTAATCACAGAAGAAGGCAGACTAGGTTATCTGAAATTACTGTTTTGGGGAAGAAACTGATTTAAAAATTCTGAATGAGACTTGAGACTTTGTTTAGAATAATTAGTGAAAGAGTTTTATATGTTTATTAAAAGTTGTATAGATGTTAAAGAAAAAAAGAAGCTAAAGAGCAAATTATACCATAATAAATCCACCTGAATCCTGGGAAATGAACAAAAGTTACAGGTATCCATTTCTGTTTTTCATTTCCATAGCTAATGAGAAATTTCTAACATTCTTTAATTGACCCAGAAGCCGTGAATTGCCTTAAATATTAGTTAAATATTACTTTGAAACTTAAGCCTGCTGAGAGAATTTCATGTCCCTGCTTGCCCCTATGAATTTCATATCACTTACGGTAATTTTTAATTATACATTTATTTGTGTAGTTCTTTATGTCTTCAGAGCTCTCATTAACCGCAGGTTTAGTTTTTTCCTATTCCACATACAAATCAAACTCTTTGGGTTTGATTTACAAGGCCATGTTTTCCTAACTTTTAATCTAAGATGATGGTAGAATGAGAAAAACGATCGTGTTACTTAGGAGATGTAAGTGTGAATTTGACTGGGTTACAGTGGGGCCTTAGCCACAAAAGGTTTTGTTCTCTCAAGTAAAAAAAATCCAGAGACATTATGGTGGGCCTGGTACAATAGTCACTAGGGACACATGTTTCTTTTTTCTCTCTGTTCCACCGTGGAGCATTCCATCAGTGAGAGTATCTCATGGTACAAAATGACCACTGAAGCTTATATGCCCACTGGCCACTCACACTCCTCTTGGAGCCATTCAGAAGTCCCACAAAACCCTTTCATTACATCTGATTGGAAATAATTAAGTCACATGGGCACTTAGTGTGGCAAGGGTAGCGGGGAGATATCACCTAAAGTGGCACATTGCCACTGTAAATAAAATCAGGGTCTTGTTATAAATAAGGAAGGTAGTGAATTGTGAGGTATCTAATAAGCAGTCCCTCCAAATAATTTAGAACTATTTGCATCAAAAATAAAGATACATTTTTCCTTTCAACACATGGTAACAAATTATGTGAGCTTAGAATTTGTCTGTGTCGGGGCTTTTAGCCCTCCACGGAACCCCCCCTGAACCTGCAGAGGAGTGAGGGGAGAGCACGCCCCGGCAAGGTGAGGTCGGGAGAGGCAAGTGCTGGCTGTCCACCCGATCCCCAGCCCTCGTTCCCGAGGACAAACAGATGTGACACGGAGCTCAGTCGAAGCAGGAACTCATTTACTGTGGAAACAGCAAGGCATATATAGTACTCATGGGCCAATCAGCACAAAGGTCAGGCAGTCACAAGTCCTTCACGCAGGAAGGCACATCATACAGGTAAATGGTGTCCACGAGTTGATCACGTTCGCGGAAGACTTGAGTCGCCAATCAGGAGCGGGAGGCAGGCCTAAGCAGAAAATCACCCTCCTTTCAAAAGCAGGCAGAGCACCGCCCTTTGTGCATCTGGCGGGCGCCATCTTAACAATGATTCAGCATTTCAGGCATTTTCTTTTGGAGTCTAGAAAACCCTACAGTCTGGAGAAAAACACACTGTTGCCGTCAAACAAAAAAATAGTTTTGCCTTGTCATTACAAAAAAAAGTTTTTCCTTGTCATTATTTTATGGAATATTATTTTGGCCTCTACATTCATCCCTGTGGCCAGGCAAAGCAGTGACACAAAGTGAGGTGGATTTCCAGGAATAACTGGCACCCACACTGCCCTCTCACCTGTGACTTCTACCTAGAAAACTATAAATTTTCTGGCTGCTGTCCACCATGAAGTTGCTAACTTCCCACAGAGCAGCGCTTTCCTGTTTAACTGAGTTTCATGTCACCTACAAATGCATTTTTAGAGGTGTAATCAATCTTTCTGGTACATTTTTGTGAAAAGACTGTTAAAACGTTAAAATCAACATGTCTTCAAGACTTTCCTCAAGTTGTTAATCCTGAAGTTACTTAATCCAAATTATCCCATAGACATATTTTACCAAAAAGTTGCTTTTTCCATACTTTCTTTAAATGTAAGATTCTATTAAGGATACTCTGATCAACATATAAGAATTGCTAAAATTATTAGAAAGTAGAATTAAACACTTTGTTTCCATTACTAGGGACATTATTATGTCTGTGTATTTCACTAGTGAGTGGTTTCTTGCAGAAAGAATAAGTTAACTTGAAACCATTATCCTGTTTGCTTGAGTTGTAGTCAAAAGTAGCAATGAAAATGTTTGAGACTCATGCAAATGTATTTTTTCTTTGCCTCTTCATGCATTACATTAGCCTGTATATTTTTACCGTCTATGTCCATGGATGATAATGAGGTAAAATGGAAAAGAACTGATGTATTAGGAGGAAATGCCACCAACATGAGTCAGAAGACCTTAATGCAAGTTTCAGCCTCAGTTTTCTGAACTTCCTATGCAGGACGGCAGTAGATAGAAGAAAGAATAATAATGCTTATTTGGCCTTTCTATATAAGTTGTTGTGAAGAGCAAATTTAATAATTTATGCCAAAGTCTTTCTGAATGGTGATGCATTGTGATCTAGAAGAAGTCATTTTATCTGTGAAATAACAAAAATATCTTTTTATGAGATTTGAGATACAAGAAACCACCTAAGTGTATGAAAAATCTTTTTCAAGGTTTTATCAATGTAAGGTCAGGTTTTCAAAGGATCACTAAATATATATTAGAAGAAAGTGCTAGCTAAGAAATAGCTGTTTGGTAACCAAGTTGAAAATATTTGACTTTCATCTACATTAGCTAATATGGCTCTTTGAGGTTTGTTTGCACTCAACAAAGATGAACATCAGCCTCCACTGCAGTGTTCAGGGTAATATCAACCCGAAGTGAATATCGTACGTGATCCAGGGAACCCTGGGGCCCTCCAAAGTGTGCTGTCTGTGTCTGGCCTACCTTTAGAAAGAGGGCAGCTGGCCTACTCTTTCTGGAAATGAATCGTACCTAGCATTGTGTGTAACTATCCTTTTGAAAACAGGGCTCTGTTCTCTTTCATCCATTATCTCCATAGAGCATTACAAAGTGCCTTTACAGGTGCTCTACAAACGATTGCCTAATTGAATGTGTATTACAAACGAAAATAAATGGAATTGAGCAAGAAATGGCAGTAGTTTTAATGATTCTTCAATTATCTAGGAAAGAATTCCTCTGAATATGGAAAATGGCAAAGCAGGGGTGCTCCTGTGGAGCCTGATCCAAAGCCCAGTGCCTCTAGCTTCTTTTATGTAACACTCTCAACAGCCAGAAACAGATGAAAACAAGAAGGAATCCAGTAGCCCTGTGAGGCAGCCACCCTGAAATGGGTATCACAGAGTCTGGACACCAAACCCGCCAACATACTGCACCTCATGTCTCCACTCTTATTTCAAACACAGACCTCACAAGGTCTAACAAGCCACTTCCCTGTTACCTCCCTAGCATATTAGAAGACGAGAAGATGGAGTAATAAGAAGTAAATACAGTTACATTACCCAGAAGTGATAATTGATCACAAGGAGATAAAAACAATACTATCTAAAGCATTTATAAGGAATTCCAAACAGTATCAGTCCAGTGTTGTTGATGTATTAGACACACAACTTTCCACATCCTGCTATCCTTGAGGGAAAGTCTGAATTATAGCCAAAGGCAATAGTTACGTTAACAGTGGTGACCCAGAGCCATAAAACAAAACAGTGACATCATTTCCAATATTCTTTGAAGACTAGGAAATATGTAATTTTTGGAAGTGCTTTTATTAAATTAATGAATCACAGGTTAAGTTAAATTTAATCTGTTAAATTTATGGTTCAGTTTAAACCCTAATCCCCAATCACTGATGCCCCTACCCCACTAGAGAAGGCACCGGAGTTCAAAGCTCGGCCCTCCCCCACCACCTCATGGGCCTTGCCTCCTAGAGAGCAGATCATGCCCCTACCCCACCTGGGCTCCCCCGGCCGAGGGCAAGGAAGCAGGTGCACAGATGTCACGTCCCATCACAGCATTCCCAGTTTCCACCATCTCTCCTGCTCTTTTGTGTCTGTCGTAAGACTGGTGTATCTCACATGGGACGGCTGTCTGAGCCTGAGTCCCGGAGTGAGAAAACTCCCAGATCCACAGCTTGGTGCAGGGCTGGGCCCCACCTGCAGCTACCCCACCATGTAACACAGACAGAAATAACCCTTTTTTGTTAGTAGCCACTGAGCTACGAGAGTTCTTTTTACAAACTCAGGTTGCTTTAAAATGGTTCTTGTTTGTTTGTTTTAAGCTCCTGACTTTAAATAAAGTAGGGTATCATGGAAATGCACATATTTGGAGACCCTCCTTCCCCCTCCTGGGAGAGATAATTGAGGTATCACTGTGAAAACATTGTTTGAGTGTTTTTACCTCAGTTAAACTTGTCTAGAGGTGATGGTGGAAAAAAGTCACAAGCAGCTATGAGCAATATATGAACAAGAGTGTGCCTTCTCCACCCAGTAGGCCAGAAAGCCAAGCCTCAAGGCCTCCTGGGGGCGAGCCTCCTTGGGGTGGGAAACAAGGCCTGCTGGGGGCGGGGGCATCTCAGTGGATGGAATTTCCAAGGACTGGTGATACTGAGGATGATGTCATGAGGGTGTTGGTTAAGGACAGCTGGCAGCCACCTGCCCTCCTTTTAGAAAATTTCAGAAGTTGGGAAGATGGATCTCTCGGATCACAAACACAAAGCAGAAAGTTAAGTCCAGTCTTTTGGTCTCTGGAAAATGAAGCACTCCAGTCCTAACTCTGAGCCTTAGAATGATCCAACTGCGTGACTATGCACAAATTATTTCACCTTCTGCCTCAGCACCAAGGATTAATTAATCATTGCAAGTTGTCTCATCACTGCACAATGCTAAATACAAATAGAGGAGACCCTCGAATTCATGGAGTTGTGACTCGTGGTCTTGAATATTCATGTTCAACCACGCCAGCACACTCTCTCACCCAGCAACGTCTCTTTGTTTTGCTGAGCTCTGAGGGACCCCTTCTGTTTGTAAGGTGAAAGAGGGCCTGTACACAGTGTGTGGCTGCAATACTGATGGCCTGTTTTGTTCTCCTGGGGTAGGTACTCTAAGGCACAGTGGCAGATGCCTGGAAACACCAGCAACACCTGACACCCCTTTTTGGCCCCCAAATTTCACCCTGTTAATTTTGCCAATTCCAAATTCTTTAGGAATACAAAATCTCTTAAAGCGAAAATGCACTTCAAGAGAAAATAAAAATACCGAAGAGTTAGGTACAAAGATTCTGGTGGGGGACAGCACTAGTTCTGTCCCTTGCTTTGCAGTCTTGGATGGATTCCTTCCCTTCCCTGAGTCTCAGTTTCCTCATTTAAAACAATGAGTAACAGTGGTGCCTACTTTACAGGTACATGGTGGGGCTAAGGTGAGCTAATGACCATGAAGGTTTACTACCGGGACATGCTGAGCAGATAGTAGTGAAAACTGTTACTTCTTAATAAAGGTAAGGTCTAAGTCACATGTTGGAAACTGGAAATCTGGAAGCCCAGGAGAGCAAAAGGCAAGAGCAGAGTGATGAAGGACTCGAGGTAGTCAGGGAGGGCCCAGAGGGCACTAATATTTGGGGAATGAAGAAGGACAAAGAGACAATAACATGAAGGGGAGAAGGGTAAGGAAGAAGGAGAGAAACATCTTCACAAATTGAAGATGTGCCACTTCTCAGGAGTGCTCAGGTCCTCCTGAAGTCTCCATGGTGCTGGGATAGATGCCCTGAAGTCAGACAATTATAAAACCCAGGCACAAAAGCCTTGCCCCATCTTCGGAGAAGTGGCTGTACAAGAATGAAGCAAAGCCGTTTTGGAAGGTTGCAAACTTTACCTTCACGCTGTTTCAGCCCTCTGCGCCTGGCCCTGGCTAGCTCTGTCCAGTGTTCCCAGTCCACTTGTGGGTGGCCTCATCCCTTTCCCTACTTTTCCACAGCATGAGAAGGAGAATCCAGCCTGGGGTTCCCCAGAGCAACTAATGTGTCCTGCACATCACAGTGGGTTGGTATGTTTTGGGGGTCATATTGTTTGAGTCTGTTTTTACTGAATCTGTGTTTGTCTGTGTCTCAAAGGAGGTGACAGATGGGGTAAAAGGCCCAGAGGGGGTAATTGGCAGAGAAGCTGTATAGAATTGAAAAACCGAGGAGGGGTGTCTTTAAAACAAAAACAAGTAACTCACTCTGCTTCCTTAGCCTCTAGTAATAATTTACCAAAAGGCAGAAAATAAAAATGGTAGTGGTAAACCTACTTTTGTGCATAACAACTCTTTTATAAATGTAACAAACTTCAACAACATGCTGGGCCACTGGCAAACTTCATCAGTTGGATGTCAAGGGTTTGTGGAACCTAGTTTCTTTACATAAAGAAAATATATAGAAAGGGTTATCAGAGGGTCATTTGAAAGCCTCTCAAAAGAACACTTGGGGCTATTTGCTGAGGGATGTCTAATGCTCTCCAATGGGGACTCTTGCAGTTGCCCATGACTAGAGAACACTGAGGGTGTTACAATGTTTGCCTTCTCAGCAACTCTGCAACAGATGATCTTACAAAATAGTCTTATAGCCGTGATGTGATTGCCAATATAAATAGTCCTGTTGCATAACTGCTTAGCTGCTTTTTTAAACAGACGAGCACAGAGTGACTATTGTGGTTAGAAGTTGGCAGTTTGGAAAGGGGGAGAAACAGGTGGGGAATTGGAGTATCGTTAACAAATATAGCCTGCTTCCCCCCAAAAACTGGGATCCCTGGGGAACACTTGGTCTGCTTCAACCCCAGAGGAATCAGGACATGAAAAGCCAGGGCAAACTGAGAAATCCATCTACATGAACAGACTTGCAGCGCGAACGCCCCCCAATGTGGCTCTGGCATCCTCCCCGTTGAGAGCGCCAGTGGGCCCGGTCCCACCCTGGACTAGTGCTACCGCAGCGTCGTCGAGGGGGATTGGCTAAAGACAGTTTCTTAAACCCTACCCCCGAATCAAGATCCCTGGAATAATTAATAAGACCTCAGATTAGGAGGAACTCCTGCTCTACTTTAGGATTTAAGTACTTGAGATTGGGGCCTTTGTTTAATGGTGGAATGGTTGTTCTCTTGCATGGCTCTCTTAAAGTATGCGGTTCCTCTGAAATTGGGAGCCAAGAGTGAAAAAGATGTCTTTCCTAGAAGGAAATCTTCCTCAAAATCTAGAGAGAAATCAATGACTAAAATGCCATGGAATGAAAAAACTCCCATATGTGGATTGTAACTCCTATCCTGAATCTTCATCTTCCTTGTCTGGCTTTATTCTCTAATAAAACTGTTTAACAAGTTAATTATGCAAATTTGGAAGATTTCTGAGTTAAAGTTAGTCCAAACACAAAATAGTGGTACATAGGGAAGTTTTTCTTAGTGAATCTGAAAAACATTAATTAGTAGTCTTCTAGTAGTAAAAATTCTTTCAAGCCAGATGGGCATTAAATATACTGGCTTCCTATTTATGACACTATCATTTTGTAGGGTCTGTTGATCCAATACTTAACCAATGGCCAAATTCAAAATAACCCCTTCCACTGCTCTCCCATATTCACCACCAAACCTCCACATAGGTGTGGTTTTTAAGAGGGGATGATTCAGGAGTTAGATGAAAACAATATCCAATATATTTAAACCATTTGTTATAGAGAAGGATATATAATTATTTTGTGTGGTTCATTAGAATAAAGCATGATTAAAGATTTGGAACAGAGGAAGACAGCAGAATTTTTTGTTCAATGAAAGGGAGAATTTTCTAATTTTAATTGCTGCCCAAAACTAAACAGGTGGCCTAGTGAGTTCTGTGTTACCGAGACAGGGACATTTTTCACTGATGCTCTAGAGAAGTCTTATTCATTAGTTAATCTAGGTGAACTTTAAGATCCCTTTTGTCTTAGTCTTTTTAGGCTGCTCTAACAAAAATACCATGGACTAGGTGACTTCTCACAGTTCTGGAAGCTTAAAGTCCAAGATCAAGGCACTGGCAGATTCAGTGTCTGGTGAGATTTCTCCTCCTGGTTCATCTTCTCAGTGTTCTCACATGGTGGAAGGGGGATGGGAGACCTCTCTGGGGTCCCTTTTACCAGGGCAGTAGTCCCATTCATGAGGGCTCCACTCTCATGACCTAGTTACCTTACTCCCGAAGGCTTCACCTTCTAATATGTCACGCTGGGGGTTAGGACTTCAACATAAAATTTTGGCAGGGTTGGGGGACAAAACATTCAGTCCATAACACCTTCAAACTCCAAAATTCTATAATGTGTCTTCTAGAATGCCTCATTCGTGTTCTCTTAGGTAGAGGTTGTTCACCTCTTCTCTCATGTATGATCTGGTCTGTTAATTGGGGGTCCAATGAGGAATAGCAGATTTTCTGTGC
The DNA here is from genome assembly GCA_029783875.1 of Phataginus tricuspis. Classification (NCBI taxonomy): domain Eukaryota; kingdom Metazoa; phylum Chordata; class Mammalia; order Pholidota; family Manidae; genus Phataginus; species Phataginus tricuspis. The sequence continues at coordinate 1,788,000 of JAQQAC010013450.1, forward strand.
ATCAAGGTGTTGCTTTGTGCTACTTTTACAAGCCAATTCATGATCCTGTTGTATTTCAAGGATGTAAGACTGTATGAAGGAGATACTGAAATGGAGTATAAGAAACATGTCAAATGTGATCCTTTGTATTTTCATCCATGATTGAAACTACAGACAATCCAGAGGTAGACAAAGGATCAGGAAAAACAAACCAACAAATAAATAAAAACTCCAGAGATCCACGAGGTCTTGGTAAACATCAGAGGCAGCCAGACTTAGTAATTATAAGAATCTTGCCCTACTGATGATGACAACCACTATTTTGAAGTTGTCAGATGCTGATTATATTGACACATTTTGATAATGTTTCACCATAGTGAGCCAAAAGAATGATACACTGGAGACTCACAACTTCATAGAGAATTGTCCAAACAGTCCAAGCTCCTCACTGTTTTGTTAGAAATATTTGCTGTGTTTGCTAATCCATGCATCAGTGAGAGCTGTTTTAGTTTCTTCTGTACTTTTATATGCAAATTTCATATATAAACCCAATTCAGATTACAAGGGAGCATTCATTTTTTCCCTAATTAATAAACACCATTTACCTTTGTGAGCAAAATGTTTTAGTAAGCTTACAAATATAATTGAAAAATACTTTCTTTTTGAAGACTCATATATTAAAATCATCCCAACCCTGTTGCATTTTAATCTGTAATATCACATCAGGTTTTAATAAGCCTCCTTTTTGCAGCACACATGTTCTTAAGACTTCATGGAAACCAAATCAGTAGAGAGAAGGGATTACTTTAGATTACTTTAAAATATGCATTGTTTGAAATGGCCTCTGGTGACCAGCTTTCATGAATGGTTGATTTTACTTGTGAGGCACATCATCTGGTTTAATTATATCAGCTCCTTTGTGTGACAAGTGCTGTCCTTGTGTGTGCTGAGAAATGAATATTTAAAATAAACTAGAGTAGTTCGTGAGAAAATAAATTCTAGACATGGAACACCGTTGGGTTTTGTAGTTTAGAAATCTAGTTGAGCTCAAAGGTATTGTCATCTATTTATAAAAATACTCTAGACAATAAGCATAAATTTGCCCCCAAATGTCCATAGACATAGATTATAATCTGAGCCTTTTCAGGAAGATTATTTTACAAATATGACAAATAATAGTTTAGGGTGATAATATGGCTCTTAAATTTTCATTCTATAAATACTTGAGCTTAAAACTTCATGAAGTTTACTCTTTTGTAACAATAGATAAGTCCAAATAATGACTTGAGGGTAGGTAGATGAATTTGATTGGACAAGAATGCCAGATACAGATGAATGTCAATAAACATTGATAACATTTTATATTCATTGTATACTTTATGTGTGCTTTATGGCTAAGATTAAGAAATTAATTTTCCTAGAGAGGTCTGCTAGTTACTCAATTTGCTGTGCTGTAATGATATTTTCCATGATTGCAGGCCTGAATTGCCCTGGAAATTTTAGTAGAGTTGCTCTTTCACCTGATAAATGTAGGGCTATGCTTGTTAGTCATTGGGAGGTAAGTATGCAGCTAAAGGAAAGATGAGACTATGAAGATAGCATAGGGGTTCAGGTACATATAAAGCACATGTTGAAGGTGACTTTGTCATTAAAAGACTTGGAATTGCATATTTAACCAGTTACACAAAAAAATCTCAAACAATGTCCCAGCACAACTTGTGAAACAGTATTTTTGAAATACCAACACATGAACAAATCAGAATTGTAGGGTTCCCTTGAAAATGTCTCTAAGCAAAGGATTGATTTAAATATAGATGTTTGATTTTTTTTAAAGGTTCTCCTATAAGTAATACATTTTTTGGGGGAAAAAACAGCTACTCTCCATAATTTGTCTCTAACTCTTGATCTTGTGGCTAGAATTCTCTTTTGAAGTATCTTATTCATCTTCCACACTCTAGTTTTCAGACCTCCCTCTCTTGGTTATCACTGGGTGAGGCCAGCAGGATTCCTCAGAAGGAACTCGTATCTCCACTTGGTTGTAGTTAAGCCATTAGAAAATGTTAAAGAGCGTTTTATTGGGGGTGAGCTTAATAGCATAGAAAGTAGGCCAGTGGAACTCTCTTGACTGTGGCTTCATTTATGTAATAAAGTCAGGTGTTCTATTTCCTCACATACATTTCCATTGCAAGAAAATATTTGGAGAAATGATTTTGAGATATACATATAGCATCTGTGTCTTTTTAAAATATTTTCTTCAACTTAAGTGTATCACAAGAATTGTGGAACTTTAAAATAAATTCGTGTTGTGCCAGATTATGTATATCAGGGAAGCCAACTAAAGTGAAATACCAAATTCTCTGTAAAAAGGCATCATTTTAGTACCTATGAATGTTTGAACTTTTAACCTGTGAAAATTGTTTTTTTCATTACTTGAAATATGTCTGTGTGTAGAAATATACACATATGTTAAGTATGTATATGTGTGCACACACACGTGCGTATGTGTGACCAGAGAGAGAAAGATAAATGCGTGAGACAAATGAGACTCGATGCTTGTGGCAGGCACTTCATCTGCTCCACCCTCTTGTATTCCATTCCCAGCCCTCATTTCATTCCCAGCCCTCTTGCAGTTGGATAGTTGCAGCCAGTGAAATGTTACAAGTGACCTGAGTCACTCCTGCGTTAAAGCTTGAAACGCTGTCCTGCAAGATTCTCCAGGGTATTTTTTCCTGTACTTCTTGGTCCAATTACTGCAGCAACAAGACAACAGTGCCCCCATCAGCCTGCATCCATGCATGATTGGGCAGAGCAAAGCTCCCTCCATCCTGTGTATCACTTGTAGTATGAGCGACAAATATACTTCTGTTGTGTTAAGCCATTGATATTTGGGGTTTATTTGTTATTGCAACAACCTTCAACTGCTGACCAATGCAATACCTCAAGATGCTTTAATCCAAATAAGCTATAATTAAGCTACAAAGACAAATTTAATGGAATTTACTATAATAAACCATGTACTTTAAGACCAGCTAAGATGCCTAAGACCACGTGTAGTTCTTTTTTTATCATTATCCTCTCATTAGACCCATTTTTAACTGAAGTTTCCAATGTCCCCTTTTTTTAGAACTCCAATAATCTCTTGTTCCCATGTTCTTGAATCTCACTTCCACCACTAATGACCATTATCAGATCCTTGACACACTTTGTAAGCACCTGTTTCAGAAAATCAGGACCTCCTGGTTCTTTTCATAATTTTTAGATCACTTTGGTTTCTGTTACTTTGCTAATTCTTACTTGAAAGGAGTTGGATAAATCTTAGCCTTGGACTTCTTATATTCCCTAAAACGCCCTTGGTAAGCTCATTTTTATGGTTTTAATTCCTGCTTTTGTGGAGTTAAGTCTCAAAAGTGCATTTCTTGCTATGACCTCTCATTTCCGTATCACTGCTGAACTTCTATCTATAGAAAACATGAATTTTCTCATTTTATTTTATAATGCCACAGATCATTGAAAAAAACTCCAATAAACATGAATGAAATAAAAAATAAAATATATTTCTCTCCCTGACCCAGGGGTAACCCACACTAAAAATTTTCTGAGAAGGTGACTTTTCAGGGCTCCATCCAATTTCAGCATTCACAAGGGTGGGGGGAGAAACTAGAAAGGGGGCAGGGAAGAAAAGCAAACATGGCTGAAGAAAGATCTCACCATTTAGCCAAGTATTTCCCCAAAGGTGCTCCAAGTCAGAGACACACACTTTTCAGCTGTCATTAGTTGTTGGAAGAGATTTATTAGGAGTAAATATTATTTAAAATATGACTGCACCAAAAGGAGACTGGTGTATCTTCTTTGTTTGGAATTTCAATAAGTTAGATTGGGAAACAGGCTTTCTGGGAATTACCAGATGAATTTTGTCAGCTGTTGAGTTTTTGTTGTTTGTTTGTTTTAATTAAGATATCATTGATACACCATCTTATGAAGGTTTCACATGAACAGCATTGTAGTTTAGCTATGGAGTTTCTAAAAGAAGAAATTTGCCCTTTCATGGTTTCACATATATCATAAAGAAGATAAACATCTTGCAGGGAAAGAAGTGATATATGGGCAACTTGAAAGCCAAAATTAAGGGTAAAGGGCCATGTAAGCTGGCCCTAAGAAATGTGAGTATGTAGGCTGGCAGTAGTGGGTGAGGGCAGGATGTGGACACCAGCTTCTTACTGGTATAATCCTATTTTGCTTCACTCTTGCAATAAACTCAGTGTGTTCTGGCTAAACTCAGCTTTGAGTAATTGCATGCTACCTCCCCTACTGTTTTGATTGGTTATGGTGTCCCTTTTGTCCTCTGTCCTAACTCTGGGGTTGCATTGCTTGTACCGAAGACAGTACCTTTGCCCTGAGAGGTTCATTTCTGTGCCGAATGGGCTGTTCTGATCCTGTCTCTCACCTACTTTAGACGTGTGGTCATTTATTTGCAAAGTTCTGTGTCATCCTCAGATTTATAAACAAAAAGCACAGAGTGTCATCATGTCATCATTTTAACAACTCCTATGTGATACAAGGCATTTAGAATTTAGGACAGTTTCAAAGTTTTAAGGGAAAAAAAGTGAATAAGTTTGTGAATAGGGCCAGATCTACAGCCTTAGAAGCAAAAGTCAGCTTCACTATGGAACCAGTTGTATTCTAGGCCAGCAATCTTCAAACCCTTTGTGCTTGGAGTCCCTTTATGTATTGAAATGTATGGAGTATTCCATCCCCCCACCAAGACTTTTTACTTATGTGGATTATTGCTATTGATACTTAGAAATTTAAAAATATTTGTTCTTTTGAAAATAACAATAATGTTATATGTTAAATGATATATTTTATGAAAAGAAACTGTATATTCCAAACCAGAAAAAAAATGGTGACTAAAGTGTCATTGTTTTACATTTTTGTGAATCTAATATTCATTTAAATAGAAGAAAACTGAGTTCTCATATCTGCTTCTGCAGTCCTTCTGTTGAAATATATTGCTTTGATTGAAGCATAGGAATAAAATTCAGCCTCACATGGAGAAGTAGTTTTGGAAAAGAAGAAGTATTTTAATAGCTTTTTCTGACACTTGTAGATCTTTTTTGACACTTGCAGATCTTTTTTGATACTATCCAAAAACTTGACACGTTTTGGTGATTTCTTAAACCATATCAATGAGTTCATACTCTGTTACATAAAGTCAGTGATCATCTTGCACTTTGATTGAAATATTTTTACTAATGTTTAATTTTATAGCACTGTATTTGGTCATTTGGGAAATACTGGTTCACTGAATTATGAAAATATTCTATAGGTTGACACAATATCAGAAATAACATGTTAATATCAAAATCAATATCATCAGAAAGATTTACAGATTGGAAAGTTTCCAAGTTCACTTGCAGATATGTTTTCCAAAATTCTGATTTTAGCTTGAAAGCTAGGTTTCTCTCATTGGCAGTGAATACAACAGATATTGTTGGTTGTTTTCCATGAAATGACAGCCTCATTTCATTCATTATTTGAGAAAATGCCTGCCAAGTACCCAAGTCCAAATCATTCTTTCAAGTAAAAATAGTGTTTCATGAGAAAAAAGAAGTGTCTGTTTCAGCTTACAACTGAGACACAAAAGTGCTTTTCCTCAACATACCTCCATAGATAGCAAAAGGCACTATATGTACCTCCTGCCTCATAAAATAGAATATTAAAGAGAGGTGCTTTCAAAGGTCAAAGTTTCATAAAATGATTCATTTCACTGCTTCATCTTTTTTTATTATTAACATACACTCTTATGAAGGTTTCACATGAAAAAACAATGTGGTCATGACATTTACCCATATTATCAAGTCCCCACCCATTCCCCAGTGCAGTCACTGTCCATCAGTGCAGTAAGATGCCACAGATTCACGATTTACCTTCTCTGTGCTACACTGTTTTCCCTGTATCCCCCACACCATGTGTACTAAACAAAATACCCCTCAATCCTCTTCTCCCACCCTCCCCACCTGCTCTCCCATACGCCTCCCCTTTGGTAACCACTAGTTCCTTCTTGGAGTCTCTGAGTCTGCTGCTATTTTGTTCCTTCAGTTTTGCTTCGTTGTTATACTCCACAAATGAGGGAAATCATTTGGCACTTGTCTTTCTCCACCTGGTTTATTTCACTGAGCATAATATCCTCCAGCTCCATCCATGTTGTTGCAAATGGTAGGATTTGTTTCCTTCTTATGACTGAATAACATTCCATTGTGTATATGTACCACCTCTTCTTTATCCATTCATCTACTGATGGACAGTTAGATTGCTTCCATATCTTGGCTATTGTAAATAGTGCTGCAATAAACATTAGGGATGCATATGTCTTTTTGAACCTGAGAAGTTGTATTCTTTGGGTAAATTCCAAGGAGCGGGATTCCCAGGTCAAATGGTATTTGTATTTTTAGTTTTTTGAGGAACCTCCATATTGCTTTCCACAATGGTTGAACTAGCTTACATTCCCACCAGTAGTGTAGGAGGGTTCCCCTTTCTCCACATCCTCGCCAGCATTTGTTATTCTTGGTCTTTTCGATGGTGGCCATCCTTACTGGTGTGAGGTGATATCTCATTTTCCCTGATGATTAGTGATGTGGAGGATCTTTTCATGTGTCTGTTGGCCATCTGACTTTCTTCTTTGGAGAACTGTCTCTTCATATCCTCTGCCCATTTTTTAATCGGGTTATTTGCTTTTTGGCTGTTGAGGTGCGTAAGTTCTTTATATATTTTGGATGTTAACCCCTTGTCGGATATGTCATTTACAAATATATTCTCCCATACTGTAGGATGCCTTTTTGTTCTTTTGATGGTGTCCTTTGCTGTACAGAAACATTTTAGTTTGATGTAGTCCCATGTGTTCATTTTTGCTTTTGTTTCCCTTGCTCAAGGAGATGCATTCAGGAAGAAGTTGCTCATGCTTATATTAAGGAGATTTTTGCCTATGTTGTCTTTTAAGAGTTTTATGGTTTCATAACTTACATTCAGGTCCTTGATCCATTTCGAGTTTACTTTTGTGTATGGGATTAAACAATAATCCAGTTTCATTCTCTTGCATGTAGCTGTCCAGTTTTGCCAACACCAGCTGTTGAAGAGGGTGTCATTACTCCATTGTATGTCCATGGCTCCTTTATCTATATTAATTGACTATATATGTTTGGGTTTATATCAGGGCTCTCTAGTCTGTACCATTGGCCTATGGGTCTGTTTTTGTGCCAGTACCAAATTGTCTTGATCACTGTGGCTTTGTAGTAGTGCTTGAAGTTGGGGAGCATAATCCCCCCAGCTTTATTCTTCCTTCTCAGGATTGCTTTGGCTATTCGGGGTCTTTTGTGGTTCCATATAAATTTTAGAACAATTTTCTCTAGTTTGTTGAAGAATACTGTTGGTATTTTGATAGGAATTGCATTGAATCTGTAGATTGCTTTAGGCAGGATGCCATTTTGACAATATTAATTCTTCCTATCCATGAGCACAGGATGTATCCATTTATTGGTATGTTCTTTAATTTCTCTCATGAATGTGTTGTAGTTTTCAGAGTGTAGGCCTTTCACTTCCTTGGTTAGGTTTATTCCTAGGTATTTTATTCTTTTTGATGCAACTGTGAATGGAATTGTTTTCCTGATTTCTCTTTCTGCTAGTTCACCGTTAGTGTATAGGAATGCCACAGATTTCTGCATATTAATTTTGTATCCCACAACTTTGCTGAATTCAGATATTAGGTCTAGTAATTTTGGAGTGTATTCTTTAGAGTTTTTTATGTACAATATCATGTCATCTGCAAACAGGGACAGTAACTTATTCCTTGCCAATCTGGATGCCTTTTATTTCTTTGTGTTGTCTGATTGCTGTGGCTAGGACCTCCAGTACTATGTTGAATAAAAGTGGGGAGAGTGGGCATCCTTGTCTTGTTCCTGATCTTAAAGGAAAAGTTTTCAGCTTCTTGCTGTTAAATATAATGTTGGCTGTGGGTTTGTCATTTATGGCCTTTATTACATTGAGGTACTTGCCCTCTATACCCATTTTGTTGAGAGTTTTTATCATGAATGGATGTTGAATTTTGTCAAATGATTTTTCAGCATCTATGAAGATGATCATGTGGTTTTTGTCCTTTTTGTTGATGTGGTGGATGATGTTGATGGATTTTCGAATGTTGTACCATCCTTGCATCCCTGGAATAAATCCTACTTGATCATGATGGGTGATATTTTTGATGTATTTTTAAATTCTCTTTGCTAATATTTTGTTGAGTATTTTTGCATCTATGTTCACCAGGGATATTGGTCTGTAATTTTCTTTTTTTGTGCTGCCTTTGCCTGGTTTTGGTATTAGAGTGATGCTGGCCTCATAGAATGAGTTTGGAAGTATTCCCTCTTCTTCTACTCTTTGGAAAACTTTAAGGAGGATGGGTATTAGATCTTCACTTAATGTTTGATAAAATTCAGTGGTGAAGCCTTCTGGTCCAGGGTTTTTGTTCTTAGGTAGGTTTTTGATTACCAGTTCAATTTCGTTGCTGGTAATTGGTCTGTTCAGATTTTGTGTTTCTTTCTGGGTCAGCCTTGGAAGGTTGTATTTTTCTAGAAAGTTGTCCATTTCTTCTAGGTTATCCACTCTGTTAGCATATACTTTGTAGTATTCTCTAATAATTCCTAGTATTTTTGTGGTGTCCATAGTGATTTTTCCTTTCTCATTTCTGATTTTGTTTATGTGAGTAGACTCTCTTTTTTTCTTGATAAGTCTTGATAGGAGTTTATCTATTTTGTTTATTTTCTCAAAGAACCAGCTCCTGCTTTCATTGATTCTTTCTATTGTTTTAATTCTTCTCGATTTTATTTATTTCTGCTATAATCATTATTCTGTCCCTCCATCTACTGAATTTGGGCCTCATTTGTTCTTCTTTTTCTAGTTTCATTAATTGTGAGATTAGACTGCTCATCTGAGATTGTTCTTCTTTCCTGATGTAGTCTTGTGTTGCAATATACTTTCCTTTTAACACGGCCTTTGCTGCGTCCCACAGATTTTGCAGTGTTGAATTATTTTTGTCAATTGTCTCCATATATTGCTTGATCTCTGTTTTTATTTGGTCATTGATCCATTGGTTATTCAGGAACATGTTGTGAAATTTCCATGTGTTTGTGGGATTTTTTATTTTCTTTGCGTAATTTATTTCTATCAGACCTTTGTGGTCTGAGAAACTGGTTGGTACAATTTAAATCTTTTTGAATTTACTGAGGCTCTTTTTGTGGCCTAGTATATGATCTATTCTTTAAAATGTTCCATGTGCACTGGAAAAGAATGTGTATTGTGCTGCTTTTGGGTGTAGAGTTCTGTAGATGTCTATTAGGTCCATCTATTCTATTGTGTTGTTCAGTGCCTCTGTCTCCTTACTTACTTTCTGTCTGGTTGATCTGTACTTCAGAGTAAGTGGTGTGTTGAAGTCTCCTAGAATGAATGCATTGCATTCTATTTCTCCTTTTAATTCTGTGAGTATTTGTTTCACATAATGTAGGTGCTCCTGTGTTGGGCACATGGATATTTATAATGGTTATATCTTCTTGTTGGATTGACCCTTTTATCATTATGTAATGTCCTTCTTTGTCTCTTGTGACTTTCTTTGTTTTGAAGTCTATTTTGTCTGATATACATACTGCAACTCTGCTTTTTTCTCCCTATCAGTTGCATGAAATGTCTTTTTCCATCCCTTCACTTTTAGTCAGTGTATGTCTTTGGGTTTAAAGTGCGTCTCTTGTGGGCAGCATACAGATGGGTCTTGTTTTTTTTATCCATTCAGTGACTCTATGTCTTTTGATTGGTGCATTCAGTCCATTTACATTTAGGGTGATTATGGATATATATGTACTTATTGGCATTGCAGGCTTTAGATTCATGCTTACCAAAGGTTCAAGGTTAACTTCCTTACTATCTAAGAGGCTAACTTAACTCAATATGCTATTACAAACACAATCTAAAGGTTCTTTTTTTTTCTGCCTCCTTTTTCTTCCTCCTCCATTCTTTATATATTAGGTATCATATTCTGTACTCTTTGTCTATCCCTTGATTGACTTTGGAGATAGTTATTTAAATTTTTGCATTTGCTTAGTAATTAACTGTTCTACTTTCTTTACTATGGTTTTATTACCTCTGCTGACAGCTATTAAACCTTAGGAACACTTCCATCTATAGCCGTCCCTCCAAAATACACTGTAGAGATGGTTTGTGGGAGGTAAATTCCCTCAATTTTTGCTTATCTGGAAATTGTTTAATCCCTCCTTCAAATTTAAATGATAACTTTGCCAGATAAAGTATTCTTGGTTCAAGGCCCTTCTGCTTCATTGCATTAAATACATCATGCCACTCCCTTCTGGCCTGTAATATTTCTGTTGTGAAGTCTGTTGATAGCCTGATGGGCTTTCCTTTGTATGTGATCTTATTTTTCTCTCTGGCTGCTTTTAATAGTCTGTCCTTATCCTTGATCTTTGCCATTTTAATTACTGTCTGTCTTGGTGTTGTCTTTCTTGGGTCCCTTGGGTTGGGAGATCTGTGCACCTCCATGGCCTGAGAGACTATCTCCTTCCCCAGATTGGGGATGTTTTCAGCAATTACCTCCTCAAAGACACTTTCTATCCCTTTTTCTCTCTCTTCTTCTTTTGGTACCCCTATAATGCAAATATTATTCCGTTTGTATTTGTCACAAAGTTCTCTCAATATTCTTTCATTCTTAGAGATCCTTTTTTCTCTCTGTGCCTCATCTTATTTGTATTCCTCTTCTCTATTTTCTATTTCATTTATCATCACCTCCACCATATCCAATCTGCTTTTTTTTTATAATTTATTTTGGTATCATTAATCTCCAATTACATGTGCAATATTATGGTGATTAAACACCCCATTCATCAGGTTCCAATCTGCTTTTAATACAGTCTATTATGCTCTTCGATGATTGGATCTCCTGCCAGAATTCATTCCTGAGTTCTTGAATATCTTTCCGTACCTCCATGAGCATGTTACTGATTTTTATTTTGAACTCCCTTTTAGGAAGAGTCATGAGGTCAATGTCATTTAAATCTTTCTCAGGAGTGGTATTAATAATTTTACTCTGAACCAGATTTCTTTGGCATTTCATATTTGTATATGGCGCCCCCTAGTGCCTAGAAGCTCTACTCCCTGGAGCTGCTCAGCCTGTGAAGCAATGTCAGGAGTCACAGGAGAGTGGTATTGGTGCCTGGGGGAAGGAAAGAACTGTTTCCTGCTACCCAGCTGCTATGCCTGTCTCCACTGCCTGAACCAGTGGGCTGAGCACACAGGTATAAGCATCTATGCTTTGCGTTTGTAGTTGCTGTTGGCAGATCTTCCCTCTGGCTGGGCTAATGCCCAGGTAGGGTTTTCTGGTTTGCAAGCCAGGTGGGGCTGGCCAGAAGAAAGTCGCAGTAGGCTGCGTATCACAGGGGGGGTCTTTGGAACTGTGTAGCCAGCCACGGGGCTGGAGCACCTGAAGATCGTCTAAGGAGGAAGATTTCTTTTTCCTCCTTAAATATGAGAGTCTATATGGCAAAGCTCCCAACCTGCTGGGCAGAGTGCACCTGGACAATTTTGTCTACCTGTCCTCTCTCCTGAGCAGTAAGCTCTGTGCAATCCTTTTCCCTTTAGCAGCCCTCTTGCTAAGGACTTCCTTGTTAGGAAGTCTCTCAGACTGCCCACCTTTCTTTTGTCCCAGAGCAGCTGGATATGGATCCCTGCTTTCCACAAGCAGCTGGAACCTCAGTCTCTCCAGGAATTCTGCCTGTCTTAGCTTTCCAACCCCCTAATTATGAGAGTATCATGCAAGCACCATGAATTGTAGGTTTGTGCTCCCAGAGCAGATCTCTGGAGTTAGGTATTCAGCAGTCCCAGGCCTCCACTCCCTCTCTGCTTGGTTTCTCTTCCTCCCAGGGTGAGCTGGGCTAGGGAAGGGTTTGGGTCCTGCCAGGCCACAGCTTTGGTATGTTACCCTGTTCTGTGAGGTCTTCTCTTTTCTCCAGGTGTATGCAGTCTGGCACAGTCCTCTTTCCTGTTGCTCTTTCAGGATTAGTTGTATTAATTATATTTTCATACTATATGCAGTTTTAGGAGGAAGACTGTGTCTCACCTCTCACACCGCCATCTTTTATCCTATCTTCACTGCTTCATCTTGACTAGTATAAAAGCAGTTTTACTCACTGTTGCTTTTACACCGCAGTGCCAATGTCAACAAAGTGGTAAAAGCAGATTAACATCTCAAAAAAAAAAAAAAGCAAATCTGGCCTTGTGGACTCCCCCCAGAAGGATCTCAGGGGCCCCCAGAAGTCCCAGATTACATCTTTGAGGACCCCTGTCGTGGACAAAGCAGGACCTTTTCGGCATAGTGCTGCCATCCTCTTAACCTCAGCCCCAAATGCCCACACAAGGGTGACCCGACCTGCAGTTCAGCAAACGTAAAACCCCTGGCCGCGGGGTTCGCCAACTGGGACCTAAGGAGGGGGTGCGTGAATGAAAAGGGACAGAAGACAGAGTGAATGGAGACAAGACGGGCTTTCTAATCAAGTCTCGTTTATTTGTGGAAGCAAAGCATATATAGCATTCATGGGGTGAGGTTTCTTCTGATTGGTTGCCCTTTATGCTAATGAAGTGACCTACAAACTCCAATTATGTGCCAAGGTGTGGGCATGTGCAGTTGTCTCTGATGTAAGAGGCGGACCGGAGTGAGAACATTTGGCAGGAAACTGGCACGAAAGTGATCAACAAGAAGTAAACAAGATGGAGTCTTTAAAACAAAATGAAGTCTTGTTGTTTTTGTGCCCTATGGCTCCCAACACAAGGGGGCTTGGTGGAGACAGATCCCTGTAAATCTACAGGGACCATGAAGCTTTGCTTCCATTAGGGGGTATCTCACTTTCTGTGTGAAAAGCCTCTCTACATTTCTCCCATTTTCTACGATTTCTCAAGACATATTTTTAGTCTCTAAGGACACTTGTCATCCACCACAAAGTATCCAATTCAAACATTGCATCCTGCTCTCCTTTGTCAAGTTCTGCATTTTGTCTGTAAGGTTTTTTCTTCTTCTTCTTTACTTCTTTTCCTTCTGAAGCTGGAAACCAGGCAGTGAGAGGGCATATGTGGACTAGACTCTCCATCCAATTGTCTTGAAGTCTTCCAGTCTTTTTTTTTTCCCTTTATGTGTAACTTGAAACTTTTAATGTCACATTTATAGTTTGGCTTGGCTTCCCTAAAGTAAGTCCTATAAACTTTCCACACTGGTCGGCCATAGCTACAACTCTGATGTTTCATTTTAGGACTTGAAGCAAAGGCAACTTGTATTTCGGTCCTTATTTGTGAATACAACACCATTCCTCAAGCTCACTTTCCATGTGAAAAGCTTCTCTACATTTGCCCCATTTTCTACAATTTCTCAAGACATATTGTTAGTCTCTAAGGACATTTGTCATCCGCCACAAAGTATCCAATTCAAACATTGCATCCTGCTCTCCTTTGTCAAGTTCTGTATTTTGTCTGTAAGTTTTTTTTCTTCTTCGTCTTTACTTCTTTTCCTTCTGAAGCTGGAAACCAGGCAGTGAGAGGATGACAGGTTTTAAACGGTCATTTTTGGATAAAGAATAGTCTGTGCCATTTTTCCAGAGTGGTGTGTCTTGTGTGTTTTAGTGAGGGAGGTGGATAAAAGATGATGTGCTTTTACTGGCCAGGCCTGTCTGAAAGTCTGGTTTTCTTTATCAATCAATTTCTCTGATTTTACATATAATAAACTATGGCACAAAAATAAACTGAATCAATAATAAACTGTGGTGCACAAAAATTTGTTTCTCTGCTGCACCTTTAACTCTCCAGAAAGGAAAGCCACTTTATAGGTAAAAAAAAAACAAAACACATTTACTCTGCTCTCCCTCTCTTTATTAGGAAATGATTTTCAGTGTAGTTTATACAAGGTGCCATTAAGGCTAATTTTCTTTTTCCTAAAGGAAGAAGTAAATAAGATAAAGAAAGGAATAACCAGTAATGTTGATTGGGTTCCAGGGAATGTTATCAGCATCTTAATTGTCAAGAACTTACAGTTTCACATGTGGGTGAATATTTATGCTCCAAGTGCCACTGTTTGCTCCACACAGAGAGCCTGACTATACCTCCCTGTCACTGCTGTGGCAGAGGTCAGTTTATACAGTAGAAGAGGCAAGAAGCCCTGCTCACTCTCACTTCCCAGATGCTTGCAGGCTTTGAGAGGTGAGCAGAGTTTTCCTTCTTAAAGGATCAACCGTCTAAGAAATGTCTGTATTTAATTATTTATCCTGATGCACTCTCTACAGGAAAATGCCGTTGTTTGACTTATTTCTTTCATTTTCCTGTCCTTTCATGCTTGTGTCAGTTTTCTTGTGATTTAAAACAAAAGCACAGAAACCAACAGTCCATGCAGGACAATTGCAGGCTTTCAGCGCTTAGTATGCACGGTAATCATGAAAGAAGCCTGAGTTATTAAAACAAAACAAAATACCAAGGCTTACGTATTGACTTTCTTGAAGCCAGGATCAATTGGAGGTGGCTTGTTTGTTGCTCTGCTGATAATGTAGTCAGGACTGCCCTGCTGCAGACACTAGATTTTCTTTTAAAAACCTATTTCTTGTTGACTCTCTCTTTCTCCCTCTTTCCCAGAGTAATTACAGGCTGCAGAATGAAAAGCATTAAAACTATTTGCAAAACAACTGATAAAGTTTAAAATAATAGTGTGTGTGTGTGTATATTATTTTGTATACATATAATAAGATTATATATAAACTGGACAGAGGGACCAGAATTGTGTGGAAGGGAGCACCCCTTTCCTGGTGATTGGAACACAGTCTTCTTTCACTGCTCCATGTCACCCTACAGAACTTAAGACATGGAAGTGAGCATTGGGAGTCCTTTTCCTTCTGCTATGCAGTAGGAAATTTGTTATGCTTAATTAGTTATGCTTATTTATCTGATCCCAGTTTATTGTTGTAGATCAAAATACAGACCCTCAAGTGTGTGGGGACAGAGCGGCTGATGAAGTGGGCTGCTATCCCATTAATTTTAGGGCAGCCTAAATTCCCCTACAGACATTCACTCATGACATTCAAGAGAAAGACTTTTCCCCAGGTTAGCATTCTAAGAGGAAAGGAGCATTCTCCAACCCTTTCAAAAGTCTCCTCCTGTGCAGATTTGCAAAGATTTTGCAGTGCTCACCTCCAGATTTTATTTATTTTTAATGTGGAGGGCAGTCTCTAACCTCCAGCTTCAAAGCCAATCAATCATTTTGCTTTTGCAGGTTTAGATCTGCTGCGGCAAACCCTTTGTGCTGGTGGCACTGCACCAGGTCTTGATAATACTGAGGCTGGTGCTGACTGTCAGGGGAGGGCTCTGTCCCCTTAGGCACCGGTGCACTGAGGACACAGGCTGAACAGAGGGACCAGCCTCTCCTGGAGGAAGCACCGTTCCCTTGGTGATTGATGGACGATGGTTAGGAGCTTTGCGGAGGCTGGGAGGGGCTGCCCTCCCAGTCACTTACTATGAAGTCTGTCAGCAGAAAGAACTCTCCTGGGTAGTCAGTGACATAATGCAGATGACAAATGACAGCTTTGCATTTCATTCTGCTTGATAAGTACTCAATCTATGCAGGTGAATTAACACTTCCCCAGTACGCCCCCTCGTGCCCGCCGCTCCCCAGTTGCGAACACTTCCGAATGCACTGTGGTTTCTCCAGCACTACTGGCTCTTCCTGATCAATCCTTAGTTTTCTGGGGGATGTTTAAAGTCCGATTAGAGTGTGAGCAGGGATGGTACCCATATCACCATTAATGGAGCTTTTTTATTGTTGGCATTTATTAGCAGTTCTAAATGTGTTTCCTTCTGTCTCTCCCTTTTGGAGTACAGATAAATAATATATATAAAAGTAATGCATAATATATAAAATAATGAATAACATACTGTTTCAAGAGACTATTTCAGACCAAAATCAGTATCAGAGTCCTTGGCTGACATTTCCTATGTATTTTTTCTCCCCCTTCTCGGACCCCATCTGCAGATGTTCTGAATATTTCCGAGTCTAGAAACTGACTATTCTACCAGGACACCCAATTCAAGGTATTAGCTCTTGTCAGAAAGCTTTTACATCTGAGCTCTGTGTTAGAAACTATATTTTGGCAATGAATTTTGAAATAGGAAAAGTTGGAAAGAGAATAAAGGACAAAAGTGAATTTGCAAAATAATCAAGTGCTTAGAAACCTACCCAATTGCCAGTGAGGGTTTGCCACTTCTGACTCATGTGCAGCCCTTCCTCTGCCAGTTTGCGTGCCAGTTTGCACTTCACTGTAGCCCTTTTCCTGCAACTGTGTTTGAGGTTTGCATTTCATTGTAATCTCTCCCTCTCCCTTTTCTCTGACTGCCCAGACCTGCAGAAACCAGAAGACTGAGACGTTTTGTCAGCTGTGTGACACTGGACCGAACACAATGAAGTATTCTTGCTGTGCTCTGGTTTGGGCTGTCCTGGGCACAGAACTGCTTGGGAGTCTCTGTTCGACTGTCAGATCCCAGAGGTTCAGAGGACGGATACAGCAGGAACGAAAAAACATCCGACCCAACATTATTCTCGTACTCACCGATGACCAAGATGTGGAGCTGGGTGAGACGCTGAATTTTTTGTTTGTTAGTCTCTTTGGCTCAAATGATTTGGGCTGACCTTCCGCATTATTGGTAACAGTCGGTGAACATTAGAGGTTTGGCACTTAACTGTAGTACCTTAACTAACAACCCGGTTTATAAAATGTACTTGTTTTGATTATAAGGTACTTAGTTCGTGTTTCAATGTTACTTCTCTGGTCTTAAGTTTTGTCTGTGGAATAGGAGGTTGGAGAAGAGAAAGCCTGAATGCCATGGGAGTCAAAGATTTGACAGTGCACCTTAGAAACTTGGTCAAGAATTGTGTAAATATTTGAGCAAAGTTGTTTCAAAGTGTGTGGGATTTCGGTGGCAATTCTATGCAGTGTGTATGTATGAATATGCAGAAGCTAAAGGAATTTTCAACAGTTGGTATTAATAAAGTGAATGATTGATTTTTCACAGCTTGTGCTTATTGTTAGTTTGCTGAAAGTGTTCTACATATCTTCTGGTAGTAATTCACTGTCACCTTAGATTTCATGCTCTTCTGAAGGATTAGCTCACTTCAGTTAATCTAGAACACTGAAAAAGCTTGCTGAAATTGTGGTTGCAGTGTAGCTTCTGGCTCATCTGATTGGGTTTCTCATCTTCTCACCTTCTCTAATGATCCAGCTCTATGGTCTTTTCTGTAAGCCTAGGATCAGTTCTTCTAGGGGGCCCTAAGAGAGAGACAGCTTGCCCTTACAAGGCGTCACCAGCACTCTTTTCCATTCTTGGACTCAAGTTCCTCACTGTCAGGAATCGCTCCACTATGCTTAACCATCACACTCAACTAGACCATCACTGGTGTCTTTTAGACTTACTGCTTTGAGAGCACCCTGACCTTCTTTACAGAGCTCCTCCAGCTGCACTTCCTGAGAAGCCCTCCATGCCGGAACTTGATCTCTAATGGGAGGGAACTTTGATTTCCAGCTGGAAACAAAACCGTGGAGTGCCAACAAAGTTAACTCCTTGGGTTCAGCTGGAAGCAAATGCATTCAAACCCAGCCGGAATAATGATTGCCAAAGTTGATTTGCTGAGTCTGCTCTGTCTGACTTGACTTTTTAAACAAGAATATTCATTTTCAGATAGTATGCCAAGATGAAAAATCTTACAAGTGTGACATTAGTATGTATGTGGCTGGTGGTTTAACTTTTCATTCACCTACAAAGCATGAACTGAACAAGTTTGAATTTACCTTCCTTAAGAATCTCTCATCTCTATCCCTTTCACTACAGCCAACATTTATAGATTGTTCTCCTCTCTCCCAGTGTTTCCCTCACTGGTAAAACCTGTCCCCTCTAGTTTTGGCCCCACTTGCCTAATCTTCACACCATTGCCAGAATCATGCAAGCATCTGATCAGGTCTCTTCTGTTCAAAAGCCTCCAAAGGTTTCCCTCTGCCAAAAGGATTAAGCCACTTTCCTCTGTGGGCAAATGAACTCTGGGCCACTTAGCTCTATAAAGCTATTTCCTCTTTCTTCCACTTTTGTTCTGTGCTTCATGGGAAAAACTTACAGTTCCCTGAAGGGGGTCTGGTGGTTTCATCTCCCTCACCTCTATTTCTTGCCTTTGCACATCTCATTGCCTCTGCCTTTCCCCCTTTTCTCCACCTGGAGAAATCCTGTCTATTCTTCATGACCTAGCTCTCAGGGGTCTTCCTTCACCAAAACTGTCCTCCCCTCCAACAGGGTGATGGAACTTCCTTCTGCACCACCTTAGACATGCCTCTAGCATAGCCCTTAATCTGCCATGTGTCTTCCACTTAGAGGAACTACAAGGCAGGTAATGTTCTGTTTATGCTGCAGTCCTGGTGCTGGGAACACAGGAGGTCCTAAAATGACTCACAGTGGACCCACAAAGGCCTGGAAAAGCTAACACAATTGCCAGAAGTGAACACAAATGTCTGTGACGGTTCACCTCTTCAATATACAGTCCTTGTCTTGAAAATAAAATTTTAAATTATTTGATAAATTTATTTTTGACAGAATTTAAAATTTCAGCCTTCTCTTACCTTACAGTTCATTCATTCAGTAAGTTACTGAGCAATTATTAAGTACTGGCTGCTATTGGAGGCATGTGGATATTATGGTGAAGGGTGTAGACCAGGTACAATCTACCCATTTGCTTCCTACCTATCTGCCTTTATCTCCTTCCTTGATTTTTCTGGCCGGACACCATGCAAACCATTCATTCAACTTAATCTTCACAATAACTCTGAAGTAATTACTATGACTCTCTTCAATTTGTGCATAAGGAAAATGAGCCTTAAAGGAGTCATGTAGGCTGTGATGACCTACTGAGTGGTGAAACAGGTCCCTAGTCTCCACAGCTACACATTTAACCAGGATCCCTTCCGTCAATCAACCTTTCAACAATATCTACTGAGCCCTTCCTAACAAAACCCTGTGAACATATAATAATGTTCTAGGTTCTGAGAGAAAGATAACAGAAGCCCAAGATGGCTTTTATTGTCTCATCGGCAAAACAAATTGATGAAGAGCCACAGTGAACCCTGGGATAAAAGTTCAGAAAAGACCTCCTTTCTCGGCAGAAAAATTATATTCTTGTAGTACTACTCAGTGGAGACTTTTGCCTTGATTTTATGATGTTCTCATATTCCTTCTTGAAACTTCTCAACACTTCAGTTGGTTTTTTTGGTTTTGGCTTTGGTTTTTTACCACCTTGACCATGTTGAGTGTGCAGTTCAGTAGTGTTAAGTACATTCACCCTGTGGTGTGCCCAATCTCCAGGACTGTTTTCATCTCACAGAATTAAAACTGTACCCATTAAACAATAAATGCCCGCACCCCCAGCCCCCGACAACCACCACCCTGCGTTCTGTCTCTGTGAATCTGACTGTTCTGGGTAGTTCATACAAGGGCAATTATATAGTATTTGTCTTCTTGTAACTGGCTTATTTCACTTGGCCTGATGTCCTTTCTCAAGGCTCATCCATGTTGTAACATGTATCAGAATTTCCTTCCTTTTAAAGGAAAATAATATTCCATTATATGTATGTACCACCTTTTCTTTATCCATCCATCTATTGATAGAAATTTGGGTTGCTTCCACTGTTTGACTATTATGAACATTGCTATTATGAACATAGGTATATAAATGTCTCTTTGAGACCCTCCTTTCAATTCTTTAGGGTACATTCTGAGAAATGGAATTTGCTGTTTCATTTGATAATTCTACTTTTAATATTTTGAGGAACCAATGTATTGTTTTTCATAGCAACTGCACTATTTTACATTCCCATCAACAGTGCACACTGGTTCCCATTTCTCCACATCATCAACAACACTGGTTATTTTCTTGCTTTTTGATACTAACCAGCTTAAGAGATATGAGATGGTATCTCATGTGGTTTTGAAATGGTTGGGTTTTGTTTTAGTTTTTTACTTACATGTAATTGTGTTTGCCAAATGCTTGACTAGATCTTCACCTAAACAGAACCCTTTGCACCTATAATACTGCAGGCCAGTTTGGCTACTGCACCTCCAGAAAGATATAACAACAGACTTAGAAAAGGATTACAAAACAATTACAAAAATTGTAATAAGATACTTTTCCCTTTGGGAAAGAATAAAACAATTCTAATTTCTTTGTCTCGAAAGACAAAGGCTAGAAGGATTATAATCAAAGTTTATGCAATCAAGCTGGGAAGGAAAGTTCTTATTCAATAGGAATTCTTAAATTCTTAGGAAGCTGAGTTGATGCTAACATCTCAGTAACCCTGACCCAAGGATTCTCTTAGATCATAAGTGGAATTAAGAAACCACAAATAAATGGAAACACTTTGTCCTCTTAGAGCAAAGGTCCCGAATGGGACTTACGGCACAGAGCGAGTCCACACATGCATTTTGCCTAACCAGCAACATTTTAAAAATCAGGTGATTTCATGTGACAAGAAATCCAGGTTCCAGCTTTCCTTGAAAATCCAGAAGAATGAAAGTTTGCCTTCTCATTAGTTAGCTGTCACGTAGATGCTTGAACAGGAGTGAAAGTTGTCTCTGTTGGGAGGGACAGTCCTCGCCGGGTTACCGTGGTCCCTACCTCCCCCCATTGCTCCCCAGCGATTCAGCCAAGGAGCAGTTATTTACCATCATGTTCATACTGCTGTTCTTCTTACGATCAGGGAGAAGTTCTAACCTGTCTCTATCAAACATGAAAACTGAAAAAATGAAAGCTCTGTGATTTTTCATATACCGGCCGCCTTCACCTGCCGACCTTCCCTATCCAGCCCTATGGGCGTGCTGACTGCACTGGCCTAAGAAACTAGTCTGTTTCTAATGGCCTTTTGCTCTTAGGGGTGGGGGCAGGGCAAGAAATAATGAGTCTTGGTGACCTGGAAACAGTCCAGGCAGATCTGTATGTGTTTCTTGGTCTTCTTCTCCCAATTTGTTTTCCCTGTTAGTTTTAGCTCAAACATCTCTTTTGGGTTTTTTTTCTACCAAGTCCATAGTTTTGGTAGGAAAAGGTATACTGTTTTATATTGCTTTTTCTTCTGGTTTCAGAATTAAAATTCAATAGACCATTGTGGCCATTTTTAAAATTGGCAACATCACTGATTAGCGTAATATACTTTATGAGGAAAATAACTTTGGCATGAAAAAATAGCACTGATGTATTTAGTACAGACCATTTACATATTTAAAGCATTAACCATAGTGCATCATGAAACAATGACATCTAGAAACAACTGAACAATTGATAAGAACTGTGCTTGCTTGTTGTTATCCCTCCTCAGACCAGGAACCACCGCCATACACGGGAGGCGTGTCTCTCCAGGAAGCCAGGTGTACGTGACTCTCACATGCCTATGATTTCTGTAAGAGATGATGACAATGACCATATTTATTAGTGAATTTCTGGTTTTGTGAGTTTTTCTGGACATGATAAACAAGCTTGATAAAAATTTTAATATTTGATAGTACAAAATATTGAATAACCAGATGCTAAGATATTTGAATCAGGAAAAGTAAAGCTTTGTTGTAGTTTAACATGTGAATGCAGTAGTTCCAGCTCTCTGTGTGATTTTGGTAAAGGAGTCATTAGAGGGACCTTTCTCCCTCCTGACATTTTCACATGGATGATTTGGGGATACATGAGTAGAGTGTGTAGAATGATTTAAATTCCTGTTCATGGTCCCATCCAGTCCCAATAACCTATCACATACTCCATGCAACATACTGTTCCTAGATCCTTAGTCTTTTTAAAATCCACCAAAATTGGAAACCTGGCAAATCTTGTGGGATTCCTAGAGTGCCACTTCTCCCGTCCCCCTCACCTCTGACCCAGCAGAATGCTGTTCCACAGCCAGTTGCTGTCAGCATCCCTACCATGCAGGAGCAAAGGCAGATGTCCTCAGACCCAACCTGGATCCCCGGCACTGGGACAGCTCTTCTTGGCCCGCCCTCCTGGGACTTAGCTGTGGCCTGGACCTGCAGTGTCCTCAAGCCAAGCCAGGCAGCAGTTTCCTCCCCCCCCCCACCCCCCACCAGCTACTAGACCTAATTACAGTCACTTCATCGCATCCCTGTCAGGCTTCCACCTTGCAGGACAATTGTAAACAATAATGAAATCAGGCTTCTTGCTTAGGAGGGGTGGGGGAACAGTACCTGTGTGGTGGGGAAGAACTGATAGTTTTAGCTATAAGTCAGCCTGAACATTTCAAGTCAAATCGTAGAAATTGCAGTTGACCTCTATCTTAGTGTGTCTAAGCTATTATAACAAAATATCATAGATCGGGTGGCTTAGTGGCATATAAACAATAGAAATTTATTTCTCACAGTTCTGGAGGCTGAGCAGTCTAAGGTCAAGGGGCCTGTAGAGTCGCTGTCTGATGAACACCCACGTCCTGGTTCATAGATAGCTGCCTCCTCACATGTCCTCCCATGGCTGAAGAGGCAAGGGAGCTCTCGGGGATCTCTTCTGTAAGGGCACTAATCCCGTTCCTGAAGGCTCCACCCTCATGATGGAAGCACTTCCCAGACCCCCCACCTCCGAGTACTATCACACTGGACATCAAGTTTTCAACAGGTGAATTTGGGGGGGGATGCAAGCATTCAGTTTTGTGATACTGTTATCCAAACTTTTGGAATTCAGAATAGATTGTGGAGAGGGAGATGGAAAAGGCAGGAGAAATCTAAGTGTGGTAGGGATGAAGTCAGTGCAAGGTGAGATCACAGCCCACTGGCAATATCCCTGGCATGAACTGCTTGAATGGCATGTTGCCATTTGCTCCTCAGCATCCCCGTGATCTGGTCAGGGAAGCTATTCGTAGATCCACTTTAAGGATGACAAACTCAGAACAAAAGGGGGTAAATGACTTGCTCAAGCTAATTTGTGACAAAATCCAGATGTTTCCCAAGAAATTCAAGTCCCTGACTTTCTCTTATTCTTACCCTCCTAGCCGTGGCCTTGTGAATGTTGTTATGAATCTTTGGCCTTAAGCTTCATATCATTCCTATTTAGTAATTGTTCTAATAATTAAGAACCAGAACAATTTGCATATTAGGTATCAAAGGTGATGAGTTTCAGCTTAAAACAGAACTGAGCCCTTCCAACCGTAGGACAGGACATTGCTCCATCCCTACTCTAAACACCTGTAAATACATAGTTATGATTTTTATTACCTAATAGCTGTTGGTAGAATTTCCCAATGAAAAGTCAGCCGTGCAATCACAGTGGCAATAGATGAGTGCAAGGCAATGTTGTTGATCGACGTTAATCATTGCACAGCCATAAAAACGAAGGTGCTTTGTGATCCACTGAGATCAGAAGCAGCGTTTAACACCAGTGTGGACGTCAGCTACTGAAGGCAGACACACCTGAAGCCCATTCATCCTTTAGCTGGACCTGAGCTACTGAGATCACTTGAGCCCTAATGAGGGCAGAAAGCAGGCATTGGTGTCCATCAGTATCTCCCCTAAGAAGTCAGATGAAGCAAAATATAAGACTATAGAAAGTGAGACACACCTTGATTACGAGCTGACGTCAGTGTCACAGCCATTACTCAGCCTAGCTGGAGCTTAAGGGCATAGTCTCTGGAGCAACTTCCTGCATTTGCATCTGGGCTCTGCTACCTAGGGCCTTTGTGGCACTAGGCATGTTATCTAACCCTTCTCCACCTCAATTTTACCATCTGTAATATGGAGAAAATATAGTAATACCTACTACAGAGTGTTACTATCAAGATTGAATGAGTTGATGCATGTGAAGCACATAGAAGAAAACCTGGCTGAGAGTAAATATGAAATCAATGTTTCCTCTTCCTTCTGCGGTATTTTATAGCCTTGGAAGTAGTCTAAGCCATTCAGATGACTTAAAACAAGCACCCAGTGAAATCTCTTCCAGCTGTCCATTTCTCTGATTCTTTGCCAATCCTGGAAAACTTCTGCAGGTGTGGTTTGTGGGCAGGAGGCATCAGCATCCCCAGGGAGCTTGTTAGAAAAGCAAATTCTCTGGCCTTCCCCAGTCTTACTAAATCAGTATCTCAGGGTGGGCCCAGAATTCTGTGGCTCAATGCACTCTCTAGGTGACTTTTAAAGTTGGAGAGACATTGTCCCTTTGCTGAGAAGCTTGAAGCCAGGTACCCACTTTCAGGAACTCAAATGTCTTCATTCATCCCTCTGACATGGGGACTGGTCGGAAGCGGACCATTCGAGGGATTGTTCAGGACCTCAGCACAGCCATCTCAGTTAATTAAGAATAACAGTGACGCTTAACATGAGAGACCAGTCCTGGCTGGGGCCATTCCTGAAATAATGAATTAGGCTAAGTTTTAGCCCCAGTTTTCCTATTATTATTTGACCTCAGTTGAGATTTCCACCTACCACCCGATATTTGTAGCTCAAATGAGTCTATAAACTGGAGATTTGCAGTTTTGTGATTCAGGGCTTGGAGGGGGGCTTCAGTTGCTTTCTTTTATATTTGAGTTCAGCTAAGGCTCCCAGGGAAACACTGAGAGCTCGTTCTTTGAAATAAAGAGATTATTAGGCAATGAAACCCCATAAACAGTATTTGCTGAGATTTCCTCACATTCAAGATGTTATGGTAAGTAAACACTGAAAGTATCTAAAAAGGGAAGAGAGTAAGTGGGCCTTCAGCACCTACTTTATTCGTCATCCGCTCCTGTGCCTCTGTTCATCTCTTTATCTCCAGAATGTTTCCCCCATATGATCAACCAGCACAAATATAAAAAACACAACATTTCTAAAATGTACTTTTTTGATCTTCTATAGGGCATATTTCTTTAGTTGCTTCTTGAGCAACACTGAAACCATTATTTCCCGAGTTTTCTTCCTGTGCCTAAAACTTTGAGGTATTGGTCAACTCATTGCCTCCTGATGCATGACCATGTCTTGGGCCTGCTAATTGGAGTTGCCTTATGCTAGAGGTACAGTCCAGCTCAAGGCTCACCACCTCACAGCCTGCTGCTTCGGCGACCTCTTGGCAGCACCTGTGGCAGACCTATTCCCTTCTCAGTGCCAGACCTCTGTAGCCACACTGCCCCGGCAACACCTCTCAAAGATTCTTTTTTTTTTTAATGATGTGGTTCATACTTTTGACAAAGAACCTATTCTGCCTTTATTTTGTCTGTTTTAATGAATCTGACTGTCTCCGCCCAGCCTCCAAGCCATTTGCTAACTCTGCCTCCCACGATTGATCAAGACAATTCTCTGTGTTGTTTCTCATTTCATGAAATCAACCCACTGTGCTCATCCCTGCACTTAGTTCCTCACCCCACCTCCAGAGCACCATGCACATCCTCCCCATGCCTCCTGCAGCACACTGGACCCATCTCATGTTTGTCTTGCTTCTTTCCTTCTGTTTGTCCTCATTTCTTGTTTCAGAGCTCTTACTAAACATTCGCTTCAAATCTCCTCTAACCTTATATGGACTGCTACTACTCTATCTGCACTCCCATGTGTATGTTGTACATACCCGCAGGCAATATTTATATGTAGGTTCTCATCTAGATAGCTGACGACTGAAGACCAGAGGCAGCAGAGAATTTCCCATTTCTGCAGGACCAGCACAGAATGCTGAGGCTGATAGACTGTTTATCATGAAATGGACGCTCACTACATGTTACGCACTAATTACAAAAAGGTTGCTTGATTGCCCTGAAGACAACAGAGGAGAAAAAGCAGTTGGGAGTCCTCCTAACAGAAGCATATTTTAGGGAGCTCTAACGAGACCCAATTAGAAACCTTCCTCCTGTTTTCTTATGTTTCATGTGAGCGATAAAAGTTAAAATGTGAAAAGATCAGGCTGACTGTGGCTGCATGCTTCTCTTCTGCTCTGATGCTTGCCTGGTTTGCATTACGATTTCTTTCCTTGCTGGAAAACTGCATAGACTTTCTCCCTTTCTTTGGAAGAAGTGGGACCTGTTGGAAATGTGAGGCTCCAGGATTCAAATGCAGTGGGCTTGGCTTAGTGCTCCGTCCTGCATTTCTTGACAAGTCCTGAAAAGACTATTGAATTCTGGCCTGGGCTTTTTTCTGCAGTATTTGGATGTGTTTCAGCTGCAGTGTTTGGCTGGATAGAGTAATCGAAATGATTTTTTTTTTTCTGCCTCAGCAATCTTATGTTACAATTTCATCCTTTACAGCTAAAATTTTACTGCGATACAAATATTTTTGAGTGCAATAAAATCATAGCTCTTACACAAACAACCTATAATTTAAAATTATATGTAAACAGGTGAACATATAAAGTAGGAGTGCTATTCTGATAGAAAAGCAGGCAGATATTTGGTGAGTTTGCTGGAGGATGCCAAGTTACCTCGAAGATTTCTTTTTAATTAAGTAGAGACATTTTGGAAGGACTTTTACTTACTACAAAAGTATTTTTCCCCCTTTACTTCATATAATGAAAACACTCTATCTAGTAATCTCTGTGCTGTCACTAGCATTGTGCATGTGTGGTGGGCTGGGGCTCTGATGCTCTATGTGACAGGCTATTGTTCTCCCATAATCTTCAAAGAGCTGCTGGCCTTTGAGTCTGCTCCATAGCTAAAACGCTAGCTTTAATGATCAGATTAGCCTGATTTTTTTTTCCTTCGTGATTAAGGAGAGAATAAGCTGAAATGTGTTTACTATTCTGCAAAATACTTGAGACGGTAAGACCCCAAATGTTTAATTTTCTTCTGGAAATGAGAGCCAGTCAAATTATAGACTCCTTGCAGCCAAGGGAGGGAAATTAATAAGTCAGGGGAACAGAGTCACTGAGTGACATGATGTAAGACGGTGTTCGTGTGGCGTGCTCTGCTAAACACACTGAAATTGTGCCTTTCAGGGTCCCTGCAAGTCATGAACAAAACGAGAAAGATCATGGAACACGGCGGAGCCACCTTCTCCAATGCCTTTGTGACCACACCCATGTGCTGCCCCTCCCGGTCCTCCATGCTCACGGGGAAATACGTGCACAACCACAACGTCTACACCAACAACGAAAACTGCTCTTCACCCTCGTGGCAGGCGATGCACGAACCTCGGACGTTTGCTGTGTATCTTAACAACACTGGCTACAGAACAGGTAAAGAGTGAACTTTCTGGCCCATGACCCTCTGGTAACACCGTCTTGGACACAGGAAAATGCATTGTGCAATGAAATATGTGAAGTTCAGTAAGTCACTAAATGGAAATAGTCTGGCCTCTTCTCTTCTGTATCAGTATTCTCCCAGCCCTTCTTTTTCACTCTGAAGAATGTACCAATGAGAAATCCCTTAGAGAAAAGTCAGGGTGATTCTCAGGGGACCCGTTGTGAATATGTTGGACCCTGAGAGTGCCCAGCAATTGAAATTTTCCAGGAGAACCTGCAATAGCAGAGCTTTTATCCATTTACCTGCTTATTTCAACCTCCCAAATCTCAAAGGCACATGGCTTAGCTTGAGGCTTGTCTTAGATGTTGGTAAATTCCTGATTGTTTCAGTGAGAAGTTGTCAAGTATTTTGAAACTGCTTCGCACCTACCCCAGGGTGTGGGACACAATGGATGATCCAAATTACTTATTGACTTAATAAATAATTGAGTGAATAAACCAATGAGATGCACCTTATTGATTCATTTATTTATTCACTCATAGTGAGTAGGATTTGGAGTTTCTTTAGGTTATGGTCACTTTTAGGTCTTCACTGTCCATCTCCATCTCCCAGGAAATGAAGGCCTCCCAATTACTACACCTGCTGTCATTGGTCCAAACTACGTATGTAGAGCAAGAAGAGGATTTTGATTGGTTGGTGTCTTGATGTTTGGGGACTTGTTTAAAGAAAGGTCATGAATATGATGATAATTTTCCTAAGAAAGAAGTAAGCCTCCTTCTAGTAAGGTAGCCCCCCAAAATGCTTATTCTTCCAGCATTTGGGTACTGTCCTCAGGTTTTCTGAGCATTTCTTCATGAAAGGAAACAAACATGTTGATAGAGGGGCTGCCAAAGTAAAATAATTTTTTTAGAACCACCTAGACTCATAAAAATTAAAGATGTCATCATTAAAGTTTGTCAAAATGATTTTCAGAGCTATGGATTCTCAATTCTGAAGATTTAAAAGTAAAAGATTTCAGATAAATATATTCTCTCAAATCTCTTTTAAAAATGAAAATAATCTTTCCCACTGGGTTCAGGAAATATGTGGCCATTTGCTTCTTTGACACTTAATACTTGTTATTTATGGATGAAAACATTGATTTTCAATATGATAGCATTGTCATTCACAGGCATCTCAGGATCTCCACTCACAGAAGAAGCTGCCCCCATAAATCTCAAGGACGTTCATTTATGCTTAGGAAAGAAACTAGGTTCCAAAGAGTGCCTTATCCTGAGTATGTTTTCTCACATAAGTGATTTAAATTTATAGCACCTTTCATCTGAGAGCTCTAAAGCAATTTGAAAATCCCTGGAGGAGTCACAGACAGCAAGTATACTTGACTGTGCTTTATAACTGGGATGGGGATTTCAAAAATGGTGTGACCAGCTCAGAAGCAAAAGCAGAAGTGGTCCCCTCAAGTCTGGTTCCTAATTTTAACCATCAAATTGTTTTGTTCACGAGAAGCACTGTATAAAACCAGTGCTTTCAACTCCCAGGCCCCCTATAATTTAATTCCTAGTAGCAAACGTAGAGCTTGAAGGGTTGGGACTGTCACCACATCCAGAGTGATATGGATGATTTCCATCAAAAGAAGTAGATATGTAGGATGACACAGAGAACGTTCTAGGACTTACATTGGTTAACTAGGGTTTGCCAGTTTGTTTCAGGATTAAATCAAGAAGGAGGAAAAAAGATGAATAAGTTACAGAGAAATGGTGGACAGTAATATGACTGTGACAAGATTTTAATATGTCCTTGAAATTTGCTAAGAGGGTAGATCTTTGGTGTATCACCCTAAAGGAAAAAAAAAAAGTAAAATGGTAAAGGTGTGAGGTGATGGACATGTTGATTGGGTTGTTGGTGGTGAACATTTCACAATGCTTACATATTTCATGCTGTCAGATTGCACACCTTAAATATTTATAATTTTTAATCATCAATTATACATCAATAACGCAGGGGAGAAAAAAGAAAAGGGAAAAAGATGGAAATTAGTATTTGTTGCTTACCTACTCTGTACCAGGCACTTTACCTAAGTTGTCTCATATAATTCTTATGGCAACCTTGAAGGATTTAGCTGGGTTACCAGAGAAAAAGCAGACCCGCAGGAGAGCTTACTGTAAAGGTCACAAGCTAGTCAGTAATAGAATAAATCTAACACATCTGACTCCAGAGTCTTTCCTCTTTCCATTATCTGTTTTCTTTCGTATGGTCTGCCATGTGTCATTCCAAAGTGCCTTGAGACACATAAAACATAATAGGATATAAAGGAATAAAGACCCTGGCTTGTTTATTAAATGAAAATGAAGAGCAGTACTAGTTAAAGTCAAGGCAAAGGCTGGTATGCAAACCACAGGCCGTGGAGTTGTAGAGAAAAGCTGCATATTTGAACTAAGCTTCTGGATGGCAAAAGCAAGAACTGAAATGCCATCCATTACAAAGTTCACTGGGTCTCCAAGAAAACAAATTGTTGCTTCTAAGAAGCATAGTGTATTCTGGTACTTACTTCAATTAAACTATGCTGCACCACCCTACAATGGATTCTAAAAGGTTGAATAAAACTGAGATAACTGAGCTCAATTCCCTTATTTTGAGATGAGCAAACTTAGATCCACAAGACTAAGGTGACTTGCTGAATCAACACATGTGATGTATTAATGGGAAGAGCAGATGTAAGGACCTTGGTCTTAGGGCTCTTTCCAGAATGCTCCCCAACCCTTATGCATTAAGTCTAGGGTGAAGCTGCTCACCATAAGGCTTTCCCAGTGACAACTGTCAGTCCTTTCCTGCAGCCCAGCAGGCCTGCCTCAGTCAGATGTCTTCGAGGAGATGAGATTTGCTCCTGGAAAACTAAGTCTGATTCTGAAGCCAACTTTCTCCCCAGGGGTCTAGACACTTAGGTAATAATGGAATTTATAGTGAGTCATGCTACAGAGGAAAAGGAATTCTTTAAGGGAAAACAAGGACTTTTCCAAACAGTTAGGAATAGAAAAAGGATGATATGCACTCAGGAAAATAAATTCTGATAGGCTCACTAGTTCAGAAAAATTGAAAACTGGGTGACTAAAATGTCAGCAGTAGAGATCTATATGATTTAAATTTATCTTTGATGGGAAAATATTGAAGTGTCTCAGATAATAAGGAAGCAAAGACGTCTTTGTGACAATAATTATTGATCTAAGCAGGGACAGAGCCCCATTTGAAAATACACAAAAAAGCGCATGAGGAGAAAGGTATTTTAGGAAATTGAGAATCGGTGAGTAGGTATTACACCAACATAATTATTTATGAGCCACTAAACTAGTGAGGAACAAGCCAATACATAAAGATTTTATTGTCTTTCTAATAATGAATACATTATTTGGAACATTTAGCTGAGAACCTAAGAGAAATAAGGAAGGAAACTGAAATATGTATTATACATAAATGTCCATCTAGAGAAAAACACAAAGCGGCAATCAGTTTCATGAAGAACAACTCAGAGAATACAAATTACAAAGAGGTTTATTTTGGGAGGCATCCAGAGTACATGGATTTAAATGGATCGAATTGATCCAATATTATATTTACCATTGTATGACGTGATTTTTTTTTTTCAGAACTGAGGCATATTTTTGGACTGGCTATAGCCTAAATTTTTCTAACTTTACTCATGGAAAATATGACTCAGAAACAGCTTAAATGTTCAAGAAGGGGAAAATATAGCAACATGCCTATTGCGTTTTATGTTCTGATGGGGAGGTGGGAATGCTATTGGATTATCTATCATAAAAATGAATATCTTGCCTGACTATCTGCTCAGAAAATGTATAAGTTTCTCATGAGGGTATGGACATGAATATAAAACCTTGCATAAGTTTCAAGGTAAAAGTAATAATCTGCATATGAGAGGTAGCGTCCAGTGTTAGAAAAAACCCTGAACAAAGACTGAGAAGAGCTGTAGTCATGTCCTAGCTCTGCCTTTCATTTGTTTTGAAAATTTGTACAGGCCAGTTTTCCAACCTATGTATGTAATGCAGAGTTTGGACTACAATAATACTACATTTTCTTTCCTGTCCAAAATTATGTTGTAGTTTTATTGTAATCACTGTAATTATTATCTTCATTTAAAATTGTAGTGTTCAAATTACAGTCATAAGATATGATGC
The DNA here is from genome assembly GCA_029783875.1 of Phataginus tricuspis. Classification (NCBI taxonomy): domain Eukaryota; kingdom Metazoa; phylum Chordata; class Mammalia; order Pholidota; family Manidae; genus Phataginus; species Phataginus tricuspis. The sequence goes on from JAQQAC010013450.1 coordinate 1,819,441, forward strand.
TTAAAATTGCATGTGCATTCAGTTTTAGTAATACAAATTCCACTTCCTATCACGGGGGTGGAAGGGGAAATATTTAAGAGAGATCTGCAATAGATCTTTTTGAAAAGAATTCTTTTGTAACAAAACAATTTAGACAAACGAATCACATTTCTAATCTTATGTCTTTTTACATTGCAAAATGTATTTGTTACTCATAGAAGGTATATTTATTATTCTCCAATATGGACTTTTTAAAATGTAGGGTTCACTTAAAGTAAGACTGAGTAATATTCTTATTTTTGTGCATTATAGAATTATAGTTTTTTGATAAGTACATAAACATGATGTATAGTGTACACTTATTGAATGACATAATCTTAAAACTATGCAAGATGCTAGAATGTGAAGAGATAGAAAGTAAGTTCCCGGTCTTCATTAGACTTACAGTCTAGCTGGGAGACCACAGGTATACAAGTTGATGTAAGAGTAGATTATAGTTTTAATTTGGTTCAAAATTATGCGTATTCTGACTTATTACCAGTAAAATCCTGCAACCCCATATCCATCAATTACTTGGAGTAAAACCTCAATTCATATGTATATCATCTGTTTATTAAATAAATGCTTCTCCACAGCATCAGAAATCTTTTGTATAGTTACTATTGATGACTTAAAAATAAATGCCATTGCTTCACATAGTTCAAGAACCTTCTTCTAAATATTATTTAACAGATAGTTCTGGACAAAGGTAGCATGGCCTCAAGTCAATAATAATCGTAATGTGACCTTTCTCCCTGTCACTCATGCCCCACCGTCTTTTTAACAGCTGGGAAGGGAAATGTTTAATGGTGAGAGAGAGAGAAGGACAGGTAGATGGCATGTTAGCGATATATTTGGATAGTGATAAGTTGAGTTGAATTGCCAATGCCAAAGGATAGAAAAACTTTGCACTCCACATAATGTAATGGCAATATGGGCAGGAAAATAAAATTCACCTTAGGGAGGGAGAAAGAGATTTAATACATCTGGAGGAAAATAATTAGAAGCCCAGATAATCAATTCCAGAGCACTGCCAAGAAGCATAATGTTGAAAGAGACCAGGGGTGATTACAAATGAGTTTCAATGTCACAAGGTGACAAGAAAGGCCAGAGTAACTTGAAGCTGACAACACAGGGGCACCCGCCTCATGACATATGTATGAGGTCTCTCTTGGAACAAGTGTGATGGGGTAGGGCACATCTGAAATACTGAACACATTCTTTACACTCCATCAGGACAGAGACTCCCAAAACTTGCAGGGAGTGCTGAGCGGATAACCAGCGCTATGAGGAGACTTGAAGGAACCCTTTATAAGGGGAGGACCGAGGGAGAGGGCAACAGCTGTGGCAGTGGGTAGAAAACAGTACAACATAACCTGATGAGCAAATGACAGAAGGGAGGGGTGGCTTGGCCCAGCAGCCCTCAGAGGAAAAAAACAGAACAAAACTAAAAGTAGCAGGGAAAATATCTAAAAATTAGGCGTGGAACTGTGAGCCAACTGGGAGAGAATTGGTTGCCACAAAATAAGTCAGATGAAGGAAGAAAAATATATAAGCTCTCAAAAAGTGTTTTCAAATATACAAATGTAGGACAAGTTTTCCTTGCACTGCAGAATGGTAAATTGTTTAAGATCAGAGCCCAGTAGGAAGGATAATGACAATGGTGACGCTAATAACGATACTAGTACTTGCAGTTCTTAATAAATCCTGGTCATATGCCAGGCGCCATTTTAAATGCTTTGCATGTGTATTAATCCATTTGATCCTCACAACAATCCTACCACTAGTATCATTAGCACCTTTTTCATGGTTTTACAGAAGGGACTGGGAGGAGAGAGGCTCAGTGACTTGCCTGTGGCTGTATAGCAGAGCCAGGATTTGAACCCAGGCAGGCTGTCTCCAGGGTTTGTATTCAAACCAGTATGCTTTTTACCTCTTTGAAAACAAAATGAGAGAAAGATGGTGGGGGAGGTGAGGAGAACTATGGGGTGACGAGCAGGCTGAGGAAAGAGGTGGGTCCAAGGTCATGCAGAAGGTTCTGGAAACAGTCCCCTTCTGAAGCTGTGTAGCTGGCGCATGGCTTTGATTTGCTGTCTGTGACTCCAAGTCACATTCCTTTTTTGGAAAGGGGAAGCATCTTGTGGTTTTATGTGAAAGGGTAGTTAGTCTCTGAAGACAAGAACCCCTCACTAGAAGAATTCCTACTACTCAGAGTCAGCTCAGAGGGAGATCCTCAGTCGTGGCTGAGTTGAATCAGTTTGGCTAATTGACCACTCAGTTGATTCACTTGTTGAAGATTTAACATACAAACTTTCATTCAACAAATAACAAACATTTCCGTGTTTCTCATATCGGAGTCACTCTTCAAAGAAAATAAATCTGATGGAACCATCAACTTCTGCAGCTCCAAAGCTCTATTCCATGAAAATATTTAGACCAAATAAGCTTTAAAAAGTATAATTCAAGTGAAAACACAAAGTTTAACAAGTTTAGAACTTGCAGAATCCTCAGAATACATGAGGGCCTATGAAACCCAGTTCAAGAAGCAAAAATTATGGAGCCTCTATACTATGGGTAAGGATGAGAGCAGGAAAGTAGAGATGAGGCAAGGGCAGCGTTTACCTGCAAAAACCTTACAGTTGAAGGGGAGTTAGTCTCATATATAAACATGGCTGAACCACAAAGAAGAAAACATGGCTCTAGAGCCGCAGAGACAAATTGCTGTGGGACTGGGGCAAAAGCTGGGAATGAAATGACCGTCGGCTATGGCTTTAATGCAGAGAGAGGGGAGGTGAAGAGACTGGCACAGGCCAAGAGAGAGAGGTGGGATCCAGAGCAAATGGGGGAAGCACATGAGGGGGAGAGAGGCCAGTTCACAGGGAAATGCCAGCTGGGTTGGAAAGTGAGGGATTCTGTCCAGACCCAAGAGAGTCTTGAGGGGCAAGCTGTGGAATTCAACTTGATTCTGCAGATGAGCGGGGTCTGCCTGGGAAGAGGGCGCTGTGGCCTTGAGGACGGCAGCTGTGATGGCGGAAAGACCCTGGGGCCTGGCAAGGGGAGCCCCGCGGGAGACTGAGCGTCTGGGAGGGTGTCCGGTAATCAGAGGAAGAAGGGGGCTCAGAGCTATTGTCGTCAGAACGTTCAGGTGGGGGCGTGCTTGGCAAGGGGAGCGAGGAGCAGGTGGAACAGGGGAAGGCTCTGGGGTGCCACGCCTGGTCAGCCAGGAAGGTGATTATTGCCACTCAGGATTAAGGGCTAGCTGAGGAGAGAAGCAAATGTGGAAGGGAAAATAATTGATTCCGTCTGGACAGTTGTGTTAGGAGCAAGTAAAACATTCAAATGCAGACCTTCTACAGGTAGTTGTCCATAGAAGATAAAAGCAAGCTTAGTATTTATCCCATAAAGACGCAGAAATGATGTGCAGTGGATAAGATTAAGATTCAGAAAGGTGTGCTTTAAGAGCAATACCAATTAAGTGCCTGGTTCTAGGATCTGTTCTCCTCATCTCAGACCAGTCATCCATCTTCATGTAAGTCAGTGGAGGTACCCGTAAAGCCTGCTGAATGAAGCTGGGAGTTGCCTATGACATGGAAGGCATCTGGCTGGCCATAAGACACAGTCTCTCCCAGAACAAAAGATTTCAGCCTTACAAATCAGAAAAATTAAAACTTGCATGCCTGTGGGGGTGGGTATATATTATGTATGTGTGCATGTATATATACACCCAGGTAGGTATACACATGCATATACTTGTATATACATACATAAAATAAAGTTGTCTCTAGTCCTTCATACTTGAGGGGAAGGCTATGTATATGGTTAACAAGGGTACCAAACATGTAGGTTTATCCAGAATAGTGCATGTTGATACCTGTTTCACTGGTGAAATTATAGTAATTACAAATAGCACCCTCTTTCTCAGAGGTGTGCCAACAATACATTTTTAGCTGCCCTTCTGATAGTTACAAGTTACTCGACTTCAAGATCTCACCCACATCGTGCCTGAAGCCCAGTCTGCCTTGTTCTCCCCTTTGCCCCTGCCCTGTTGTCATCTTTGGCAGAGGACCACATTTGAAGCTGCTGTCTCTGCAAGGATTAGTAAGCCCGGGGACAGTCGCCTTTCTTGGGTACAATAGGCCAAAGCTATAAATGTGAAGTCCCTCTGGTGGCCTTGTCAGTGAAGAGCAGAGTGTCATGGCACCTAGACTTCTATTATACGATAGTTCTATGAAATTTAATCATCTATGTAGTAACCTTATGTTGACAGAACTTTTCATTATCGGTAATAGGCATACACATTTGTAAAATATACATAATATAAACCCTAATGACATAAAATACATGTGACCTAAAAACCCTGACCAGCTCCCTAAAAACAGTTTTTTATAGTTCCTTGATTTGGAAATTGCGTGCTTTCTGGATAAGCAAAAACAAAGACCAGCCATTCAACAGCGTTTTTATAATTCACCAATCTCAAACAGCAAGTCAGAAAACCTATTGTATCAAAAAGACTGAACTTTGAGTTCTCTACTATTTGCCCGGAGGTAGCATTTCAAATCTCACAGTGGCTATTTCTCTTGTTACATCAACTTTACAAAAGGATCTCTTCTGCCTTTATCCCAGGAAAATCACAAGAAATACATGGCACCCAGCGTACCACGATAATTATAGTAATTTTATGGAACTCTAATCCATGTACTTGGGTACTATTTTTATTTATTCAAAAGGAAAATACATGTGTATCACTTTGCCAAAGAATCAGAGTATTACACTAAAACTTTGGCACCCATTGTTACCTAGATTAACTTCTGTTTTACTATTTCTTTAAGTCATAATTTAATATTTATGCATTTATTTATGATTAATCATTTCATATGGGAAAATAAACCTCTTTTCCTGTTGCAGCCTTTTTTGGAAAATATCTCAATGAATATAATGGCAGCTACATCCCTCCTGGGTGGCGAGAATGGCTTGGATTAATCAAGAATTCTCGTTTCTATAATTATACTGTTTGTCGCAATGGCATCAAAGAGAAGCATGGATTTGATTATGCAAAGGTAATTTTCAGGCACTTTAACACTGCATCAATTTACTTTGTGCGTAATGAGGAAAAGCCATTTTCTGTGAGTTAACCTATCCACAAGATCAGCTTTCTATGTTCTTACAGTGTTAGAATGAGAAATTTTGAGGTAATTTTAAATTCCAGGCAAGAAAAAGACTCTCAAGGAATACTGACTTTGAATAGTGAATTTTTCTCCCTCATTAGGATGAAAGGCAATCCGCCTTTGATAAAAGCATCATCAAGAAAATCATAGATGCCTCCACTCTGTCTTGGGTAATTTTTGTTTTTTTCCCCCTCTAGAAGGGCTTGTCCACAGAATCAAATGTTCACCTTGTACTGTTTTGGTTTTCACTGAAGTGAAAGTACGTTTTGTCTGTGGCTTGAGATTTAGTGTAAGAATAAGCAGACAAGTGCTTATAATCAAAGGTTGGGAAACCACACTCTTTGCTTTTACTCCTGTCCGACCAAGGTTTGAGAGGTGACCAGGACGCCTGCCCCGTGGCAGCCAGAGTGCACAGAAGTCTCCAAGGCTATCAGGCCTTGGATTTCTGAGTCAGTTAATAGAAGCTGGAATTGTCATGTCCCACGGTTCTCTAGAGTGGGTCCTAGATTAGATCTTTTAAAATTCACAAAGGTTTTGTGATTGCCAACTTCACGTAAAACAATTTTCGGGTCACAAGAGGGAAGGAGAAAATATCTTTTAATTTAGCCTGCTATTTAGCCTAAAATATCCTCTTCCCTCCTAGCCATACGTATCTCCTCATTTATCTAAAAGCTAAGAATCAGCTCTATCTAGCATAGATTGCTGCAAAAGAGCCATTGGTAGAAATCAGAAAAAGGGCCCTTGATTTAATTTTGGCACATTGCTGCCTTTATGCTTGCTTTGGCCTGATTTGAATTCAAGGGACTTTAGGAGATAAGGTGGAAGTCTGGCTCTCTCTTACCCTTCAGAAAACAATGAATGCAAATGAATTCACAAACACTGTTAATAGGTTTCCAGACTCATCAAAGTTGATAGCTGGCACAGCCCTTGGAGGCAAAATTGAGCAATGTCCTATAAAGTGCCCTCATTGTCACTACTACCAATTTTTATCTGCGGGGATGCTTTTCATCCCCCTTGTACAAGCTATTAACCTTTCCTTCCCTGTTGTCCTAAAGAGAGCAAAGTAATCAAGCTTCCCTCCAAAGACTAAATCAGCGTAACTTGCCCAGGATCACAGCTGGCTGTCAAAGACAACTATGTCCAAAAAGAAATCCCTTTTTTAGTGAGGAAAGGAATGAAACAGACAGCCCCATGGATGAAGGTGATAGCCTGTGAACTTGTCCTAAAGATGACGGGTGACACAGATTCTGTCCCTTGGGCACTGCTTTTGCAGCTGCTCTGGTCCTTGAAACCACATGGGTTAGTCACGCCTGGAAGCCACAGTCGCTGTGAACATTGCCTCGGCGCTTTCTGAATACAGTTTATCCTGAAGCTCCAGGCCAATGATACCCACTTGGAAGAAGCAGGTAGTTCAAGTTTCCGTCTTTCCTTTCCTTTTCATTCCGTTTCTTCCCTTCCCACTTGGAAGAAGCAGGTAGTTCAAGTTTCCGTCTTTCCTTTCCTTTTCATTCCGTTTCTTCCCTTCCTCTTATAGAGTTGCATCAGCCCCCTCAGACCCTGGGTTGTCATTGTATTAACAAGTCGGGCTCTTATCCAGCAGCTGTATCATTTTAGTTGTGCAGTTAACAGTATAATCTGCAGGAAATCAACTACTCCCCATAGCTAGTGTTTCAAGTAAATTACTTGATAAAATGCAGCTTTTCCCTTGTGCACCCAGATTTTGGTGAAAGTTTTCATTAGCGATTACTGTGTAATTACCAAAGGTGAGTTTTTAATTTAAAGAAAATAACTTTTGTTTGTGTATTTACGTGTGTGTGTATGTGTGTGTGTGTTTCTGCAACTGTGAATTGTAGCAAGTGTGGGTGTTTCCTGCCCTTGAAGTATGTGAATTTTTGTCAACATATTACATCAATGAAACCTTAGAATGAAATATGTATCCAGTGTTTCATGTGCTCTAGCATTTGGATTGCCAGATCTGATCATTATCTTGGGCAATCAGGACTTGACTTTTTTCTTTCCTAATTGCTAAGTTGTGTAGTACTGAAAATAAATTTTTTGCATGTTACCAAGCTAGTAGCCCTAGAAAGTAGCTGGCAACCGATTTTATCTGTATGGAAGACGTGTGCTGCTTCGGGAAGTAGTTTTCCTTCCTGCTTAGACCTTCCTCATTCAGTGAGATGCTTCTGAGGAAAGCGCTATTCAAATGTGATCTGATGAATGTCACCTTTTGTAATTTCTGTTTTGTGTCAAATGTATGTTTCAGGACTACTTCACAGACTTAATCACTAACGAGAGCATTAATTACTTCAAAATGTCTAAGAGAATGTATCCCCATAGGCCCATTATGATGGTGATCAGCCACGCCGCGCCCCACGGCCCTGAGGATTCGGCCCCACAGTTTTCAAAACTGTACCCCAATGCCTCCCAACACATGTGAGTAATCACAGCTCTCGGTCCTGCTGAGTCCCCTTCCTTCCCCACCCCCCTCCTCCCCTTCGCCCCATTTCCTTCCGCTGCATGTCCGCGAGGCGGCGGCGCCGGCTTCTGCAGTGAGGCCGAGAAGCAGGCAGCCACAGGGCCTGCGCTGAGAGCCTCGGCTCCGCGGTTTGATTAGGAATCACACTGTCAACATGTTTGAGTAGCTAAATGGCAAAAGAGAGAAGCACGCAGGGTGTATGGAGGCACTTTTTATCCAGACTCCCCTTCGGTTGTCTTGAATAATATTCATGAGTATGATCTAATAGTAATGATCAGATGGTATACGTTTCATGGCAGCTGAATGGCGACCCCTCGTCTGGTTATAGAAACCCGGGTTTATTTCTAGGCGAACTGTAGCGGCTTGGCTGCAGATGTGCGGTCAGGATTGCTGCAGAGAGCAGCTTGCATGGGCTAGCCCAAGAGGCTTCCCAGGTCGCGGCTTTCAAATAACCTGGTGTTTCTTTCTGAGAGGCAGGAACCTTGGTGAGGATGGGATGGGGAGGTATGGGGGGAAGGCGGTGATATGGAAGGGGTGAGACAGAGAGCAGAGAGCTGTATTGTGCTGCCCGATAACTCTCCCTAGCCAAGTGTGGAACAGTCTGGATGCTTTGTCAGTAAAGAGCATGATACTGTTTTCTAGTCTGTCGACTCACTTTCTTCCCATCCACTGCAATAATACAGTTTTCCACACAAGGCAGCTGGCTCTGGGTCTGCTGAAAGTTCAGCCATCAGAGAGTTAGGGAACAGGGAATTGATGTTTCCTTCATCACTAAGCCCCCAAAGCCAGTTCTTAATCTCTTTGTGATTCAGTATCACCCTTTTCATCTACACTGATTTTCTAGTCATGATCCCAGATGGAAAGAAAACAGATTAAACATATTTCCTTATGAAAAAGGGTAAATAACTATTGAAGGCACTCTAGTTACTGGTCATCACATCACTGAAGAATTTGTGTTTATATTCTGATTTTTTACCTTATTATGACTGACAAACTGATGGCTCCTGGTCAGTGGTATTTAGATAATGTCTTTCTTATCAAGTCATTCAGAAAAAAGGAAAGAGGTCAGAACTGACTGAAGACAGGAACTAACAATGGGATGGATAGCAGTTGAAGGGTGGATAACCACCTGAGCATGCCCAGGAGCTTCAAGGATGGAAGTGCTTTAATGCACAAAATATCGCCAACGAATTAATAGGTTGCCCCGGCATCTGGGGAATATGATCTGCATGAGCCGTTGTGTCTCGAAGTCAACCCACGGATGGGTTTGCAAGCCTCTGAAGATCTGCCCTACATATAGCCGGGCAACTAAATTCATGAATGAAGCCCTCAAGAGGCAAGTGGCTCTCCATTACAGATCACTTAAAATGTGGTAATCTGGTTCAGTGAACAAAAATTGTCTTTTGGGGCTTCTTCCATGCCCTGGGACCCATCTTTCCCTTTTCTTTTGAATTAGAAATCACTTTGTGTAGCTTCTTTTGTTTCATTAGCAGATTCCCAACCTAAAGCCACTTTGCAGAACTGTAAACCTTACTGGAGTTTTCCCAAGAGTGAGGAGAAGGGATTGACAAAATGTGGTGTTTTATGGCTCCTTAGAAGTCAGCCTGCCTTTGAAGCTTCAAGGCAAGGTCCTGAGCCTGCAGGACAATCAGCCAAAGGTCAAGAGGTTCTGACAGCTCAGCGGCAGGCAGACAACAGTCACAGGAGAAGGGGACCTGCAGACATCTCGGGGTCTCAGTGTAGTGAAAAAGGAGCATCTTGATTCTAGCAATTGAAAGTTCTGTTAGGTTTCACAAATATTTCTGGGTGCCACCTGTGGTGCTGTAACAGTACAACAGGAACATAGGCACAAGGAAGACACAGTTGCTAACACTGGGAAACCAATAAGCTAGCACAAGCGTTGGCACACTGGGGCCAAGTCCAGTTGGCCACCAGTTTTTGTTAATCAAGTTTCATTGAAACACAGCCATGCTCATTTATGTATTAACTATGGCTGCTTTCATAATACAACAGCAGAGTGGTTGTAGCAGATACCATATTGCCTGCAACGCCTGAAGTATTTACTGTCTGATCTTTTACAGAATAAGTTTGCCTCCAACCCCTGCTCTAGGGGGAGGATGGGCAAGTGTCCAAATAGCCATTTCACCAGTAGGACAGGAAGTGGTAAGTACTAGAGCAGGCATTCAGGGGGCTGTGGAAATTGAAAGGAGGAAACGTTCACATATTTAGGGGGGAAGCAGGAAAATTCACGGACCAGCAGGCATTCAATGTGGGCCTCAAAACATGAGTAAACTTTCTGCAGCTGACTCTACAGATTGGGTAGATGATTTCAGGATGTACAAGTAGTCACCATACAAGTGGGGTGATCTAGGAAGCAGAGAATGGGGTGCAAGGAACTCAATAAGGGATAAAGCTAGAAAGGGAAGTGAGCAGAATATTGAGGACTTGATGGTATGTAACTGTACATAGAGGGTGACTCGAGTCATTTAGTAAGGTAGTGACATAATACATGATTCAGTCATTTTCACGTGCATATAGTTGCAATTACTCCTTTTTAGTTCAAATGAACTACCTGTGTGCCTTACTAGTAATTCTATAAAGCGAAATCTACACGTGGCAGAGTGAAAAGTATTCAGGCCTTAGAGGCAAACAAGCGTTGGTTCCTTTCTCTGCTGTCCTCACTAAGGCTGTGGGTTGATGGGGATAATACTAGCACCTTGACATGCTATGTGAACCTTGACATGCTATGTGAACCTTGACTGAGAGAGGTAGCCTAGCTGAAGTCCCCACATAGGGCCTGGGACACGGAAGCCACTTCATAGATGCTGCTCGCTGATCCTTCCTATTAAGATGAACCATATAAACCTGTTCTTTCTTGATTTAATCCTTTTTGACCCACAAAAACACAATTTCATTTGATTTGAACTTAGATGTTTTAGGCAGCTAGAGAAATGATGGGTTGATTCTTGCCCATCGTGGCATAATGAATCTCTTGACAAGCTGAGACCCACATTTTGAGGAGCCTCTCACACCCGGACATTCTCAAAACACAGGACCAGTGCCAGTCTGGGTCGTGCTAGCTTCTTCAGGTGCGAGACATGTGCCAGCTTGGAGAACACCCTTAGCCATGGAAAATGGAGAGCATGTGGCTGGTCGAATGATTCAGCTTCTATTTGCTGCTAAATGTTAGTTAGGCTTTGGTGCCTCTCGAATGCGGAGACCCGCTGTGTGTTCCTGGAAGACTTGCAGTCCTGGCGTCCTTGCTGTGATCTCCCCCACGGCTGCTGGAGGAAGGGGCTGGAAAGAGTCTGGTGCATCTCTTGTCACTGAGTGACTGCACGAGATCTCAGTTGAGTCTGGAGAAAAAAGGAATGAGACAAATTGAACACAAGCTGCCAATTGTGGTGCAGGGAGCTCCTGAACAACCAGTTTCCTTAGCAAAAACATGAGCAACACATTCAAGCAAGGGGATGTAGCAAGTTAAGGACATCGCAGGAATATTTGGCAGGCTCTCTGGAAACAGAGCAAGAAGTAGGAAACTGTCCCCTGTTGTGGGGACACAGTAAGGTGAACACTTCCCTTTGGGTCGCCTTCCTTGGTGGTCAGGCATTATCTAGATACCTTTCATCCAGCCTTGGGTGTTAGCTCTCTGACACTGTCTGCCTGGAGCAAATGTATCGTGTTTCCGCAGTGTTTGCCTTTCCCGACAAAGGAAGGAAACCTGTCCAGCATTGGTTTGTTGGCTTTACAGACTGAGGTTAAAGGTTATGCCTACCAACCAAGAACAAGAGTGGATTCTCCACCACTCATGGTGGGAGGCCCTGTGTAATAGGAGCAGCTCAGTCACCTCATGGTCTCTGAGAAATCTGAAGAAACCCCCTCATAATATTTCTTATCATAGGGCCCTTCACTATGGCTAAGACCCTACTGTACTTTTCAGCAAATTATCTCTCCAGTGTCCTCATAATAGTGCTATATCCTCAGTCTCGATTTGACATAACTTCTGTCCCCAGGGCTCAGAGATGTGGTCATATACACCACCTGTGGATAAAACCATGACAGGAAAGGAGATTCTGTTGGGAGCTAAGAGATGCCCTTATCACCTTATCACCAACTATGCCCCTATCAGCTTCAAAATTATTTTTTGTCCCAGTTCATCAGTTCTTTCTTCCCATACCTGGAAATGTGTGTAACTGAGTGTATGAACACACAAGCACAGGTTCAAGTGAAATATAAAATCTCAGTAAAACAATCCACATCCACTAATTTCCAATAATCATTTCAAAAGTGGAGTTAGTTTTGGGATAACATAGTATGTCAAAGGGAAAACTACCTCAGTAAACCTCAGAACAAAGTTTTTGAAACACCCTTGTTGTCTAAAGGTGGAAGGAAATGTCTTACCTTAAAAAGAATTTGCACATTTTTGTATCTTTTCTTCCAACAAGTAACTAAAAGAAATGCTTTTGAAGATTGAAAGAATTTTAAATTCTCCATAAACATTTTTGATTTGGGCAGAACTAATGACTCCCCTTGTTGCATTCTCTCTAGTGTTCACTACACATCCCACTGCACTGGCTGTTTACCCAGATCTCTGAAGTCAAACTGCACAACTCCTGAGGTGAGCATTCACTCAAACTACTGTGTGAATGGTGCCCAGGAGTTAATGCAAGATAACTCTCTCCTGAAGGCAGGACGCAGTTCGCATCTGCCCCATACATCCCAGTGCCTGGGGAGCGTGCCTCCTGTGACATTCTTTGCACAACATGTTTTTGTTTAGCAAATGAATACATTTGCTAACCCCACCAGCTAGCATACAATAAAGCATTTATAAAAACCCCACCAAGTAGTAGACAATAAAACATTTGTAAAATAGTATCAAAATATTTAAACAGTTGGTTTTGTGAATAGGAAGACACCTAGAGGTCGTCTAATTCCACGTACTTTTTACATTAAAAAGTGGAAGCCCAAAGTCTATTAAAAGAAAAAAAAAACCCAAGTGGCTTTGCCCAGGTTACGTAAGTAGACAGGGACAACGCTGGAACCAAGACTCAGTTCTCTTAGACCCAGTGAAGGCTGCACAGCTCCAGGCCTGCTCAACACCCATCATAGTCACAGTATCAGAAGTGGTGCCTGTGTAACTTTGGCAAAATTCTCATTGGAGTTTGCAGCATCTTAGAAGACTTTTTAAATTAATTTCATGATATATGTATAATTTGAACTAGGTGGGGGAATATCTCCACAGAGCCAATTAAGTAAGTTCAATTTTAGTGAAAGCTGAGAGTGCGGCTCGGGAGATTAAGTATAGAATTTCCAATTTAATATCTGGAGTGTGTGTCTTAAATCTGCATAATTGGTGCATGCCGGGAATTGAGACCTATTTCATTTCCTAGAGACTAATGGTCCTGCTACCAATACCGTCTAAGAAGAGTTAGTTCATAAGGGTTTTGTTGTTGTTTGACTATGTAACAAATGAAGAAAACATGTGTTCAAATGTAACACACTAGAAATATATTTATTTTCACTGGGTGACAGCAAAGGCCATAAGCAGTAAAAAGGAGCTAAGTTCTTTGCAATTTCCCAAACATGGATTTAATGTACCACACATGTATTTCTTGAAACTATGTCTTTGCTACTAAGAATTATTCTCCTAAAACACCCACCCATCAAAAAGAAAGTGGCGTTATTGATTTTCAGAATTCTTATTTCTTTGATGTCAGTAAGCCATACAGGAAAGAAAATCAAAGCCCAAAGAGAATTGGCATTGATGGTGAGGTTGAACTTAAAATGCAGTGGTCTAAAGGGTCTGTGACCCAGTGTGCTGAGCGATAAATCCAAACAAATGACTACAGAAAAGCAGTATGCAGGGAAGCCTTGCCGGGAAAAGTTACATTTTTTTAAGTATAGGAGTAGGCTGTTGAGGGTTACGGGTACATGTTCTTGAGAGGATAAGGTCTGGGGTGCACAGTCACGGGTAAAACCCTTATCTGAACAGACAGCAGGAAGTCTTACTAGAACAGGCACTTAAGACTAACTGACATGGATTTTCATTTTGATTTGTTTTTAAGATCGCAACAGAGATGCAAAAATGACGGTTAGGTCATTTGTCCTCTCAATTTTATAGCAAATAGCCAGTTATCTGCCTTTTCCCTGAGACATCATCATGTGTGTCTTGGAAGGTCAGATTTCTTTCTGTGTTTGCAGCAAAGCAGACACCAAGTAGCTGGTGGGAGGCACCTCCAATGGGAAGGGGAAGAGAGTAGTATATTAAGTCAGGATGAAGGCTAAGGGTTTTAGGGCTTAATTTTTGATAGAAAGGAATGTATGTGTCTGGTCTTTTAATGTCTGGGGTTTTGAGATGCTTCCTAGGGTCTGTGGCTCAGGACTCTGGTTGGTGTGACATCATGGAAGGAGCACCAGCCCCAGCACGTTCTTTCGGAGCCACTCTGTACACTTCACTTTCTCATTTGTAAAATGGAAATAAGATGCCCTGCCTACTCTTCAGGGTTGCCACAATTAAATGAGCTATTATATGATAAGATCTTTCCTGCTACCTGTAAGAAGGGTATGAAGTGGTCCCAGGATTTGTTCTGTGGAGTCGCTGAGACCTCTTACACTGTCCCAAAAACTTTGAATTTGTTATTCCCATTATACAAATGAGGAAACAGAGGCTTAGAGAAGAAAGTTGCCTGAGATCACACACTAGTAAGTAACGGTTGGGATGAGAATTAGGGTTTGATTCCCAAACATTCTGGAAAAATTGGGTATGTGCTTTTCTACTTTTCCCTAAAACAGTTACCTGCTTTTTTCAGTAGCTTGTGTCCCCACTGAGCTCCAGGCCCTGTTTGAATAATTGTAAATCAACCCTTCTTTAGGGAAGCAAGCCTTAATTATCACTGGGGGACAGAAGGCTGCATCTTCCAGGAATTTGGCAGACTCCAGCAGGAGGCAGCCACAGGTCTTTGGCAAGAGATCACTTTTCAACGTTGTCAATTCCAGCGACTCCCCGACCTTCCACCTGCAGGGCCCTGAGCAGCTGCTGTTCTGCGGGAAGCAGTGGCAGTCTGTCTTCCTTTAAAAGGCAAATGAGGAACCGCCTCCCTGCACCCTGCTGAGATCCCACCTGGGATTTCATCCCCAGAGCAGGGGGTCATCTCCCACACCGAGAAATTAAGGGAAAAAATGGAGGAGGAGTGGGAGATGGATGGGAGGAGGAAAGACAGCTTTGAACTCTCCCTTTTAATATAAGCTAGATTTAACATATGTCCTTCTGCAAATCCAGGAGTCCAATTTGAGGTTTTTAATTTGCTGCAACCTACCCTGTTCCCTCAGTGAGGTGGAGCTATGCCAAGCACGTCAAGGTGACAGGTGGCAGATAAAATTTGTCCACTGTGAGCCTGTTTCGCTTCCCTATTGTAATTTTTATTTGTGTTGAGGTTTAGTGGTTTTAAAAAAAGTCATCTAGATTTATTTTAAAATGCAGGCAAACCGACATCAAAGACAATTAGAGGAAGATGTTTCAGTATTATAAAGAAACCCTGTTTAACCTTTTATAGCCATAATCTTTTCCAGGGCACATATAGTAAATGGCTAGGGGGCCTTTCACGACCAACTTGCTATATTCCTCTGACCTCAAACTACCCCCGAGGGTGAAAATCCCTTTCCGATAGGATTAGAAGCCCCCTCTCTCCTCCTCCTCAGCCTCTTAATCTAAGCCTGTTTGTAACGCAAGTGCTGCAGGAAGAATAGGAAACAGCCTTCAGTTTGTTCCTGCTGCTCAAGCTCCCGAGGCGCAAGAGACTGATTCTGCCCGCGGCTCGCTTCTAGATTGTGGTTCTGAGTCGTTTACTGGATAAGCAGAAGAAAGATTTTATTGAAAGTTTCTCTTAGAAAAAATGGCAGGTGATAACCTGAAGTGCTGGGTTCTTTTTAAATGATATAGATACTTATATAGAATATAATTTATTGGCTCATGTAGGAAACCCATGTGCCTCTGTTCTAGGTATTCTTCAGTGATAGATAACTAGCCAGCTAGATAGGTAGCTAGCTACATAGGTAGGTAGAAATTAGACAGATAGATAGAGGGATAATGTGTTGTTTCTCTAAAGAACTTTTTAAGAAAAGTACTATTATCCTCATTTACAGCTGAGCAAATGAAGCCATACCTACTTTTCCACTCTGCAAATCTCTTTAAAAGGGAGTTGACTTACACTTCTGGGCATAATTTATACAATTTGAGGGAAGTGCCTTCTGTGCTTATGTCATATTGGTATTTGTGCTGTTTCACACCTGCTAGTTAACCAGCATCCATACTGATCATCAGGCTGACTTCTGTGCCAAGAAGGCCATTGGTACCAAAACAGCATTTTCAACTATCAGAAGAGATCCTGCAAGTCCACTGGCAGAAGTAAAGGTGTAATAACAGGGGCTCAATGTAGTTCCGTGTGCATGGACACACCCCAGTACACACTCACATGTTTCAGAAATTCCAAGTCTACTCCGTGGGAAATTTGTACCATAACAGAACCGGTGGAGTATATGGGCAAGGATCCTGAATGCACTGGGCTCGCAGTGACTGTTTCTCTAGTTTTGTAATAAAAATGATGGCAGGGGGTCACTCTCAGTTGTCATTATCTAGTCTTTCACTGATTGAATCCTTCCCAGAACACAGATTGATTATCAAATTCTCAACCAATATAAACTGTTGTTTGTTCTTTGACACTGGCTATTTGTAAAGTTGTGATTCATATGGGAAACAATCTAAGATTTAGGTAGCACTCTCACTTAACTTCTCTTTCATTAAAGCAAATAAGCTTTGAAATCCAGTTCTGTTTCTACCACATGCTAACTTTGTTCATCTAAGGAAGTTACTTAGTTTTGCTAAGCCTCAGTTTACTCAGCTGTGAAGTGGAAGTGATAAACCTATTTTCTGGAACAGCTGAGACAATTGACTTACTGTATAGAAAACACTTAGCACAGTACTTGATACATGGTAAATACTGAAGGGTATTTTTGGGGGAGAACATCAGTAATTTAATGAGAACAGTGGTGAATTTACGAAAAGCAATAATTGGAAGCAAAAATGCTTTGGGCTCTTTCTATGATAAAGAAAAGACATCCTGAAAATAAGTAGAAAAACCCTATATATTTCCCTTATAATTGTCCACTAACAGTATTAGAACCTATGTCGATAGAAAAACTATATAGATGTGTCTCTCTGTTCTTCTGGTGCTGTTGTTGACATGGAAGAGAAATTTTCTCCCTTTTTCTTCTTTTGATTTGATACATTTATATAATATTTAAAATTTTATTATTATTATTACCTTTTTGAAGTATCATTGATATACAGTCTTATATTGGTTTCAAATATACAATGCAGTGGTTCAACAGTTACCCATATTATTAAATCCTTACCCTCACAGTGCAGTTACTGTCTGTCAACAGAGGAAGATGTTACAGAATCATTGGTTATATTCTCCATGCTGTACTGCCATCCCTGTGACCAACTTATATTATGATTGATTTTTGTGTCGCTTCCTCCTCCCCCCACTCACCTAGCCCAACTCTTCCCACATGGTAACCACCAGTCCCTTGTCAATGTCTGTGAGTCTACTGCTATTTTGTTCATCTTGTTTTGGACTGTTTTTATACTCCACAAATATGTGAAGTCATAGGATATTGTCTTTCTCCATCTGGCTTATTTCACTGAACATACCTTCCATCCATGTTGTTGCAAATAGAAGGATTTCCTTTTTTATGACTGAATATTACTCCATTTTATATATGTACCACATCTTTATCCATTCATCTATTGATGGACACTCAGGTTGATTTCCTTTCTTGGCTATTGTAAATAATGCAGCAATAAACATAGGGGTGCATGTATCTTTTCAATTCAAGGATTTTGGTTTCTTTGTGTAAATTCCTAGGAGAGGAATTCCTGGGTCCAATTGTATTTCTATGTTTAGTTTTTTGAAGAACCTCGATACTGCTTTCCATAGTGGCTGCACCAATTGACATTCCTGCGCACATTGTAGGAGGGTTCCCCTTTCTCCTCATACTGGCCAGCATTTGTTGTTTCTTGTCTATTGGATGTTGGCCATCCTAACTGGTCTGAGGTGATATCTCATTGTGGTTTTATTTGCATTTCTCTGATAATTAGCAATGTGGAGCATCTTTTCATGTGCTTGTTGGCCTTTCAAATTTCTTCTTTGGAGAAGTGTGTGTTCAGATCCTCTGCCCATTTTTAATGGGATTATTTGCTTTTTGTTTGTTGAGGTGCGTGAGTTCTTTATATATTTTGGATGTTAACCCCTTATCAGATAAGTCATTTATGAATATATTCTTTCATATTGTAGAATGCCTTTTTGTTCTGCTGATGGTGTCCTTTGCTGTGCAGAAGTTTTTAGTTTGATATAGTCCCATTTGCTCATTTTTTGTTCTGTTTCCCTTGTCCAAGGAGATGTAATACTAAGTTTTAATATTAAACTTATATATGTTTAAAAACATCTAAAGAGAAAGTTCATGTACATTATAGTCTGGTGGAAAAGTCAAGTATAAACAAATAATTTGTATGAGAATTGCTGTAGCATAGATACATTCTTTGGGAATATGAGGTGACAGTATTGAATAGTTAAGGGATTTGGGTAAAACTTCAAAAGAAAGTGACATATTTTGTGGGTCCCCACTGGGATGTAAGGGACACCACTTGGATATCTGCAACAGATTAAATATAGGCTTGAACCAACCTTCCCTAGAGCAATAGGACCCACTTTGCTGTAATTAACAAAAATTATGCCATGCACTATATTGATTTGTCTATAAAATGAATAGCTTTATTGGTCAGCATGTATAATACGGAAGTAAACTTGGTTATAATTCCAGCAAGTCCAGTTAAATTAATGGTATCTATATACAAGGTTAGGAATGAGAAATCCCATAGAGACCAGATATATAAATAATCAATAAAATGCCCTAGTAAATTCAAGAGAAAAAAATGTGTTGAATTCATGATTCATCATGATTGCACATAACATATTTGTGACTATATTTAATAGCCTAACTAGCAATAAAGTTTTACAAGTTACATTCACCATGAGAACATTCCCTTCTACATTACTGAGTTTTATCTGTAGATTTGTAATGTTAGCATGATCACTGTGATGTGTTTTTACACATTTTATTCAATGAACCCAAGTGAACTTGCACTAATTACATTTTGGCTGCCTGTCATGGTTTTATAAGCTTGAACTGATAGACCCTCAGAGAGTATGTGCCGTTTGGGGTGGTGAGGAGTTCAGATCTTCTTGCAAACACAGAGAGAAGATACATGGGAGGAGAAAAAAATGCCTTAGCAGTGCCTGAATTACTTCTCCTAAATGATCATTTCATAACTTTTAACTTGAGTTATTTACTCTCTAAATGACTAAGAAATATATAGTAAGAATCCCATCTGGATATTTTCAGAACTCCTAGTTATAACTATGCACCAAATATGGATAAGCATTGGATTATGCAGTACACAGGACCTATGCTGCCCATCCACATGGAATTTACAAACGTCCTACATCGCAAAAGGCTTCAGACGCTGATGTCGGTGGATGAGTCTGTGGAAAGGGTAAGCACGTGAGCTCGTCCCAGTGATAGATCCTGACCCAGCCTCCCTTGCGCCGACCCACTCTTGCCGATCTTGTGTTTGTTCTTGGGTTTGATTGGCTGATTCTTTCATTTTAAATGTGTGTGTGTTCAGTGAGGTTCTCATTCCTGCCTTACCTTGTCCCCCTTCTGTTACGTCTCCAGACTTGGTTCTTGTGGAGCCAGTGCTAAAGAGGCGATGGAAATAAAAAATCATGGGCTACACTCATAAATACCTTCAGGAATTAAGCAAATAATGTAAATAACTGAAGGAAGTCCAGTGTAAGATAATAGGGAATGGTGGGGATTGTGATGAACTTTAAGTGCCCCCATCTAAAGCACAACTCCAACTAATTTTTGCCATGTAGAAATGTGGATCCAGTATCCAGTTCTTCTGACTATTTTAAAAGAAGCCATAAATACAAAGATTTATTTATGATTTCAAATTTTAAAATACAACAGAAGCCAGAAAAGACATGCCTAAAAGCTGGATCTAGTGGGATCAGACTCAGAAGCAGCCTGTTTTTAAACCCTTGATAACTAGATATAAGAGATGATACTAAAATTTGCTTTAACAATGGATTTTTCAAAGTAAAACCTATAAGTGAGGTGGAGGAAGTTGTTTTGTGGGGTTTTTTTCCCCCAAATACGCGAACCAACCTTTAAGTAGAATGTGCCACAGTCAAGAATTTTATGTTTCGACTGTGTCACTGGGCTTTTCCCTCCAGAACCGCAAGCAACAAGAAGACATGGAAAATGTTCATGTTTTTTAGCCTTATTAAAGCAACTCTTGCCTTTTAAAAATAATGCACAAGAGATTTGGGGGAAATTGTGGCAACACTATCATCACCTTGCCTCATCACAATTGCTTCTGACTTGTCTCTGTGCTGTATTCCAGCTGTATAATATGCTCGTGGAGACGGGAGAGCTGGAGAACACGTACATCATTTACACTGCCGACCACGGTTACCACATCGGGCAGTTCGGGCTGGTCAAGGGGAAATCCATGCCATATGACTTTGACATCCGTGTGCCTTTCTTTATTCGTGGTCCAAGTGTAGAACCAGGATCAACGTACGTATTTCTCTGTTTGCAACATTCAGTTGTCATAGCTCAAGTACATCTGAGATCATTCAATTGCTAGTCTCCAAGTCTGGTTTCCTTTCATCCCAAACAGGAGAGGGCGTATGTAGGTTGGAAACTAAGAAGATGAAAACCTTTCCCCTCCACCACATGTAAACTAAAGCATACTCTTTAAAAAGAAAGGAAACATAACTGTATCAATGATGAATTATCTCAAATTGACCAAAATCCATGTCACATGGGACTGTGCACATAGACACAAAATGTGATCTTCAGGAAGATTGTCCTCTCCTTTGAATCAGATACCTGTCTTTGTAAAAAACAAAATGTGCCATCCTCTAAGTTTCAACCAAAAGTTACTACTAAAAATTTTTAAAAAAAGAAAATTAAATTTTAAAAAGCATGATTTTCTTTTAAATGAAAAAAAGCCTAAGGACTAGAGTTCTATTTCTGTCACCTTAGGCAAGTCACTGCATGATTTTTTATCTCTGTTTTCCCATCATGGGACGGGTTTCATATGCCCTGCCAATCACCTCAGAATGTATATAGTGAAATTGTGTACATGAAACAATTATAGAAAGAATAAATGGAAACAATGCAAGTAGAATCCAAAATCTGGAATGATCCTTTAAGAGAATCTAGCCTGGACCCTTGTCTTAACAATTAAGAAGCTTGACAGTATAAAGGGACCCTCAGAGCCCCCATTTCTGGAAGGGGCGGTGTTGGGGCCCAGAGCCCAGAAATCCTGAACTCATCTTTGTGTCTCATCTGCTGCATGACACTCCGTCCTGGGGAGAAGGTGATGGTGGCGGTGGGAAGGATTCTTTGTGGAATCTTACCATTGTCTTTTCAGAGTATTAGGAGCACCTTGGAATTGTCGGATCTAGAGTTAAAGGCTTTATGAAGGAGAGACTAGGTATCATGGATTGGATTCAACTATAAAAATCTTGTGTCTTTTTTTAGAAGAATTATTTTATTTTAAGTCCTAGTTTAACATAGGGATTATGGACTAGAAGGTTTTAGAAGAAAGCATATACCCTACAAAACTGGCCAGAGCTCAGGAGTACAGCCATCTCTGCGGGTAGGACTCAGTTAATCGTACTGTGTGCCATTGCCTCTGACCAGTCAGCCACTGGCCAAATGCACCCACTCAATGCTAAGATATCAGACAAGAAGGGGTGAAACATTAAAGGCCAATGAGACATATGGTGGAGAAAGTGACCTTCAGTGCCACCTCCAGTGGTGTTGGAGCTGGGGCATGACCATGTGTCCCTTTCAGTGTCCCACAGATTGTTCTCAACATCGACCTGGCCCCTACGATCCTGGATATCGCTGGGCTCGACACACCTCCCGATGTGGATGGCAAGTCTGTCCTCAAGCTTCTGGACTTGGAAAAGCCAGGTAACAGGTGTGTCAGTTCTCTTTCCTCCAGCCAGCCCCAGCCACTCCCAGAGCCAGCTAGCAGTGACGGAAGGGAAGCAGAGTATGTTCTGCTGTGAGAATGAGACCAGCTGAGTTTTCTCAGCTGCTTGTGAGAAGTATATTGATGGAGATGCAGTCATGGTCTGTGGGAAGTGAGTGGTGTTTCTTTAAATAAACTGTTAACACAGATCCATTTGGAAAAACAGCCAGATGCCAACAGTAAATATTATTATTTTGCTTTCAGGTTTCGGACAAACAAGAAGGCCAAAATTTGGCGTGACACATTCCTCGTGGAAAGAGGGTAATTATTGGTTCCTGGGGTGCTTCTGGGAACCAGTCTTAGTAAGTAGCTTTCCCTGCTGGGTATTTTTCCCCTTATTTTGGTTTACTAAGCATTCATATTTTGTAAGCTTAGTCACAAGTTTGAATGGTTTGCTACTCATTCTTCTAGCCAACAGAGTAATGATTGTTGCATCAGAATTGTAAAGAATAAATTATCTTAAGACTGGATCCAAACATGGATATGTATTTATGCTTGCACTTCTCAGCCTTGGTTCCTAATGAGACCAGTCAATTGACTTTCTCAACCATCTTTCCCAAGTCTTGCCTGGCATCTCTTCTCTATTTCTTTTCCTTATGTGCCTTGCCTAGTTTTAAATATGCAAATATGTGAGATTGTAATTATTTCCAGAGTCACTTATGTGTTTCCCTTTTTGATTGACAATGCTACTTGTCTTGTTTATCTCTATACATACACTGAGAGAAAAGTGTTTCTATAATCATAAATTTAAACATTAATGCCCAAAGATTTGGAATTTGTGCTTTTGGGGGAGAATGGTTCTTGCTGTTCTGGCCTCTTCATAGTACCCGGCTTGTAAGTTACACAAAAGACTCATCAAATGTTGAACTCCTGTGGACAGAGCCTTAACATCTATTTCTTGTGGAGAAGTAATGTTGAAGAATGTGGAGTCATATCCCAGGGAAGAAAAAGAGAATCGGCAGGACTCAGGCAAAGTAATTCAGATCACTTCTCACATAAGAAACTTCCCTTTCTTTCAAAGGAAATTTCTACGAAAGAAGGAAGAATCCAGCAAGAATATCCAACAATCAAATCATTTGCCCAAATATGAGAGGGTCAAAGAACTGTGCCAGCAGACCAGGTACCAGACAGCCTGTGAACAGCCTGGGCAGGTGAGTGACACAGCTTCTGTCCACCACCACTTACGTGCTCTTCCATTTCTAATTTAAAATGTTTTCAGCATATAAAATAATGTACACTTATGTATACATAAGCTTTTAATGGTGATCACAGAGTACTCACTGAAACACCTCTTCCTGACCGATCCAGACTAGGCCTCCTCATCACTGCTTGGGCCCCTCCATTTAAAAAGGATGGCGCTCGCAGAGAAAGTTCTAGATATACACCCAGTTAGCCAACACCAGTTCAAGATGTCAGATACATGAAATGGGTAGCCAGGTTAGAAAGATCAGAGACTCATTCCATCTAAGGAGGGGTCACCACCCCTGGAGTCCTGTTAACTGGTCATCGAGAAGGGCCGAGAGGCTGCCTAGTCAAGGTCATGGACAGGTGCTGAGGCTCTGGGCAGTGAGCACCTTAAGAGACACACCAGGTCTTCCCATCCTGGACTATAGTCAGATGTCATCAACCCAAAGAGGAGGACAGAATCTATGACGAAGATTGGGGAATGAAAAGGAAAATCATGTTCTGTTTGTTTCTTGTTTATACATCTGCTTGCAGAATTTCCGACATCAAATAGTTCATTAGGATAATTCTCTTCGTTAATAGAAATATCACTTCAGAATTCAGGGCTAACCAGAACTCCAATCATTATTAATGAGAACTAAGGAGAAACCATGTGTTGAATTAAAACAGACCTGTTTGAAAGGAAAATGAGAATTTATAGACACAAACTATTTTAAACACTCTTGATTGAAATCTATACTAGCTAAAAGAAATGCAGTGTCATCATGAGAGAGGACCTGAATTTCTGGCTAAGTCATTGAAGTTTAGAACAAAATGGAAGGAAAGTGAAAAAAAAATCTAATATTTATTGAACTCTAAGGCACTGTCCATGGAGCTTTATATGTATCAGCTCAGTTCAATCCTGCCATCTGTAAAGCGAGGTAGGCGCTGTGTCCTCATTTCACAAACGGGAAGCTAGTGAGTGTCAGAGCTGGGATCCAAATAACAGCGTGATTGAGAAGTTGAGGCCACTTGCTGCCTTCCAAGGTAAGTTACACTAACTAGGCAAAGAGAAGCTCGAATCTTTTGTGAGTCTTTTGTCTCGGTTTGTTTTACTTATCTGACCTCTAGATAGCCATGCAATTAGCCAACACCATTTCAAGAGACCAGACACATAACTGGATAGCCTGGTTACTATTAAAATGGTCTCATTCATTTATCCTCTCATTGCATGATATCTGGCTTATTAAATAGACATTCACAATCAACAACTTGATCCTCGTACTCTGTATTTCCTCCTGCCTTTTTGTATACAGGAATTCCTTTGAAATAGAAAAGGGTGGGGACAGAGAGTTTTTGAAGCAAGGAATAAAAGCAGGCCTTCATGGCATGCTAGTAAGTCTTTAATTTCAAGTGTTTAGTGGAGAAGCTTAGGTTTATTCATTATATTTTAATTTGATGTCTTCAAACCCTTCTTTGGAAGCTCTAAGTATTATTATGACTAAAACCTCAGAATTGTTTTGTAGCTCTAAAATGATTTTTATGATCCAGCCTCAGCAGACTAATTTACTTTTACTCAGAAGCTGGAAATTTTCAGTTTAAAAATATCTCATGCAAATTGGTGATTCTGTTAGTATTTTAGCCCTCCAAGTGTGAGCATTATAACCATTTGGGAATAAGGTACACTGCCTACCTTTCAATATATAATTTTGCAAACCATATGGCTTGACTGAAATTTTAACACATGCCCTAAAGGACAAATGTCGCATAAACTGGATTATGGTACTTGGGGACAAGCTCTTCACTCATGTGCTCAATGCTAACTATATTAAAAACTTTACTTTGCTTTCACGTATTTTCCTAAACTTGCTTTGCCTCCATGGAATGCTTTAATATGTGGCTCCCTGGAACTTTCCTCTGCTGTTTTATTTCCATGTGAATCAGTCTGAATTTAGATTCTATCATATGGACCTATGAGGACATTAGCAACCATCTCTTTTAGAAGTGCCTATATTAGAACAAAGAGTTACTACGCCTCTGATGGTATTTCTTTCTATAGGTGGTGCTCAAACCATAGCTTAAGAATCTGGGAACCTCAAGGAAATTTTGAGCCTCTTCAAGGCAGTTATCAAATCTGTGGGTCAAACCCGATAACTCTGTTGTGTTCTATAGAATCTTTATGTTTTGGCCTTTTGCTCTTTCTGTCTGGCTAGTTTGAAGATTCTCTTTCAGTTACAATATCAGTGACTTATAAAAACAGAAGAAAAATGTCCAGAACAATGAGATTGTTGTTCAGGATCAAGATGACAGCTAAGCTAGAACTAACCTGCTTGGAATCTCTTCTCTTGACGTTGATTCCACACTGCCTATACCCTGCATCTCTTCCTCTAACCAAGGTTAACTGCCTTCCTTAAAAGGCAGCACAATCTTCTCTTCGATGGGACCCTCCCTGGGATGTAGACGGCAAATCCGCACAATCAGCACCATTCTTTTCACATCTAATCCCCACACCCCCATGGCTAATGTCACCTGAAGATTCTTCAGGAGGGTCAGTGTGGATGCATGGAACAGAGTACATAAGGGGAAGAGAAATTTGAAGTCAAAGGTTTGGGTTAGAATGTCAGCATCCACTGCTTTCTAGTTGCATGTTCTGGGGCAAGACATCTGATTCCTCCTGAGTCTCATGTTTTCTATCTGTCAAATAAAGAAAATTCATCTCAGTCTTGTGAGGATTAAGTGATATCATATATGTAAAATTGTAGATGAACTGTAAAGCAAAGTGCAAATGTTGGATGTTGTTATTGTTCCAGGCCATCGTACCTGCTGTTTTCATTCCTATGCAGCCAACAGGGAATTAAAATGGGCTGGAATCCCAGACATTTGGCATTACTTCTTCACTATGTGAACACAACAACCAGCAGGGACTAATTAAGACAGCATGGACATATGTGTTTGCATTACTTCCATGTTCCTGAATTACTACAAGGCTGAGTGTGCATTCCCACCACTCTGTCAGCTGGCATTACACCCCCAAGCACATTAATGTACAAATGACACACACAGACTCACACTCATGTGCAAATCTCAATTTTTGTCTGAAGAGACTTGGTTCAACAGAGAACACAAATCAGTAATGCTCAATTCAACGGGCAGCCTTTGAAAATACAGGTGCACAGCCTTACCCCAGACCAATCAGATTAAAACGTCTGGAGGTGGAGGCCAAAGCATCTGTATTTTTTAACACGGGAAAGAACCAGAGGCCAACAATCAGGGAATGTCAAGTTTGGAAGGAGTCTTAGGAATATGGCTGAATGATAGCATTTTCCTAATATGGAAATTTAGATCCAGAGCTCTTAAGCTACAAACCCAGAGTCAGAATCTGCATCTCTTCATGTCATGGTCGATCCTTTCTTCCCCAGAACATGCTGCCTCTACAAAATGTAAATGTAGATTTTCTCTTTCAAAGTGTATGTGGCATTTGCCTGACTGAAGTCATGGATCTAGGACCCACTTGCAACCTCTGGGGAACTGGTTTTCAATCGTAACTGTACATTAGAATCTCATAGGTAGCCTTAGAAATGTTCATGTTCAAGTCCCAGGACAGGCAAATTAAACCAGAATCTCTGGGGTTGGGACCCAGATATTGGTGGTGTTCTTTTCAAGCTCCTGGGTATTTCTATGAGTAGCCAAGGTTGAGAATCACTCATGTTGGGTAAACATTATTGTCTGTTCTTTCTTCTAGATATAGCTGTTGGCTCCTTTAATAGGAGTCATATAAAAGAAATTCTCTGGGCATTCAATTTTTAAGTATGTTTATATATTCTGTCATTTAAGAGGGAAAAAAGTAGCTTGTTTTGTTTTTATACAGCATGTGCCATGCCCTTCTGTTGAGCTGTTGAATTCCAGCATCTTTTCAATTTAGTTTGCCTTTCTATTATTTATCAGATAAAATCAAAGATTTGTTTAAAATTCGGAAGAAATGAGCAAGCAGAGACTATTATAAAGGAAATCAGAACGTAACTTATTGACTATGAACTGGTTTAGCTCCAGGATCTATGTTCTCATCCCCAAATTATCCCTCTGACCATCGATCTCTCTGACCTTTTGTGACTAGTTGCAGAACAGAAATAAAAAGACATTTTCCAGTAAGATCTGGCTAGAACTGTTTGCTTGCCAGAAATTGACGGCCTATTTCCAGAAATTCGCTGAGCCCTGGTTAAAATCACAGTGTGTGGCTCATAGACATTTCCCCCTGGCCCGGCTGATTCCACAGGGTGTGGCCAGAAGGGCTGAGTCCCCAGCGCCATCCGGGCTGAGCTCTCCATCTGCCCGCAGGCCCAGTACAGATGCGTCAGCCTCAGAGCCTTGCCTCCTCCCCTGTTCAACCTGCCCGGAGGGACGTGTCAGAATAGTTGTGCATCTACTTAATTAGATGTTTTTGCATCTGTGCATTTTTCAAAATGCAAATAGCAGGGTTAAATGTCAAACCATATTTAATCATGTTCCAAGCAAGTCAGAAGAACAAACTTGGGGACAAACCTTTCACTCCTAAATGTAATACATAATGTGGCCCCACCCTGTTTAATTAACACCATCGTGTTCCCGACCATTCCCTAACTCAGCCCGCTCTGGCCAGGTTCAGTTCCTCCCAGTTTCTTAAATATAAGTCTCATCTGCATGGGGATTGTTGCCTCTGCCATCCCAAATGCTGTCCCCTCAACCAAGGCCCACCTGGAGCCCCACACTCTACCCCAAACCACTCCCCTTTTTATTGGTGTCCTTGTTAGGTGGGATCGCACCTGGGAGTGAACATGGGCAAATTTCTTAACCTGACTCTGCCTCAGTTTCTTCATCTGTAAAATTGGCACAAAAACAGTAACTGCCTCAGGGGGGCTTGCTGTAAAGATTAAATGGATAAAGTGTATCACGTATCTGGCACATAGCCAGCACTCAACACATGATGCTATCAGTTGTTGGCCAAGGTCATTTCACCAATTTTATTTTCCCTGAACTGCAAGAACCATACTTCTTCCCAATGTTCCAACATTGAATTTTACAAATGATCGTCAGATTAAACTCTAAAGGAGGAAACATTTTCTCTCTGTCCTGCTTTCCCTCCCTTCCACTTGCCCTCACCTATCCCGTCTTTGCCCAATCTCAAAGAAAACAGAGATAAGTTCTCCATGGCACAAGTAACTCGGCTTCATGTTTGTGATAAAATTTGACAATGGCTTGAGCTGAGCAATGGTTTGAATAAGGGTGTTTATATGGTGTTTTTATATTCCACAGTATTGATATGAAAGTTCTAAACACATGTCCATAAGCAGGTAACTGCTTTTCATGAATTTGGTACTAGCCTAAAGGATAATTGGATTATCAGAAAATTACTTTATGGTTGTTCCATTTTAGAGAACATGATTTGACCTGCATTATGACCAAATCCACATAATATGGACATATAACAACAGTGAGAACTAATGTGTGTGTATAAAATTAAGCTTTCATTGTAAGTATACTTTTGAAAAAGTTGTAGCCAAATTTTGTTTCTCACTTATGAAAATGCACATGAGTAGCCATAAATCAGAATATAGAACATTCTTAGTTAATCTGAAAAATATATGCAATGCAAAATATAGAAACGATCATGATTATCTAGTGGTTACTGCAGGAAAAGAAAGTAACCAGAGTCTTATCATCATCTAATATTGTGCTAGGCATTTTACATGGAACACTTTACACCTGAAAACTATTCTATAAAATAGATACAATGGCCATTTTAAGTATGAGGAGACTGAAACTCAGATGGGAAAGTAACTTCACCACAGTCACGTGGCTAGAAGGGCGGCGCATCGGAGTCCGGACCAGAACTATGTGATTCAGAGTCACAGTCTCCCCACTAAATAATAATGACTATTTTATATACAATTTGTAACTAGGAAACATTAATTTGCCCAAGGATTGGATGACCATTTTTAAAGGTCAATTATAATAGTACTGCTCTGGATTCATATAAGGCATCTTTTCCTCAGAACTCCAAAGACACTCAACAATTTATTCTCATGACATATCCTTGAGGTCAGGAGGCACAAGTTTTATTTTACCAGATGGGAACTCTGGAAGAACAAAGAGATTCTGCAGTTTGCTCAAGGCCATCAGCAAAAAAAAAATTTTAATTGAGGTCTTCAAATCCCTAACCCAATACTTATCTCCATTAAAAATGGCTACCTTTCATCAGGTTTATATTAGATCAAATTCTTTAAGTAATAATCTGTGTGTGTGTTTAATAATAATAATGATAGCAGCTGCCTTTGTTGAGTACCTACCATGTGCTGAGTTCTTCCTACAGGTCATCCCTAACGCTCATCACCCTGCACAAGCTTAGACTGTACAGCTGACTTGGTCAAGGTTACACAGCAATGTGATAGAGCTGATATTCCAATCCAGACTTTTCTAGCTTAAAAGTCCAGACATTTTCCACTAAGCCACATCAATATGGGTATAAAATGCCATTCCCAAGTCCCAAGCAGCATATAGGTGACAAAATTCTACTCCAATAAATGAAATATGGCAGCACTTTAGGCTCTTGTGAAGACTAAGTGGATAAATGTGTATAAAGCATCCTAGCCCAGTACTGGGCAGCAAAGAAGAGTTCAGTAGATGATAATGACAGCGTTGAAGATGGTGTTGAAGGGAATTGTTTAAAAGGCATTGGAGGTATTTCTCATTAGGTTTGATTCCAACAGACTAGCTGCATGCATGAGTCCTTGTCCCAAAGTTACCAACCTTCTCTTCTTCATCAGGTGTTATTTATATACAGGCATATATAATCAATCAAAGACACAATATATAATTACTAAACAGAGCGATTCAGTGTTGAGTTATTTCAGGGAAAAATTCAGGAGCATGAGACGTGGTCCCTGCCCTTAATTCCCAGTTCCAGTGTAGTGAGAAAGGCTAAAATGAAATAATAATAACTTACGAAGTTACTCATTTATCTAGCACCTCGCCTACAGTAGATGGGCAGTAATAGTTGTGTATTAACCAAATGTGTAGTAAATTATTGGTACAAACGAGTGAGGAATTTACAGAAGGGTGAGCGGTCAGACGGAGACCGTTGGATTTGGCCAAGTAACTAATTTACTGATACACTTCCAGAGAATAGATCAAAGTGAGGCAGTGTGACATCTGTATTCCTGCAAGGGCGCTTGTTTAACAAAGCTCATTTCTGAGGCGAACGCTGTGGCCCATTAGCAGATACCACACCTGAGTTCATGCTTTCATCTAATTCCTGAAGCTCTTCTGCATTGCAAAATCATCCCTTCTCATTATTTTCACCATTTAAATGGCTCGAGGCATGAGTTTCAGAGTAATTCCCTTAAAAATCTCTTTCTTCATCTCCGTCTATAAGCTCTCCTAGTAAGATGACCATGTTAGTTGCAGCCATTTCAAGGTTTTATTGCTCAGTCATAAAAATTGTCATGATATCAAACACTAAGATGACTGTGGCAAATATGTGGTAATTACATTTTATTAAAATTCCTAGTACGCTTGCCACCAAGGAGATTTTCAAAGCCTCTAGCTAATTACTCTATCTAATAGGGTCCACAACTTACTCAAAAGGTCCATGACATAGAAAAGAATTGGCATTTTTGTCAGTGGCTCTTGTTTTATACAGGAATGAGTGTAGGTACACGCACATAGGTAGTGTGTGTGAGTGTGTGTGTGTGTGCATATACATGTATATATTATGTATATTTGACTTTGTATGATACATCATCAGTGCCAAGGACAATGCCAGACCTCAGGTTTGGTTAAATTCAGTTCTTTGGGAAGGAAACACTCCTGCCCTTCATGTCTATCCCAAAGGATGCCAGCAAGGAATTTGGCCAATGGGAAAATGCAGGTTGGATTCCAAATAGGCTAAGTCACTAAAAATTATGCTTACAGTGTGTGTTCTACAGGAACCCACATGTACCCTCAGCTCTTCCAAGCCAAAAAAGCATGCACGGTGGGTATAAGGAAGGCTTTTCCTGTAGTTGTGCTGTAAAAATTAGTATTCGTACTAAAGTTGATACAAGTTGGAAGCACAAAAAGACAAGGCCATTACCTTCTGAGAATACAGTCAGCACCACATTTTTCTCTCCAATAGAAAATGAGTACTCCTTAAGCTTCTGCTTGGCTGTGAATTGGGAATCCACTGGCCACTTCTTTTGTTGCTATAGAGCACAAAGTGGTCAACTGCTAGTTTTTGAATACTTGAGGAGTAGATCACCCGGTGGGTGGGTACCATTTGGATTTAAGCCAGATGCAGATAGAGACAGACATTCAGACACTGCTGATCCCCAGCCTTTCTGCATCTTGAAAGGTTATCATTTTGATGACACGTTACACCAGCAAGAATTCTACGCACCATCTGCTTATTTCTTAATGGTATTGTGTATTAGTTTCTGAGACCTTTTTTGAGAATTTCATGGCACCTCCTCACACCAAATGGAATATCCTGGGAGTGCCACCAACCCAAGCTTGAACATCACTGGTCCCCACGTTGTATGGCAGAACCACGGACTAGACCATCTGCAGTTTTCTGCTAAGAGTATGAAGACTAAGTTCCGTTACCTGTTAGCTAACTGTAGGGAGAAGTGAGGAGAACTGGTTACTCTTCAGTAGAGCCCGTAGTCCTGCCAGTGTACACAAGCTAGTAGTGTTTGTCGGTTCAACTTGAGTCATTTTCCGACCTGGTTACGTCAGTACATTTCTAGATGAATCTTCCTTTCCAACCCACATACGAAATCCATACATCCCTCTCAGAGACTCACCCATCCGAGCAACTTAGACCCAAATACGTGCCTTTTGCCTCCACCCCCAGCCGGAGTTCCAGATACAAAGAGGTCCAGTAGCCAGGTACAAATCTAAAGCAGTTGTGCTTAACCGCAGTTGTATCAGAATCACCTCAGGATCTTTTGAGAATCCTGATGTCTAGACAATCGTGAGGACCAGAGATCTGACGTGACTCCCATTTGCCTCATCGAGTTGGCTTCACTTTTTGGGTCTTTTTTTAAAATCATCCCGACTCAGATTTTCTTGCACTCTTGTTTGTGTCGCTTTGCCTCTTCAGCCTTCTTCTCTGGGTGGAGGTGCTAAACATTCAGGGTATCCTGGCCAACCCGCGGAAGAAGGTCGTCACCTGATGTGTCTTGAAAAAACAAACTCAGGTGCACCAAAAACATATGGGGCTAAAAGCAGAATCATAGTGCGAGCCCTGTATATCCTCGGTGTGGGAACTATATGATAGGAGCTCGAGGCAGCTCTGAAAATTCAACTTTTATTAAAGGCACATGAGTCCTTTAAGAGAAAACAAACCATGACTGCACCTTGGTCCATGGCGAATGATCGCACACCATTCTGTACATGAATGCCGTTGTCTGCTGACCAAGTGATCTGCGACTCTTGGCCAAACTACACCTTGCAATAGGACACTTTGAAATCAAGATGTAACCCAAAGTATGCTACCCCAAACAAGGGGGTATGAGGAGATCATTTTACGTGGTTCATGAAAGCACATCTTTTATTTAATAATTTTTTATTTATTTTTATACGTATTTGAAATATATAACCGGCACAACAAACACATAACTTTACAAGTATTGGTGTTTGGCCACGGTTTAGAAATGCATCCATTTAAAGCAAAGCATCAATAAATATTGTGCATAGGTAGTATTCATAAAAAGAATGGGGAAAAAAAGACAAATGTCTGAGAGCAGTTCCTTACAGCATGTTGTAACAACCATGGTCAACCTGAAATTGAGGTCAGTGTTTTTCCTGCTTCCCAGCGTACCATTTTCAGGAAGAAGCAAGGAGAAAACAAGTAAGAGGAAGGTTATCAGGTCTTTAAGTAAGATGTGGAGGATCCCATGAAATGACCCCAAAGTGAAGTGCTTTTATTTCAGCCAAACTGATACTCAAGAAGCAATCGGGGACACCGGGACTCAGCCATGGCTTACCAATCTAGAATTGAGCCTATAGCCCCTCAGCAGGCTTGGTAGAGGCTCAGATAGAACAGCCCAAGGCCAGCTCCCCCAAGTGTGTCTCTTGGGAAGGTGAACAATGTGTCTGCAGGAGCTGCCTGCTCTGCTGGGTACGCAGTGTTTGTAGAAGGGAAAGAAAGGCAGGAAGAAAACTGGACACGTCTGCTAATGTCTGGGGCATGTGAGAGCTGACTCACCCTGTGATGGGCCAGATGACGCTCGTCTCTGTCTTCCTCAGGCACCACTGCCCTGGCTCACGTTAGACATTCAGGGGCAGGGAACAAAGCCACTAAGTTTGTTTTTCCAAAGAAAGAGTGGTCTGGTGACAGCAGCCCTGACAGCTGGGCTCGGTGGCTTGGTGAATGAAGGTCTTTTCCATGTTTCACTCAAGGCTCTGTTTAGTCTGGATGCTGAGGATTTATATATCAGTTTTTGGCTCTAGTGTCAGTGAGGTAATTCTGATTTCCAATGATTCTGTTGTCATCTGTGTTTGCCTACAGTGAAGGAACTAACTATGAGAACTGGGAGTCGACGTGCGGCAGGGTCACCTAAAAGTTGCCTTTCTTCATTTGCTCTCTTCAGCGGTGTTACCAGTCTCCTAAAAATGAAAACAGCAGTGCTTAATACAAAACACCTGAATCGGGATCGGTAACCCGCTCTCACGTTGGCTTTTGCAGAAGTGGCAGTGCATTGAGGATGCATCTGGCAAGCTTCGGATTCACAAGTGCAAAGGACCTGGTGACCTGCTCTCCGTCCGGCAGAGCACGCGGAACCTCTACTCTCGCGGCTTCCACAACGAGGACAAGGAGTGCAATTGCGGAGAGTCTGGTTATCGGGCCAGCAGAAGCCAGAGGAAGAGTCAGAGGCAGTTTCTAAGAAACCAGGGAACTCCGAGTAAGCCACACACTGTGACATCTTGGCGACAGGCCAAGGCTTTTGGGCATGGACGTTAGAGAAAGAAGGCTGGTTCCTTCTACATTTTAGATACTGTCAATGCACAGCTATAGGGCTAAAAGCAAATATTTGCTCTGTTTAAAATACGAAAGCTAGGATAACTTGAAATTTTGCTTTGTGAACATTTTCAGTTAGGCACAGAATTAAAATATATTTAGTAAAAACCCCAGACACAAACACACACACATAAAAAGAGCTGTAAAGGGCAAAAGGGCATGGTTAGGGGCAAAAGGTCAGTTTTATTTTATCTTAATGCTAATGTCCTGATTTATCTGCCTTAAGTTACTTAAAAAAAGAAGAAGAAGAAAACAAAAATGCAAGCTTTCAGTGTTTGTGCATTTAACAATAGGAAAAGTATAAATACTTTTTAAAGGCGTATCTCTTTTAAGACAATATATATATTTTTTAACTTCTCTGGTGTTGAGTGTCAGGGTCAAACTAGTCAAATTCCATATGAAAAGCACTGCATAGCATTTCTTTATCAAAACTCTACCAGGAAGCTCTGAGATTCCTGTGATTATATAGATACGAAAACCTTCAGTCGGACACCTTCCAGGAAAGAATGGGAGTCTAGTGCCATCTAGTGGCATCATGTGAAAAGTGCCATTTCTGTGATAATTCCTTTCTATACTGGTTTGGAAATAAGCAGGATACATAATGTTCGAATCCGCGTCCAAATTAGGAAATCAAATCGTTCACTAGAATGATCGAAGTCCTTAGAACATATTTTTTCTATCCTG
This sequence comes from Phataginus tricuspis, assembly GCA_029783875.1. NCBI lineage: Eukaryota > Metazoa > Chordata > Mammalia > Pholidota > Manidae > Phataginus > Phataginus tricuspis. The sequence goes on from JAQQAC010013450.1 coordinate 1,854,159, forward strand.
GACTCCACAGATGGACTCTAGGGGATCAAAAGTCCGCTAACATTTTATCATAAAGTTCAAGTACATTCCATGTATGTATGCACATTTTTCTGAATGTCCATAACTTTTAACAAATTCTTAAAGGAACCCATAACCTAAAAGGCCAAGAACCATTGACTTGGGAGATTTTCTTTCGCACGTGAAAGAAAATGCCAGGTTTAATAATTCACACAAAGATACCAAATGGAAACCTGCCAAGGGGCAAGGCCCTCTGACACCTGCCTCATGGAAGCTGGCTACCAATGTTCGGCTGACGGTAGGGGCAGCCTCCTCTCTCCGGAAGGTAGATGTCTTTCTCCAAGCACTGACCATAAAGTGCATTGATTTTTCAATGTTGAGCACAAACTGGAGAGGTCTGGAGCTACTTTTCAAGCCCATGAAATCTTAGTTATTTGAGAGCCAGGAGTTAGTTCTCCTCTCTCCCACAGTGACAGAGCTGGCGATCACTCTCAGCGACCTGCCCACTGGCGTCTCCTCATCTGGAGGCTGCCGTCCGCAGGATCCTGCCGAGAGCGGAGGATTCTGATTCCCCAGCCGGTGCACTCCCTTCTCCAACTTCAGCAGCAGCTGGCGAGAAAGGCCACGGGAGCGTGTGCCCCCAGAGCCCAAGGGCACGTGATAAGGAGGGGCGGATGCTTGCTCGTCACAGCCATTGTCTAGCCCCGGGCGAGCCCGGACGGTGCTCTGTAGTGACCAGGAAGCACACCGGCCTTATTCCCCACATGCCAAGGATTAAAAGTCAGTTGTCTGATGAGAGCATCTGCAAAACTTAATTTTTCTTAGAGCAATCCCCTATTATTTGTGCAAATAGAAGGTGTCTAGAACATTTACCTTTTTGAAAAAACAGCCCAGTGTAGTGGGAAGACTTTGTAGTCTTTAGAATCTGATAGACTGTAGTCCTGTCTCCCACAGGGATTGACTGTATAACCTTGGCGAAGTTTCTCTCTTCTCATCCATAATATGAGGATAATAAAGCCAAATTCATGAGCCTGTTTTGACAATCTGATAAGTTTTTTAATGTAGGGATTTATTATAATAATAACTATCTGTCAAGACTGTGGATTAGAGATAAGTACAAGGTGAGTTATACATAGAAAATCTCAATAAAAGATAGTCATTATTCTTAATACCATAGGTGGGAATATAGTTTTATCCAAACACACAACCTTAGCAGTTCATGTTGAGAACACAAGGTAGAAATTCACCGCCGGCCATAAGTGGAAAAGCTCACCTGATGGATGAAGGGCCTGAGGCCCAGGAAGCCGGCCATCCACCACTGCTCTGCAAAGCCAGGACCGCCCACCCTCCCGATGGGAATGCCAGTGGGCCGTCCAGAGCACTGTGATGACCCTGGGCAATGCCGTATGTACCACCTGCCCTTCCCCAAAATGCTCACCGAGGCAGGTGATGATTTTCTTTCCTCCCAAACTGTGTCTGAACATCCGTATTAACATATTGTCCCTTATTTCCAGAGTACAAGCCCAGATTTGTCCATACTCGACAAACACGTTCCTTGGCAGTTGAATTTGAAGGTGAAATATATGACATAAACCTGGAAGAAGAAGAACTGCAAGTGTTGCCACCAAGAAACATCGCCAAGCGTCACGATGAAGGCCACGAGGGCCCCGGAGGTCACCAGGCTGCCAGCGATGGGGACGCGATGCTGGCCGACAGAGGCAATGCCGTGGGCCTGCCCGCCACTGTCCGAGTCACACACAAGTAGGGAGGCTTGGGTGTTCTCAGGGGCTGAGTTCAAAGTCATCCCCCATCTTATCAGTCACCTTTACAAAAAGTAATGGCACTCAGCAGTAGGTGCTGGGGGCTAAAGACACAGCAAGGTGTCCAAACAGTTGTACATTCGGGTGTGTGCTTTGGGTTCCATTTCACATTAAGGCTGAGCAGCTGGGAATTTAGCCAAAGTGATTCTGTTGCACCTTGACCTGGCAGGCATGGAGTTGAGCCCTTGAGCAGTTACCTTTGTGGGGTCAGAAAGCAGATGGAAACCATTGCCCAGGCTGGTAGAGGCTCTCTGCACTGTGTGGTGACTGGCTCAGGGCAGGTATACAATCATGGCCTCAGCAATAAAACACAGTCCAAGGGAGAAGCTTCCAGAGAGTGGCATGTGTACAATGCTGGGGCACCAAACTTGTCCAGGTCAATCCCAGAGAGCACACGGGGATGGAAGGACGACCGTTCCCTGTCAGCTTTAACAGGCCATCTGGTTCTTCAGTTCCTTCCAAAAACTGGCCAGTCTTTGGATAGAGATATATTTTCTTTCTGAATTTATTAGCAAGAACTTTGTTTTCTCTTTCATTTCCGCCAGGAGTTGATCTTTGGGACCAGTCTCCCCATGCTGTAGTTGTCCAAGTGATATGCTAAGAGACTTAGACCCGGATTTGTTTCTCTCCCTATTGATTGATCTGCATCCCACCTGCTCTTTATTCCTGGGGCTATTTCTTTGTTTCAAACTTACCAGGGTAGTTTAGGCAGGCCATTTGTAACAACCTGTGGGATGAATGACCCCCTTCCAACTCCACATTTCTGCAAACAAGCTATTTGCATTATACCCGTGAAAACCTCGTTTTTTCCTAAAATGTTTGGTGGGGCTTATAAAACTGAGGGTGTTTTGGTATCTGTCCACAGGAACACAGATACTGAATGATGCCTTGAAAGGTGACCTTAGTGATCTGTCTTCGACACCATGCTTTGTCCACACCAGTAGCCAGGAGACATTCCCACGTCTCCTTGTCTATGGCTCAGTTCCAAACTACTACTTGCATCCAAATGAAGAGTTTAGAGGATATTTATGTTCTCCTTGCTATTTCTAATGTTTTTAAATATTGGAATATAAACCTATTTCTGATGTTTCTTGCTTGTTCGTTTTTTCAGGTGCTTTATTCTTCCAAATGATACAATCCACTGTGAGAGAGAATTGTATCAATCGGCCAGAGCCTGGAAGGACCACAAGGCGTACATCGATAAAGAGGTCAGCCATGGCTGTGTGGCGGGGAGCACAGTCCAGACTGGCGGGACATCCTGTATGTACAGTTCATCTTTTCTATAATTATGTAAAAAATAGAATATAGCCAGGTATTTGTCTTTCTCCAGTCGTGTGATAGTCCTGACTGAAAATGGAGATTGAGGAAAGAATGCAGATTGACTCAATGCCTTTGGAAACCTTTGTGAGAAAGTGACTCAGTCACAAACGAGACATATGTCGATGTTTACCTGTGACACATCAATTGGAATAGAGCGGTAGACGTAGTCTATGCCCAGTGTGTTTCCAAATCGATAGTCATCTCACCTGAACAGCTGTAATCACGGAGCACAGAAAATAAGGTAAAAAGATAGGTACTTAGTATAGAAAACCCTTATCTTACATGTAATTGTTCAAATACATGTTTTCCAGATTGAAGCTTTGCAAGATAAAATTAAGAATTTAAGAGAAGTGAGAGGACACCTAAAGAGAAGAAAGCCTGAGGAATGTGGCTGTAGTAAACAGAGGTGAGCCAGCGTCCATTCCACGGTATCCTTTCCAAAAACTCAGTTTTACACAAGCCACAGGGTTAGCACTAGGGTTGATTCTCTTACACCAGTAGAAAGCTTCAACTGAATTCATTGTCATACATTGTAATGACCTAAACTATTTAGGTCAAATCAAATATGTCATAAACCTAAGCAGAAGGTTAAAAAGTCCCAGCAAGCTAAGAGATTTACAGCAAAGTAACTGCTTTCCTCCTATTTTGGTTTCTTTTTATGGAAATGAATTTTAGATACATTTTATATAAATGAACTGTTTGATAAAATGCACAATTATGAAGACTCACTTTTTAATCTTCTTGCCTGCAGCTATTACAATAAAGAGAAGGGTGTAAAAAAGCAAGAGAAATTGAAGAGCCATCTTCACCCATTCAAGTGAGTAACTCTCCATTTTTCCGTATTTGCCGGGAGGGAAGGACCATCCACTGGGCATTTCTGAAAGACACTGGGGACTCAGGTGAGCCAGGTGGGGCTGCTTCCACAGAAGCAGACTCATCTGGAGAGGCTGACACCGAAGTCCACACCTTGCCGGGGGACCCTGGCAATGCGTTTGGATCTTTCGATGGGGAGCCGTGAGAGTCCTGCTCTGATTCTGAGTGTGCTTTCTGCCCGTGTTTGGCAAGGTAGTGAATTCCATTCACTGCTTCCCATGGACAGTGACTGGGACCTGGGGACTCTCTTGATGAGGTATGTGTGTTCCATAGAGTAGCCTGCAATTGTGTTGAATTCTGAAAGTTGGAAGAAATACACGTATATTTAAAACAATAGTAGAATTTGCACCTGAAAGAGATTTAGTTTTTGAGCCTCAACAAAACTCGAGCCCTTTATGGGAAAACCAAGATAATAACAACAGAAAAGTCTTTCCAAGTCAGCCAACCATTGATTTTATGGCTGATAAGTACTTAGCCACCAAGAAGCTAAGTCTCTGTCCAAATGGAGTGGCTAGCAGGGTCCATGGATTAACTCTGACATTTATTATTTCCATCAATGTTTATTTACATGTAAATAAGGAAGAAAATGTTGATCTTTTAAGGCTCAGTAAAACTCTGAGAGCTGTCACTTAATGAGTTTGTCTTCCTTAGCGCAAATCATACAGTCTGGGGCTGTCCGTGAGAAAGAAAGGTCATTTATTTATTATTGTGTGTGTAGCATCGTGCATCTAAGTATCTAAGTGAAAGATTTATGGCAATAATCCTGTTTTTAGTTGGGAAAGTGCTCTCTGCTCATTAAGAAGTTTCTCCTGTTGGGACAGGGAGGCTGCCCAGGAGGTGGACGGCAAGCTGCAGGTTTCCAAGGAGAACCGGCGGAGGAGGAAGGAGAGGAAGGAGAGGAGACGCCAGCGGAAGGGGGACGAATGCAGCCTCCCCGGCCTCACCTGCTTCACGCACGACAACAACCACTGGCAGACAGCCCCATTCTGGAACTGTAAGTTGCTCGGGGCCCTTTTTGGCTTGGGATGTTTTGTTTTTTAGAAGTTTTCCCCCAGTTTTATTAAGCTGTAATTGGCACACAGCACCATGTAAGTTTAAGGTAAACAGAAGAATGGCCTGACTTTCATAAGTCGTGAGTGAAATGATCACCACGGCACGTTTAGTTAACATCTATCACCTTCTCTTAACTGCTCCTTCTGAAGGCCGCTTACTGCCACCATGCGGAGAGACTGCAACTCCTTCTACAGTGACTTAGACTAGGAATTCAGCAACATAACACCAGGAATCTAAACACTTGTGTGAGATTCATGGCAACCCATCTTGCACAAGTATTTAATTCACGAGGACAGCATCACATAATTTTCTATACTGGCAGCTAGAATCACTTTGTCAGAAATTAGTTTTTTCTTTAGAGGTTTTTTTTTGGTATTTTGTCTGAAAATGCCAGATTCTCCCTGGGTTTTTCTCCTCATGGTGTTGTTTCACACAATGCCCGGCCTCTGACAGAGTTCCTCCCTAGTAAGGCTGCTCTGTAATGAAATTAACGAAAGGATGAATCATTTTTCTCCAAGTGTGTTTTTATTTCTGATTTATTTCAAGTATATACACTATGTATGATAACAAGAAGTAAAAGCCCCTTCGGTGCAGGGACCGTATCCTACTGATCCTCAGTCTCCCTTAGTACTTCTCACCAGGCTGGCAGAATAATAAGGATGCCATAAAATACTGGACTTTACACAGACTTGCTGAGGTTATGGAATAATAACAATTAACTTTAAAATTAATACTTGCACTTGTTTTAGTGGCCTGGGCCCAGTCTTCACTGAGGCCATGTAGAAATAATACCATAAACTCTGTTGCACATTATCAGATCAAAGGCTTACCATCTACGGAGTAGCCAGGATACTGAACCTTCCAGTTGAAAGGCTCACAGCAGAAGCCCCAGGTCATGGTTTCTCAAGCTGGGATTTGGAGACTCCCAAAAGTCCACAGACCATTCTTGGGGCATTGGGCTTATCCATGAGAATTTTTGTTTTATCTTTCTCTTTACAGCCACATCAAGGCTGTGAATTCTTAAAGTCATAGCATTGAACTTTTAATGTAGTTCCCTAAAAAGGAGCATGAAGATCTCTGAGGGGTGCTTAGGTTGCGGGGTCTGGTCTCCAGCAGGCTCTGGGTGAGCACTGGGGACATAATCATTAGGAAGTCACACCTCATTCTCCACCATCATGACACTTGCCTTGTAATGGGAGGAGTGCTAAAACAAGAAAGTAAATAAATAAATAGAGTAATTCCAAGTTGTAGTAGTGCTAAGACAGAAACAGTGATCAAAGTTTTCTTTTATAGTATCATTAATATACAATCCCATGAGCAACACTGTGGTTACTAGACTCCCCCCGTCATCAGGTCCCCCCACCAACCCCATTACACTCCCTGCCCATCAGTGTAGTGAGATGCTGTAGAGTCACTACTTGTCTTCTCTGTGCTATACTGCCTTCCCCGTGTCCCACCTCCATGTTATGTGTGCTAATCGTAATGCCCCTTGTCCCCCTTCTTCCTCCCTTCCCACCCACCCATCCTCCCCAGTCCCATTCTCTTTGGTAACTGTTAGTCCATTCTTGGGTTCTGTGAGTCTGCTGCTGCTTTGTTCCTTCAGTTTTTTCTTTGTTCTTATACTCCACATATGAGTGAAATCATTTGGTACTTGTCTTTCTCCACCTGGCTTATTTCACTGAGCATAATACCCTCTAGCTCCATCCATGTTGTTGCAAATGGTAGGATTTGTTTTCCTCTTATGGCTGAATAATATTCCATTGTGTATATGTACCACATCTTCTTAATCCATTCATCTACTGATGGGCACTTATTTCACTGAGCATAATACCCTCTAGCTCCATCCATGTTGTTGCAAATGGTAGGATTTGTTTTCTTCTTATGGCTGAGTAATATTCCATTGTGTATATGTACCACATCTTCTTAATCCATTCATCTACTGATGGACACTTAGGTTGCTTCCATTTCTTGGCTATTGTAAATAGTGCTGTGATAAACATAGGGGTGCATCTGCCTTTTTGAAACTGGGCTGCTGCATTCTTAGGGTAAATTCCTAGGAGTGGGATTCCTGGGTCAAATGGTATTTCTATTTTGAGTTTTTTGAGGAACCTCCATACTGCTTTCCACAATGGTTGAACTAATTTGCATTCCCACCAGCAGTGTAAGAGGGTTCCCCTTTCTCCACATCCTCACCAACATTTGTTGTTGCTTGTCTTTGGATGTTGGCCATCCTAACTTGTGTGAGGTGATATCTCATTGTGGTTTTAATCTGCATTTCCCTGATGATTAGCGATGTGGAGCATCTTTTCAAGTGCGTGTTGGCCATCTGAATTTCTTCTTTAGAGAAGTGTCTATTCATGTCCTCTGCCCATTTTTTTTTTCCCCACTGGTTTTCTTTTAAAGCTTTCAAGAGGATTTAAAATATGTATGTAAAGCAATGTTAGCTTTTTTTTTTTTTACAATTTATTTTACTTTAGTATCATTAACCTACAATTACATGAGCAATATTGTGATGATTA
>JAQQAC010013450.1:1861840-1933214 GCA_029783875.1 Phataginus tricuspis
TTTTTTTTTTGTTATTGTTGTGGTTGTTCTTTCTTCTTATATTCCACATATGAGTGAGATCATTTGGTACTTGTCTTTCTCCACCTGGCTTATTTCACTGAGCATAATACCCTCCAGCTCCATCCATGTTGTTGCAAATGGTAGGATTTGTGTTTTTCTTATGGCTGAATAATATTCCATTGTGTATATGTACCACGTCTTCTTTATCCATTCATCTACTGATGGGCACTTAGGTTGCTTCCATCTCTTGGCTATTGTAAATAGTGCTGCAATAAACATAGGGGTGCATCTGTCCTTTTGAAACTGGGCTGCTGCATTCTTGGGGTAAATTCCTAGGAGTGGGATTCCTGGGTCAAATGGTATTTCTATTTTGAGTTTTTTGAGGAACCTCCATACTGCTTTCCACAATGGTTGAACTAATTTGCATTCCCACCAGCAATGTAGGAGGGTTCCCCTCTCTCCACATCCTCGCCAACATTTGTTGTTGTTTCTGTTTTGGATGTTGGCCATCCTCACTGGTGTGAGGTGATATCTCATTGTGGTTTTAATCTGCATTTCTCTGATGATTAGCGATGTGGAGCATCTTTTCATGTGCCTGTTGGCCATCTGAATTTCTTCTTTAGAGAAGTGTCTATTCATGTCCTGTGCCCATTTCTTAATTGGGTTATTTGCTTTTTGTTTGTTAAGGTGCGTGAGTTCTTTATATATTTTGGATGCCAACCCCTTATCGGATACATCATTTATGAATATATTCTCCCATACTGTAGGATGTCTTTTTGTTCTACTGATGGTGTCCTTTGCTGGACAGAAGCTTTTCAGCTTGATATAGTCCCACCTGTTCATTTTTGGTTTTGCTTCCCTTGCCCGGGGAGATATGTTCATGAAGAAGTCGCTCATGTTCATGTCCAAGAGATTTTTGCCTATGTTTTTTTCTAAGAGTTTTATGGTTTCATGACTTACATTCAGATCTTTGATCCACCTTGAGTTTACCTTTGTGTATGAGGTAAGACCTTAGTCCAGTTTCATTCTCTTACATGTAGCTGTCCAGTTTTTCCAACATTAGCTGCTGAAGAGGCTGTCATCTCCCCATTGTATATACAAGTCTCCTTTATCAAATATTAATTGACTGTATATGTTTGTGTTAATGTTTGGATTTTCTTTTCTGTTCCACTGGTCTGTGGGTCTGTTTTTGTGCCAGTACCAAATTGTCTTGATTACTGTGGCTTTGTAGTAGAGCTTGAAGTCAGGGAGCATAATTCCCCCTGTTTTATTCCTCCTTCTCAGGATTATTTTGACTATTTGGGGTCTTTTGTGGTTCCATATGAATTTTAGAATTATTTGTTCCAGTTCATTGAAGAAAGCTGTTGGTAGTTTGATAGGGATTGCGTTGAATCTGTAGATTGCTTTAGGTAGTATAGCCATTTTGACAATATTTATTCTTCCTAGCCAAGAGCATGGGATGCATTTCCATTTGTTAGTGTCCTATTTAATTTCTCTAGGAGTGTCTTGTAGTTTTCAGAGTGCAGGTCTTTCACTTCCTTCATTAGGTTTATTCCTAGGTATTTTATTCTTTTTGATGCAATTGTGAATGGAATTGTTTTTCTGATTTCTCTTTCTGTTAGTTCATCATTAGTGTGTAGGAAAGCAACAGATTTCTGTGTGTTAATTTTGTATCCTGCAACTTTGCTGAATTCAGATATTAGTTCTAGTAGTTTTGGAGTGGAGTCCTTAGGGTTTTTTATGTACAGTATCATGTCATCTGCAAATAGTGACAATTTGACTTCTTCTTTACAAATCTAGATGCCTCATATGTCTTTGTTTTGTCTGATTGCCGTGGATAGGACGTCCGGTACTATGTTGAATAACAGTGGAGAGAGTGGGCATCCCTGTCTTATTCCCAATCTTAGATGAAAAGCTTTTAGCTTCGCGCTGTAAAGTATGATGTTAGCTGTGGGTTTGTCATATATGGCCTTTATGATATTGAGGTACTTGCCCTCTGTACCCATTTTGTTGAGAGTTTTAATCATGAAAGGATGCTGAATTTTGTCAAATGCTTTTTCAGCATCTATGGAGATGATCATGTGGTTTTTGTTCTTCTTTTTGTTGATGTGGTGGATGATGTTGATGGATTTTCGAATGTTGTACCATCCTTTCATCCCTGGGATGAATCCCACTTGATCATGGTGTATGATGCTCTTGACGTATTTTTGAATTCGGTTTGCTAATATTTTGTTGAATATTTTTGCATCTATATTCATCAGGGAGATTGGTCTGTAATTTTCTTTTTTGGTGAGGTCTTTGCCCGGTTTTGGTATTAGAGTGATGCTGGCTTCATAGAAAGATTTGGAAGTATTCCCTCCTCTTCTATTTTTTGGAAAACTTTAAGGAGAATGGGTCTTATTTCTTCTCTATATGTCTGGTAGAATTCAGAGGTGAATCCATCTGGTCCGGGGGTTTTGTTCTTGGGTAGTTTTTTGATTACCAAGTCAAGAAAAGAGTTTTTAAACACAGTTTTCATTTATTCTTTAGAGGATCCAAACATTTCACTCTCACTTATCAAATATGCTTTCTTTTTTTTTTTTAATCTCAGTGTCACACTTTACAATACCACAAGTCAAAGGTGGAGTTTGTTTTTGATACTTGTTCTTAATGACTGCCTTGATGTGAAAGGTGACTTAGAAAATCATGCCAGTTCAATAGAAGTGCATCGGCGGCACACCAAGTAAATCATGGCATTCAACTTTTTAATACTGCCATCCACTAAGTAGTCATTTTGGTTGAAATTACACTCTTCTTAAATGTCCAGCCTCCCTCCAATTTATCAGTTATTCTTACAAAGCAACCGAAAGTTATGTTTGTATGTTTTATTAAGTGAATTCAAAACCCATATGAATTGTTGATTTCCGAGGTTTCTACACCGATTAGGAAATTCTGATTCCATGGTTTTTGTGTGTGAAAATGTAAACTAAATGCTCACATATATATATTATAAACAGTGTATTTACAGCCCTTTCAATGAAAAAATCGTATAATGATGAAAATATCCCCAATCTTCTATTTTTAAGATGTTCTCTTTTCTTTTAAAATATCATCTCTGGGAGAAGGAAGGCATGAAAAGTGGCGCACTCATGATTTTTAGGGCAGTGAAACTGTTCTATTCGGAACTTGAATGGTGGATACATGTCACTACACATGTGTCATAATCCTTAGAATATACAGCACTAAGAATGAATCTAATATAATTGTGGACTTCGGTGATGGTGTGTAGATGTAGGTTCATCAGTTGTAACAAACAAACCACTCTTGGGGGGGGTTGTTGATAGTGGTCAAGTTATGTATTTGTGCATATAGTGGTTATTCTCTGGGAATTCCGTGTATTCAAAAAACTTCTCTAAAAATGAAGTCCATTAAAATAAAAAAAATTTTTTTAATCATTCTTCACTCCTTATTTAAAATGTCCCTTTTAGTTTAAGGGAACAGATTTAGTGTGTTTATTACCACATTGAACAGTACCATGTAGTGGTTGAGAGCAAACTCTCTAGTCAGACCGCCAGCACTGCCATTTGGACACATTCCTTAACCTATCTGTGCCTCAGTTTTCCCATCTGTAAAATGGGACTAATAATCATCTCTGTCTCATAAGGTTATTTTAAAGATTAAATGTGTTAATATTATATATTCAAAGGATATAGTTACAATGAATGCTCACTTAAGTATACATATCCCAGTTTTCATAAAAATATTTGCTAGATAGTATGTTTCTGAAATCCAGTTTTCATTGAAGGGAAAGTCAGCAAATTTAGAAACTTTGCCTTTTGTAAAAGAAAAGTGAATGCTTTGTTTTTTAAATTTGACATCTCTTATATACTGTCTGCAAGGTAACCCGTGAACCTCTGCAGGGTAGGAAAGCTGTTCGTGGCCGTAGCCCATCTCATGCTGAACGGCTCTAGAGAGTCCGCAGTGGCCCCCAACTACATCGTCCCTCGATCCACTGAGCCGGGCTCAAGCCTTCCCCAAACCCCTCCAGGTGGTGGAGTCCCCTCTCTGGCCACATGCCATTTGAGACCCATGGCCATCTGACACACGGAACAAGCATGGGCACTAGTTCATCTCTTTCTTGAGTAATCACTTTTTTCCTTTTAAAAAAAAGATGAAAATCACCATTATTTTTTCCATTTTCACCTAATCTCACAGCAGTATAGAGGGGGGATAACATAGTTGTTTTTAACATCTAACCACGTAGTATTTACAAGAAAGAAAATGAGGCCCTTAAAAGGGTTAAAGATAAGGAAACATTGGAACAGCTAGCCTGCCTATGTTTTTCTCATTTTTTTCGTTGTTTTGTTTTTCTTTTTACCAACAGTGGGATCTTTCTGTGCTTGCACGAGTTCTAACAATAACACCTACTGGTGTTTGCGTACAGTTAATGAGACACATAATTTTCTTTTCTGTGAGTTTGCCACTGGCTTTTTGGAGTATTTTGATATGAATACAGATCCTTATCAGGTAGGTCAATATGTTTTCATTTTATGAAGGTTGTTGAAAATAGAATAATCAGAACATGAACCTGAATATATTGTCCTGGCCTCTTCATCTGCAGCTCACAAATACAGTGCACACAGTGGAACGAGGCATTTTGAACCAGCTACATGTACAACTGATGGAGCTCCGAAGCTGTCAAGGGTATAAGCAGTGCAACCCAAGACCTAAGGGCCTTGAAGTTGGTAAGGAAAAAAAATTTGTTTCCTATAAACCCTGGGAAATTCTTGGTGTTATCAAGTTTTCTGCCTTCAAAACATTTATTTGCATAGACACATATAGTTTGGGATCCTGACAGGGAAAACTTTTCAGGCAATTTCGAACATAAATTGGTTTCTAAATTCAGCTCTGGGTGCATTAGTGAAAATCCCCAGTGTGTCAAAAGATTTGGTGAGTGTTTGTTCCAGTTGCTCCCACAGGCCTATTCTATTAGTAAATCTCAATTCCTGATGCCTCCACTGGAAGCTGGGATGAAGGCATGGGGGACTTATTTATTATTGTTGTCAACAGTCATAATATGTCCTCGAGATAACCCAGGATATCCTGTTTTAAGAGAATTTGTTGGAAACACACAATGCCCTGTTCCTGCTTAACACAGTTTGGAGCTACCCAGATGGGTCCCTGCCTGTGACTCAGGGAATAACACTTCTTTTGCCAGTATTTCCATCTGAAACCGGACATATCTGAGCGATTAATTGTCTTGGAATCTAAATGTGTAAAAGGGCCTGTAAGAATGGAATCAGCCAGATGTTCCCTCCCAGGTCTGCCGTGTTAAACCAACTTATTTCTCCTCTGGCTCATGGGAAGGCAGTTCTTTTCAGTGTCTGTCCCAGCTCTTTCCCAGTCAACGAAAATATTATTTTCTTATAATTCCTATAGAAATGTGAATACCAGCTGCCCATAGAAGGAGAAAGAGCTGAAGCTGGAAAGGGATGGGCGTCAGCACGGCATGGCAATCCCGGAAGGGTGCAGAGCTGGGCTCACAGGCCGTGGGGAGCAGCTTGCAGGAGCTGTGCTGTGCAGCGAGCTGGGTCTCCTGGAGCAGCCCCCTGGGTCATGTGACTTGAAGGAGGGGGTATCTCAAATGATCTACATCACCACCTGTCATTTCCACTATTGTAGGGTCCTGAAATCTTTTGAGCTATGGGAGTCCCGTAAGAAATTCTAAAGCCTGTGAGAAAGGTCATGCGGCAGCCATCAGTCAACACCTCTTAATTCACACCTTAGTGAAATCAGTCGCCAGCCAGAGTCCAGCCCGGACTTGCAAAAATGGTCTTTTGGTCCCTGACACTACTCAGGTATCTTTTCAGATACCCTGCTTATCTGCTGACCTTTTCCTCAAACCTTACAAACAACAGCCCACTAAGGTCTAGAAATTAAATCAACTCTTAGAGGCACTGAAAATATTATAGCCATTTCTCCCCCAGATATCGTAGCACACTTACTGGTGATGACATAACAACTCTGCTTGGTGAAATCTGAGAGCCTCTCAATGAAATGACACACCCGGTGAGGCTGATTGCCATCGGGCTTCTAGTAGTCCGCTCCCCCGTCTAGATGATTCCTAAGGGAGATGATTTTTGCCCTTTTTTTCCAAGTGTTTTACATAAAAATAACCAGAATTTAACTTTTACTGAGACTTACATGCCCTCATGGAAGTATTTTTCTTACTGCTTTTAAATGGGCTCTCCTTTCCCAACTCTACCAATTTTTCATGCAAATTCTTACCTGTTTTATCTTATACCTTTTTATTTGTAGCATTCAATACTAATTCTGAACCTAACAGAAAAGCTCTGGTGGACTCCGGCACTGTCTGTATTTAACACAATATGTTTCTTTCTAGGATTTAGATGGCGTGCATGGAAAACTACATAGCGAATGGTTTTTGAGTTCTAAAGCTAACATAAATTACTCTTGTATTTTCCTATATCAGGAAATAAAGATGGAGGAAGCTATGACCTACACAGGTATTCACACTTTGTTATTCTCCCCGGCAGCTTCTTTCCCAATAATTGCATGACCCAGCCATTTCAACTAATTTCTGTCTCTTACCACATTGCACAGAGCACACTGGGGGTGCATGCGTGTTCTAACAGCGCTCTCCACCACATTGCGTCACTGGTTACCAATCTGCCATTTTGCTTTAAATCAGCTCATGTCCCAACGAGATGCCTCCCAGAGCATTCACTCACTCCCATGCTCCCTGCTTGTTGGATGATGCTTGTAAGCACAGAATGATGTAAAGTGAAAAGCCAAAGTGACCCTCGAGAGCCTTGGGAAGGCGGGAAAATTATTTTCCCTGTTGTGCGTACCCTTTGGTTTGCTGTAGAGGCTTCATAGAAACTAGTTAGAAATTTTTATGAAACATAATGCCAAAGGCACAAAAGGAGTAATGGGAATTTAAGAGCAATCTAAAGCCAAAGTTGGAGGTAATAGAAGGAATTTCCTTGTTAACGGTCTTTAATAAACATTTGTGGTGAAAGCACCAGAGATACAATTCAGAGGGCTCTGCAGGGTGCTTGTGATTGAAAAGGAGGTGCTGGCGCTTGGGGTCAGGGTATGTGGAGTCAAGGCCTGCAGAAAGGTCTCAACAGCATGGAGACAATACTGACTGACACACAAAAACTTCACAAACAGGTTTCAGCCTAGTCATCTTATCCCCCTCCACATCCACTGCATCGTGCTCTGGAGGGGGACCCAGACACCTGGTGGCCTCATCACTTGGTCGCCTGGCATGTGCAGCCCCTGCTCATTTCCCACCCTGAGAATAGACCTCAGGCAGGTTTATCAGAAATGAGCTGTGTGGGGCAGGAGAGGACCATCCTTACCACCTCTACCATGGGGAAACTGAGGCAAAAGTGTGCCATTCACCTAGTGAGTGAATCCTCTTAGGAGAAAAACTTCCATCAGAGAACCATGGACTGACGTGGTGACATCCACAGTGATAGCATCTCAGGGAAACAGAAGACTACCTCCACGCCACAGCGCCCCGGCCGCCGCTGCCTGCCTCCTGAGCTGTGATCCCAATTCCCCCTTTTAGAGGGCAGCTCGCTGCTCTGCCCAGAAGCTAAACACTAGGAAATAGGTGGGGAAGATGTACACAAATGAACAAAACGAAGCAAGCTAAACTTTTGGGAGACCTGACAACCGTTCACACATCTCCTTTTTCTCTTCTCTCTCATCTTCTCTCTTTCTTTTCCTCGCTCTGCCCCACACCGACCCGTGTCGCCCCAGCACACGTAAGGCAGAGAAGAATCCACTCTTCAGCTGGTCTCACCCAGGATATGGGCTGACGAGGTAATGTCCATGCCCCAGGGCACTTTTGCCTGCTTCCCAGAGGCCTCACTAAGACATTTCTAAAGTGTGACATTTTAAATGGACCTGACACTAAATATTGGCTTTACAGTTATTTTATAATGCAGTCAGTTCCACAGCTGAGGGATCTTTCAGCCTGGCCTTCCTTTACTTCTCTCATGGAAGAGGTGAGAGGGTGTTAACAGGTTGTTTAAGACACAGGCCTGGTTGGAGCCGAGGCAGTCATTCTCCATCAAGCCCTCCCTGGACAAGGCTGAGAGGAGGAAGGCTTAGTTGTGCTCCAGCCATCACTCAGTGGCGAGCATGGGCGGTTCTCCTGTGCCCTGACCCCTGCTGCCACCCCTTACCCAGGCCAAGCCCATAGTCTCTGAGGCCATGTGACACAGCCTCCCTGGCAGCATGGCCGTTGAAAGCAGGTGCATAGGGCAACACAGCGATACCTGTTGCTTTCTTTTCTCCTGAATTCCTCGCCAAAGGACAAACCTAAGGGTACTCTGTAACTCAGAATGACTGGTGTTTTCAGATTCCCCCATTTCACAATCCATGAGACAAGCTTTCCGTTAGTCGATACCCGTGCTGCAGGGTCACTGAGAGAGCCTCTGCCGGGCATACCTGGGGACTCTCTGGATAGCCAGGCGCGGTGCATGATCTGGCCGTCCTGTTGGGTTGGAAGGGAAGCCGTGCGGAGCATGCCCGTACGTGCGGCACTGCTGGAGAAACTGCCGGCTCCAGACGTGGTTCACCAACGCATGGCCTCCGGTGACGGCGCCACTGGAGGGATTTCAGAAGCCTTGATTCTGTAAGATTTTGGTTCTTTTTTCCTTTTTTTTTTTTTTTTTTTAGAAAACTAAGGCAAATACATTTTTCATCATGAAATTTCATTATAAAAGACTTTAAGGAAACCAAACCTGAAGAAGTTGAAATTTGAAAACCGAAGAGTATTTTAGAAAATGTATCTTGTACAAGACTAACAAGAGTTTCTTAAACTGCCTTCATTTTGTGGATTTTCAAAAATTAACCCTTAGACTCATTTAAAAAGGTCTTCAAAAAGCAAGTCTGTTCTCTATTCAACTTCATTATGTGTTTATTATTTTTTGCTGTGGCCTGTGCGTGAGGCAGAGGCAGCTGAAGTGCTTGGCTTGCGCTGTTCATTTCCAGTTAGGAGCTCGGAGTGAAGGCGTAACGCAGAAAGTGGCTCCCATGACTCAGGA
Source organism: Phataginus tricuspis (assembly GCA_029783875.1). NCBI lineage: Eukaryota > Metazoa > Chordata > Mammalia > Pholidota > Manidae > Phataginus > Phataginus tricuspis. The sequence continues at coordinate 1,870,906 of JAQQAC010013450.1, forward strand.
AGTACATTTTGGCTTGAGTTGAAAGCAGTACTTTCTGTGTTGCAGAATAGAATCGGATCAGCAGGTTGAGGGAGTGTTTATTTTTCCCATGCTAATGAAAGCTGCTGCTGCCCTTTGATGTCCGGGAAGAGCTCTCGGCAGCCCCGCTGGGTCTCCAGGGGCTGCGGGGAGCAGACAGTCAGCTCCTGGCCGCCCAACGCCGGCGGCGCTGCTTCCTGACCCTCGGCTCCGCAGCCTGCAGGCCAGCAGACCACAGAGTGCTCCACCCTCAGCGGGCGCGCTTCTGGCCGCATGGCTCCTGCTTGTGGTGCTGCATGCCTTGTGTTAGAGCCCAGCCGAATGTCAGAGGCTGTGCACTACTGAGGTCAGGGCATGGACACGCCATCCAGGCTGCCCAGGGTTCAAATCCCAGCCTCCCTAGTGAGAAGCTGAGAACAGAGTATGGTGGGTAGGAAGCACCAATAATGGTGGGTGTTACAATAAAGTGTAAAATGGGGTGCAGAACATTTATAGGAAAAAGACAGTATGTGAAAGGGAATAGTAAGTGAAATTGTAATTCCAAACAATGTTACTGTATTTTGTAAGAAAAACAAAAAGAGAAATTGATCAGCACCGCCAGCACGTCCGTCATCCCTCGCTGGCAGCACCCAAAGCCGTTTTCTGGACTGCCTGAACCTCAGAAGGGAGAAACCCGCCCGTCACTGCCCTGCTCTGTGCTGCTGTAATGAAGCCTCCTCTGGTCCTCTTCTCTCTCTCTCATATCTCGACTCCATTTTATTTTATTTTTCTCCATCATAAATTTTTTCCATTTTTTTCTGAGAAATAATTAATATACATCAATGTGCAAGTCCATTTTATTTTTAAGCTGCCTTGCTAGCACTGTTGGACTTTTGGGTTTAAGGTGCTCAACCAAGAGATGGATCAAGGTCAGGGCTTGGGGCTGAAGGGTCCGGAGGTGAGGCCAGCCTCCTACGGTGATGGGGAGACTCAGAGTCTGAGTTGTTAGGGCATGGGTGAGAGCCAGGGCCACTGTGTGCGGTGTGCGAGGCTCCCACCCTGCGCGGTGTGCCTGGAGGGCAAGCAGGTGCAAGCCAGCCAGGCCTCGAGAGCCAAGCCATGCCGACTGGTCGGGACATGTTTTCCTTCACACAAATTGGCCACCCTGTTCATGATGAGGGTCAGGGTGAGGTCAGAATTCATCTAGGCTCCCAGAGAACATTCATAACATTTTAATACTTTTCCAATAGTGATTCTGCTTCTAGTGCCTTGTTTCTTGTGCCATAAAAGAAGCTAAGGTGTTGCAGAACTCTTAGATCCTCCCCAAACTGGAGAACAAAATTGACCCGTAATCGGCTTCGGTATAGGGAGAAAAGAAAAAGAAAAAATGAATCATTTTTCATCTGTTCAATAAAGAAAGAAGGAAAGAATCTAAATGGCCGCCTCCGTGCAACATGCTGCTTTCCAGGAGAGCTTAGTCAAGTATTACAGTTACGGCACCGGGCGCGGTGCTCTGGCAGGGAAGACATGGCGCAAGAGAGCTGTGGGAGGACCCTAGCTCAGTCCTGAGGGCTCGAGGGAAGCTCCCCAAGGAGGTGGCATTTATGCTGCATGCTGGAGGCAACGTTGGAACTATCTAGACATAGGACAGTGAAGAACAAAAGTCTAACGAGAAGAGTAGTTGATGTGAAGGCAAAATTCACTGGCTGGATTGTGATTGATTCAACGATGGTAAAAGGGAGGGGAGAGGGATGAACTGAAGAGGTAAACAGAGCCTGTTTAATGAAGGGTGTTAAACATAGGGTGACTGTACTATAACTTATCTTCCGAACAGGGATGTTTGGGACCATGTAGAAGGTACTAAAAATAATTAAAATTATGTAAACATGACATACGCATTTGCTGACCAATAAATCAATTGGTAGATTTATCAAATAGTTGCATTTAAAAATGATCTCCTAAATTAAAAGTCCAAGAATTCTGGACAAATGCTAAACTAAATAGGATGCCAGTACAGCTGACATAACTGGGACCATTACAGATAAACTATACAGTTCATTCTCTCTAGTTATGCTACATCAAAGGCTTAGTCTTTATCCTGAAAGCAGTGGGGAGATACTCAACAGTGTTAAACTGGGAGGAATCGTATGAGAGGATTTGGTGGATCAGATTAGATAATACAAATAGTTGAGAACAGTTTTGTGGGTCAGAATGGCCACAAGTTCCAGCTTCACTGCTTCCCAATTTGGGGGCAATTTGCCAACAGTCTTACATGACTTACTATGTTCCGTCGCTCTCTTCAGTACTTTACATTTATTAAGTCATTTAACCCTCGTCATAGCTTTGTGAGGTTAGTCCTGTTACCTCCACTTCACAGATAAGAAAATTGAGTCATCCAAAGATGATAAAGCTGATAAATGATGGACTAGGAAGTCAAACCTAAGGAGTCAGATTCTAGCATGTGGTTTTAATCTCTATCCTGTACTGATTCTCTTGGACAATTTATTTAATCTTTTTATGACTTAATTTTATTATGTATAAAAATCTGAAAATAATATATATACACAATATACATAAGGAGTACATGAGCTAATACCTGAGAAGTGCTTAGCACAATTAAGCCCTGAATTGTTATTCTACGATTGATGTGTGATAACAAATTTGAATAGTAAGAGTTATATCAAAAAGCCTAGAATTTTGAAAGACATTTACCTTCATGCAGATGGATAATAAAATTAGCAGTTTCTATCACTCATTTGGTATTAAGAAAGAGGGAAGGTAATGTGCATTCACCCCAATAAGCAAGTATGCTATTTTAACCAGCCATTGATTATACAGAATTATTCATCTACCGATAAATGATATATTTACATTTGTTAATAGTTCTATACTGCCTTCTTAGTTGGACATAGTCTTTTATTTGTAAAATAAACAGGTATTCCTTCGATTAATCAATTAAATTGTGTAGATTAGAAATCTTCTGTATATAGCAAATGTCTATAAATAGGTATTTATTGTTGGTTTTTGGCTACTAGGCAGGTCAGAGTCTCAGAAATTTCAAAAGCTAAATTGTGTTCCAGCCTAAAACATGTTGTGTTTCAAGAAGCATGAAAATCACCCACGAGGCACGCTGATTTTATCAAATATTGGAAACTCTATGCCTCCAGAAAAACATTCAAAGAGAACACAGAAAGACATGAAAGGACTTAGGAAAAAAAACGTATACATTAGTGTAGACATTCTGTTCAGGCTCTCTCAATTTTGAAAATCAAAGTACAGGCACACCTTATTTTATTGCACTTTGCTTTATTGTACTTCACAGAGACTGTGTTTTTTACAAATTGAAGGTTTACAGCAACCCTGCACTGAGCAAGTCTATCAGCTCCTTTTTTCCGAAAGCATTTGCTTGCTTCATTTTCTACGTCACACTTTGGTATTTCAAACTTTTCCATTATTATTGCATTTATTGTGGTGATCTGTGATACTACTATTATAATTGTTTGGGGACACCACAAACTCACCCATATAAGACAGCAAAAGTAATAGACAGATGTTGTGTGTGTTCTGATGCTCCACCCACAGGCCATTCTCCTATCTTTCTCCTTCTCCTCAGTCCTCTCTATTCCCTGACACCCAACAATATTGAACTTAGGCCAATTAATAACCTTACAATAGCCTCTAAGTGTTTAAGTGAATGGAAGAGTCAAACATCTCTCACTTTAAGTCAAAACTAGAAATGATTAAGCTTAGTGAGGAAGGCATGTCAAAAGCTGACATAGGCCGACAGCTGGGCCTCTGGCACTGAACAATCAAGTTGTGGATGCAAAGGAACAGCTCTCGAAGGAAATTAAAAGTGCTACTCTAGTGAGCATGCAAATGATAAGAAAGTAAAATAGCCTTATTGCTGATATGGAGAAAGTTTGAGTGGTCTGGATACATGATCAGACCAGCCACAACATTCCCATAAACCAAAATCTAATCCAGAGCAAGGCCCTAACTCTTGAATTCTATGAAGGCTGAGAGGTGAGGAAGCTACAGAAGACAAGGTGGAGGCTAGTGGAGGCTGGTTCATGAGGTCTAAGGAAAGAAGTGCGAGGTGAAGCAGCAAGTGCTGACGGAGAAACTGCAGCAAGTTATCCAGAAGATATTTAAGGTCATTATAAAGGTAGCTACACTGAACAACAAATTTTCAATGTAAACAAAACAGCCTTCTCTTGGAAGAAGATGCCATCTAGGGTTGTCATAGCTAGAGAGGACAAATCAATGCCTGGCTTCAAAGCTTCAAGGGATAGATTGACTCCTGTTAGGGGCTAACACAGCTGGTGACTTTAAGGTGAAGCCAGTGCTCATTTACCATTCTGAAAATCCTGGGGCCCTTAAGAATGATGCTAGATCGACTCTGCCTGTGCTCTCTATATGGGCCAACAAAGCCTGGATGACAGCACATCTGTTTATAAAACAGTTTACTGAATATTTTAAGCCCATTGCTGAGACCTAATGCTCATCAAAAAGATTACTTTCAAAATATTGCTCCTCATTGACAATGAACCCACAAGCTGTGATGGAGAAGGACAAAAAGATGAAGGTTGTTTTCATGCCTGATGATCCCTTCTGAAGGGCACAGATCAAGGACTAAGCTAGACTTTCAAGTCTTATTATTGGAAAAATACATTTCCTAAGGCACTATAGATAGCTGCCATAGATAGTGATTCCTCTGATGGATCTGGGAAAAATAAACTGAAAACCTTCCCAAAAGGACTCACATTCTAGGTGCCATTGAGAACATTCATATTAATGGGAAGAGGTAAAAATATCAACATTAACAGGAACTGGGAAGAAATGAATTTCAACCCTCACGGATGACTTTGAGGTGTTCAAGACTTCAGTGGAGGAAGTAATAGAAATGGAAGTGGTAGGAATAGCCAGCCCAAGAACTAGAATTAGAAGTGGAGCCTGAAGATGTAATGATGTGACTGAATTGCTACAAACTCATGATAAAATTTGAACAGATAAGAAGTTGCTTCTTATGGATGAGGAAAGTGGTGGCTTGAGATGGAATCTACTCCTGGTGAAGATACTGTGAAGATTGTTGAAATGACAACAAAGGATTTAGAATATTATGTAAACTTAGTTTATAAAACGGCAGTGGGCTTTGAGAGAATTGACTCAAAATTTGAGAGAATTTTGAAAGAAGTTCTACTGTGGGTAAAATGCTGTCAGACAGCATCTTATACGACAGAGAAATTGTTTGTGAAGGGAAGAGTCAGTCGATGCAGCAGACCTCACTGTTGTCTTATTTTAAGAAACTGCCCCAGCCACCCCAGCCTTGAGCAGCCAGCGGCCTGATTAGTCAGCAGCCATCAACATCGAGGCAAGATGTTGCCAGCAAAAAGATTATGACTCACTGAAAGTGCAGATTATGGTCAGCATTTTTAGCAATAGTGTTTTTTAAATTAAGCTATATACATTTTTTTAGACATAATGTTATTAGATGCTTAGTTGACTATAGTTAGACATAATTTTTATACGCACTGGGAAACCAATTAATTTACTTGCTTTATTGCAATATTTGCTTTATTGTCGTGGTCTGCAATTGAACCCACAGTATCTCCGAGGTCTACCTGGAGTGCCCTTAGAATTGAAACTTAGGAGGAGAATAACCATTTTAACTAAAATGTCCTTCCATGTAGCAACGATCAGCAAAACTGTAACACCCGATGAATTTCTGGTCAACCTATCACTCTCTTCTGGAAGGTGTAGATACCTAGCCATGTGAAATTCAAAGTTTGTTGTTGAGTACAGGTGCCCAGAATCATCTCCAGCTGGGTGCTGCAGTGGAGGGGCTCACACAGCGCAGAGGAAGGGAAGAGAAGAGGAGGGTCGTGAAAGGCTTGTGGAGGGGAAGATGCTGAAATTTAATCTTGAAGGCTGAGAGACACCCAGGGTGATGAAGCAGGGAAGCACCTTCTAGGAGTAACTGTAAGTGCTGAAGAGGGAGAGAGCCTGGTGCTTTCAGGAAATTCCATGTTTTTCCAGAGGCGATGCAGGAAGAAGGAATAAGAACAGGCTGAAGTCAGAATCAGGCAGTCTCTGCTTATGACCCTGTGGATAAAATGAGAGCTCCTGTGGCCAGGATTCTCATCTGGCCCTGGTTGACTAGCTCACTGCACACCTGTGGGCAATACATGGTTGTTGACTCTATATAAAGAGCTCCGCCCAGTGCTCTGGGTGCGCGAAATGGTGGCATGGCTGCAAGGCTGCAGGAGAGCAGAGCAGAGGCTGGAGTGTTTGCAGCGCCGAGGACAGAGGCCCAGGGGACGGCTGTGCAGGCAGAGAGGCCCAGAGGATGGCTGTGCAGACAGAGGGGCCCAGAGGCAGAGACCAGCTTGCTGCATGCAGGCTCGCTCTGAGTGAACGGAATTTTAGTGACTGACCTGCTACCTGGAAATAAAGTTGGGTAATAACCCTTTCACCCCAAAAACGTTTTGCTGTCAATTTCCTTGGTCACATTGAATCCATAGCGAACTTGCCCAGGGCTGAAACCCATTGGCAAGACAGACCCCAGTATCTCTTGTTGATCGTTACACTGCTGTAGGAAGAGTTAAAGTTTCATGCATAAGTGTTCTCTAAGTTATCCATCTTTAGAATCTAGAGAGATATAATTACATGGTCATATTTTTGTAAGTGTCATCCGGAAAGAAATATGACTCAGCTTGAGACCTGTGTGGGTTTTGAATTTCCCTGAGTGTTTCACAACCTTTCTATTTCCAAAGTTGCATGAGAATTACCTGAAACTTGACATCACCTACATTTATTCTAAATACTTACTTTTCAGTGCAAACCTACACCTTTCCTCCCTGAATAAAGAACTTCAGAGTGAACCTAGGAAAGGGCATCCTTTTGTGAAATGAGGCAGAAACCAGGACAGACATGTAGAAAATTTAAGTTTTAATGTATAATAAGTGTATTTTGGTAAAATTTTACATTTATAGAAAGATTGTAAGAATTTTAAGAATTCAAATTTTTAAAAATCCCAAGAAATTTTATCCCATTTGCCTTATTATTTTTTCTTGTTCTCTCACTTTCCTTCATTCACATTCCTGAGTTTTGTAACTTGCAGACATCATATACCTTTATATATAAGAGCTTTAGTACATATTTCCTAAGAACAAAAAAAATTCTTACATAACTGTTGTACTTTTATCAAAATCAGGCCACTTAACCATGTGATACAATACTATTATTGAATCCACATAGTCAAACATTACCAATTGTCCCAATAATATCATAGTTAGGGTTATTTGGTTTCTGTTTTTCTGGTCTGGTATCCAATCCAGAACCACACACTGCGGTAAACTGTAGTGTCTCTTAAGACTCAGTCCATGTGGAATATTTCCTCAACTTTCCATTGTCCTTCATGACAGTCTAAAATGTACAAGCCAGTTGTTTTGTAAAATGTCCCTTGGATGGGGTTTTTCGAATGTTTCCTCGTGTCTGGACTGCAGAGGTTCGTTCCTGGAAAGGACACCACAAAATGAATACTGTGTGCTCGACATGCCGCACCAGGAGTTCTGTGGCCTCTGTTTGGTGGTTAAACCTTCAATTACCTAGTTAAGGTGGTCTTTGCTAGGTTATTACTATACAATTGCTGTTTTTCCTTTTTTAATTAATAAGTAATTCATCCACTAACCTTTGAAGAATTGGTGGTTCTTCCTGAATCTTTACATTGATGGCTGCAAAATGGTGATTTTTCACAACTCTATCACTCCTGCTACATTTAAGCGTTATTCCACCATAGAGAAGAGATTTACCTACTCTCCTGTTTATTTATATCAATATGGATTCATAGATGCTTTTTTATGTCGTGAATATGCTTCTGTGACCATTATTCATTTTGATGATGAAGTGTTTCCAGATTTGGCCACTGGTGTTCCTTCAGGTGGCTTCTGTGTCCTCTGACATGTCCCCGTCATCCTTTGAGCACTTAATTACTTTCTGGCCTAAAATATGTTCCAGGTTCATCTTGTTATTTTCGCTGTCCCACATCTGGAATTAGTTCCTTTGAAGTGGAGAGCTCCATTTGCACACCACGATCTGGGTTTGAGGTTTATAAAAGAGCTGCAGACTTTGTTTGGAGACCTTTTTGGTGGAAAGAGCTAAAATAGACACACACGTTTCGACAGTTCTTTCTATACCTACAGTTGGAGATGTGCGGATATAACTATTAGATATACTAAAAACTGTATATTTACCCTGATAACTAATTCTAATTCAACACCACGAAGTAAGTTCACTCGACGCTTCCTGGTTTCTAGATTGTAAGTTTCTTTTCCGACAGTGAAGTGTAGTTTGCATTATCCCCACTGGATTAACTCAGTGGTTACGTGCTACAGTGCACAGAAAGCAAGTTCAGAGTTGCCAAATCATGCTACTGCAAAAATAAACCTGCTAACTCCAGTCCAATATATTTTTCAGTTCTTTCTGTCTTTAGAATGAGAAAGCGATACTGTGTTCAAAGTAACTTGGGCTTGTTCCATGCCACTCCCTGCTTTATTGTGGTTGTGCTATTCATTTGAAAGAGATTAAGCTTTGTTTATTTCTGTTTGTATTCCATTTTAGGTTCTCTTTTTCTCCTTGGTAATTTGTTCTTTAGTATGTAAAGCATCAACATAGTTCCAAAAGCCAAAAACTGCAAAAAGCATATCCTGGGAAATGTTACTCCTTCCCACCATCTCTTCCCACGCAGGCACTGTACATAACCAATCTCATCGGCTTCTGTTTTATCTTCCTGTGTTCTTGTTGAAATAGAAAGCAGATGCTGTATATTTTCTCTTCTTTTTTTACACAAAAGGTAGGATACTATATATACTGCATTACACTTGGTTGTTTTTTCACTTAAAATATTCTTTTCATTTTAAAATATGTCCTCTCCATCAGTTCACAGAGATCTTCCCATTTTCTTTCACCACTTCCTGGTCTCGATTCTGTAAAGGTACCATAATTTATTCAACCACTCTTTTATGTATGGGCATTTCAGTTGGTCTCATATTTTGCAATTACAAATAGTGCCTCAATAAAGAGCCTTGTTTATTGTTGAGGATATCTTCAGAGTAACTTTCTAGTTGTGGAATTACTGGGCCAACAGGTAAATGCAGAAATAGATATATTAAATATTGCCAAATTCCCTTTCATATGAATTGTACCACTTTGCATTGCCATCATAAGTGTACATTATATGAGTGTCTTCTTTCAACAGCTGTCAAGCTTTTTTATTTTTTTCAATAGAATGAGAATATCTCACTGTGGTTTTCATTTGTATTATGCTTATTATGAGTAAAGTTTTGAAAATAAATAAATTTCATAAGGTTATGAAACTTTAAAGGCCATTTGATTTATTTTTGTAGAATATCTGTTTATATCTTCTGCCTGTTTTCTATTTAGTTTTTGAAAGAATTATCAGGAAGATATATCTTTGTGATGCTGAATTGGTCAAGTATACTTCTGGGTCTTTCAGGAGATTTTGAAAGTATTCTTGTATAGATTTTGCACATTTCTTGTGAAGGTTATTCCTAAGCACTTTATTTTCTTTATTATTATTGTATGGGGTTTTCCTCCATCATTGAAACCTCTACCTGATTATTGTGTGTGTACATGAGGGCTATTACTTTCTATATAATAATTTTATATACCGCTACCTTTTTTAAAATCTTTTTTATTTTCTGAATTAATTTTGTCATTGATTCTCTTGGGTTTTCCAGGTATACTCTCATGTATTTGCAAATAGAAATAGCTTTCCTTCTTTTCTACTTTGCATCTCTATTTCTCATTTCTAATTGACTGAACTAATACCTCTAGCACAATGTTACTTGTTCCTGATCTTAGTAAAAATGCTTTTAGGATTTCCCCAGAAAGTGAGAGGCAGGCTTTAGAACTAAGCTATATACATTTTTATAATATTAAGGATATAGCCATCAATTCTTTTATTTTTTGGGGGGTGAGTTAATCACTAATGAGTGTTGAATTTGTCAGGAGCTTTTTTCAGCATCTATGGAGGTGCTCAATTAATTTTACTCTTTAGATCTGCCAATGTGATATGTCATATTAATAGATTTGCTAAGAATGAACCAACTCTTCATTCCTGGAATAAATTCTACTAGGTTATCATGTATTATTTTCTTAATATGATATTGATTACTGTTTACTAATATCTTAATTATGATTTGACATCCTGTTGATAAATGGTATCTGTAATTTTGTGCTAGTGTTATCATCTTAGTACCACATTGATTTCCTGTTGCTGCTGTAACAAATTATCACAATGTTTTAAAAAAATGCAAATTTATTCTCTTTTATTTCTAGTGGTCAGGAGTCAAAGTGAACTAAAATCAAGGTGTTAGCAGGCTGCGTTCCTCCCGGGAGCCCTGGGATGCCTTTCCTGGCCTTTTCCAGCTTCCTAAGGCTGGCTGCACTCCTTGTTGGTGGTCCTGCCCTCATCTTCAGTATGGGATCCTCCCATGTGTGTGTGTGTGTGTGTGTGTGTGTGTGTGTGTGTGTCCTCCCATGACCTTTGCTTCCGAGGTCACGGTTTCTGACTCTCCTGCCTCCCTTTTCCTGATTAGGACCTTTGTGGTTACATTGGCCCCGTCTGGATACTCCAGGATAATCTCCCCATCTCAACGTAATTTAAATCACATTTTGAGAGTCCCTTGTGCCAGGGAAGTTAACATACCTGTGGTTTCTTGGGATTAGGGTGTGGACGTCTTTCGGGGGTAGGTCCACTATTCTGCCAGCTGTTATTACATTTGCTTCATAAAAAGAGTTTCGGAGTATTCTTTGATTTTCTATGCTCTGGAACAGTTTATAACATTGGGATTCTCAAAATTCTGTGAACCCATGTGGACCTGGTGCATTTTTGAAGAGTAGCTTCTTAATAACCTTTCTTTTCTTTCTTAGGACATTTTTTCATTTATCTCTATTGGGTCAATTTCAATGAACTGTATTTTCCTGGGCAATTGCCTGTTTAGTCTTAAGTTTTCCAATTTATTTGCTTTGAGGTCTATAGAGTAGTCACTTGTGTTTTTACTCTTGTATATTTCAACAATTATTTCTCCCTTGTCAGTCTCTATTTTGTGTATTTGAAATTTCTCCCTTTAACTAAGTAAACTAGTGATTGCCTGGTTCAATGCTTTTCTTTTAAAGAATCAGGATTTTGATTTATTAATTAGATACCATTTTTCTGTGCCGTACCTCATTAATTTCTGGTTTTACCTTTATTATTTCCTTCACTGTGTTCTCTTTTTATTTATATTATACTTCTCCAGTTTTTTGAGTCTTGGATTCAATTCATTTATTTTTGTGAAAAAAAAGCTTTTAAGTGTATGATGTTTAAAATGATGAAAAAAATGATGCTTTATGCTCTGTACACTCTAATATATACTATTTCATTATCAGTATTTTTAAGAAATTTCTTACTTTTAGTCTTGTTTCCCCTCTTGCCCAGATGATGTTTGATGGAATGGTTCTCAGTTTCCAGGTGAAAGGGCCTTCTTGTTTTAATTTTATTAATTTCTAGTTTAGTTTTATTAATTTCTAATTTCATTAATTTTTAGTTTCTAATTTTATTAACATCTCTGTTTAGAAATTAATTTCTAACTTTATTTCTAGTGTTTGTAGTATTTCTGTTCTATGCAACACACTGATGCATTATTTGTGATGTAATATGCATTCAAATTATGTGAAATTCTATGTATGTTTGAGAAGGTATAACCTCTGTTTTCAGAATATATTGTTAAATATATCCATGAGAACTACGTGATTATGTATTTAGGTCCTCTATATTCTTACTTATTTTTAGTCTGTTTGACCTGTTTTGGATTACTTCCTATTATTATGTTTCTGTATATTTCTCATTACATCATTAATAGTTTCTTTATAAAGATGGTTGCCCTGTTTTTTCCCTTTGGAATAGTAAAATTTATATTTTTATCCTATTGGTTGCCTTTGAACGTACACATTTTTAATGCCCCTTTTTTCTATTTCTTATTTAATCTCTTACTGTTTTATTGGTTCACTTTTGGTGTTCTTTGACTCACAACTATTAATTGAACTATACTCTCATTAGCTTATTCTCTGTCAGCTTTTCTAGTTTTCCTCCCATTTTTGGTTGCATTATTCCCACTTTGTCATACAGGATGTGAATGTAGATAGATGTAGGTGATGGACAGATGATAGATGATAGATAGATAGAGATAGTTTTACTCTTCCTGTATCTTTGATTTACTCAGATCTGGTATATATATTCAATGCTTACCATCAGTCCTTTTGCTGTTTCCCTAGTGATTTTTGGTTAAAAGAAATTCACCCTCTGAAAGACTAGTCAAGAAGAGCTCATATGTACAGTATTCCCCGAACTCTATACTTTTAAAACTGTTTCTCTATGGTCTTGATATTTGAAGGAGAGTTTGGCTGGATATAAGATCCTTGGTTCATACTTCCGTTTCTGGTTTTGGGTGATTTTCATGTCCTCGATGCTTGATTGAGAACATTGAATTTACTTGGCAGTATTGGGTCGTGGTTTTCGTCATTTTACGGTGTATTTTTGGAGGGTCATTCTCATAAAGTAACATTTTTTAATTCTTATTTTATAATAATGTATAGACCTACACTGCTTTTATTAATTTCATGGATTGAGGATATTTACACGAGTCCTAGTTTAAGAAGATCCTTTCAATTAAAATTATTTTATTTTATTTTTATTTGGGGGTGTTAATGGGAGAGGTTGTGTGTCCTCTGATTTTTTTCTTTCTTTCTTTCTTACAGGATCTGAAATTCCCCCCGTGCTTCCTTTTTCCTTTACCACCTAGTTTCCAGAAGATGTTTCTCCCTTCCTTTGTGTCCATTTCTCCCTAAAACAATGCCTTTCAAAGACTGCCACCTTGATTCAGGCACACTCCTAAGTCTCTTCCTCATTGTCACTGCTGTGATTTGCCAGGACTCTTTACAGTATTTTATACTTCAGGGTGACAGTCTTTCTGGCGATGGCTTCAACTCAGTCCTTGTCTCTATCCTCACTTCCTTCTTCTCTCATCTATACTGTTTTCTCAAGGCTTGTGCTCAAAGTGTGGCATACAGCTCTGCTGAGACTTGGTACTAACTTTTTTTAGTTACAGGTGGTTTGAACACTATGTGATTTTCTATCATGTGGCTCTACTAGAAGTGTGGGTTTTGTACAGATTTACTTATTCTTCCTGCTGGCCGTACTACTTGTGGGTAGTTCATTATATTCACCTAGACCACCGTTTTCTAAATGGCACTTGGGCACAACTAGAGAAAAGATACTGTGTTACAGGACTGTGGTCATCTTGGTGGCGTGGAAAGATCTGAGAAAGAGAAAGATGGTTGCATTCTTTGCATACTGTGAAGAACACTCAATGATTGATTTATGTAGGACATAAAAACTTTAGGGGGAAAAAGTAACAAAGAAATAGATCCAAGCATTTGTTTTGAAGAGTTTAATTGCATTCGTTTATTTTTATATTGAGTACCAGGGAGTCATAAAATAAAAATATCTTACTAAGTGTTGCCTATTACATTAAAATACTTTCAAAGCCATCATTCACTGAGCAACCCTACAAATAGTAAAGGTTTTGTCACACAATTGTTCCCACGTTTCACAGGTGAGGGCCAAGACTCAGCAGGGTCCAGTCACGTGTTTCTCCTGCTGCCTTGAGTCACACAGAAGCCCCCTGACCGCTAGGACAGTTCATTTCCAGCAGAAACCAGGCCTTGTCATAGAAGTTTGCACTCATTTGATCTTCTGTCCACTTTTTGGTTATCACCCCATCACTTTTGTAACCTAAGGCCACCCCTTGACAGCAAATTACTAGAGGAAAATACTTCTTACTGTTACATTTCAAATTGATGTTCTCTGTAAAAAACAGTGCAAGTTGTTCATCCAATAAGTAGGAAATATTTTCTCCACTAATGTCCACCTTCATCTCTCTTTTCACAGAGGACAGTTATGGGATGGATGGGAAGGTTAATTTGCCAAGTCTCACTGCAGATGTCAACTGGCAAGGCCTGGAGGATTTATACAGAGTGACTGAGAGCAGCTATGAGTACAGACAGAACTATAGACTTAGTCTGGTTGACTGGACTAATTACTTGAAGGATGTAGACAGAGTTTTTGCACTGCTGAACCGTCACCATGAGCAAAGTACGAGAAATAACACCACAGCTGCTCCAGGCGATGGGCTCCTGGCTGTATCTGCTGAGCGGTTGGTGCCGTGGAGGCCCCCTCCGCCGAGCCAGGTGAAGACCGGCGCCGTGTGCTTGGGGAAGCACCTCCTTTGACCTTGCCAGCTGACCTCCGAGGTCTGCCTTTGAACCGACCAACATTCGGTCCAGAAAGTGAACTTGAATGGAATAACGACATTCCAGAAGTTAGTCGTTTGAATGCTGAACACTGGAGAAATCATAAAACTGAAAACTGGGTGGCACATGAAGAGAGAGACCATCTTGAAATTGATTCCAGTGGCACTGGTATGACAGAGCTGGCGGCCCAGCGCGGCCCCTGGCTGCAGCCCGTCGAACTTCCCCAGGACGGCGGCCCAAGGGAAGAGGGTTTTGAAGGTCAGCTCTACCTTCCTGTGCATTCTGATGTTCATTCTAGTCACCGAACGGTCAGTGTGTCCGCCGCGGGGCAGCCTGTTAACCCCAGCAGCGTGGAGAGGACACTGAACAAGGCGGAGAAGGACCTCAGGGAGGGGAGCTTACTGGGTCTGGAAGGCAGCACCCCCTTCCCACTCCTCTCTGATTAGACGAAATTGTTACCTTCCCCGAAACCCCTTATTTTTTTTAACTTTTTATTAGTAAACTAATAAAGGCAATCATGAAAACCAACATTCCAGACTACCCGAGGCACCTGTGTGCAGAAGTTAATGTAGAAGGGAGTGCACGTGTGAGCAGTAGGCCCCCAGGGACTGTGTTGTAATTCACTCTATGTCAAAGTAGAGAGGTTGATCTGCAGGGGGTTCTTCATTTGTTTTAGGGGTTACTAAAACAGTATTCCCTTTTGAAAACTGTAGGAACGTGCATTGACAAATGTTACCCAGTCGAGTTGGCTATGGTTGTGCCTTTCTGAGTCTGTAAAACTTGACATCCTCAGTGAATCGTTCAACACGCTTTCCACTGCCTACACAATGTGGTTTCGATTCCATTTTAACCACTGGAATTTTTCAGTGCCATTGTTTTTTTGTTCAATGATTTTTGCACTTTGAGATTGGAATGCCATGTCTATTTGGTTAGTCTCTCTTTTTTCTTTTTTTTACAAACTTGTCATGGTCTCACTGCTTGCTCTCAGTGTGACAAAGTAAAATAGACCCCCAAGGATGACACACAGTATGGCTCATGTATTGTTCAACATACACTTTTGCCAGAAAATACTGCATGTGTTTTATGTTGACTTGCTAAAATTGATTAGCAGAAAGGCATGGCTAATAGTGCTGGCAGTAAAAATAAATTAATTAATTAAGCAAAGATGGCCTGCTCTCTCTGTGCCTAGCCTCAAAGTGTTCCTCATATGCTTAAGATTGCTAAATTTTTATTATTTTCTCAACAGGATAAAAAGACTGAAGACTTTTTTTTTTTTCTTTTTCATTTTGTTTTGTGGTCTTGGCCTGGCTAATAGGCTCAAGTGTTGAAAAGAAAATATGTTTAGTTTTGAATTTATATAAGGTATTTTTTAATAAAACAAACTTGTGAATGTTTCATAATTTAAGCACCCCATATGTGTTGTATGATTACTTTTAAGGCCGTCACCAAGTTCTGATTTTTTTAAAGCCTAGTTCAAAACCGCTTTTGAAATTCTGCGTTCCTAAAAATATTCTTATTGTGTATTAGATTTTTAAATACCAGCAAAATGATTACCTCATTGGGCATTATCAGTACCCAAGTCAACTTCCCAAGGTTTGTTTTTTTGTTAGCTTAACCAGTGACTATTTTATTTTTAGATAATTCTCACATAGGTAAATTATGTTTTCTTTAAGCATTTAAGGTAAACTCTTTTAAAGAAAATGTAATATGTTATAGTTGAATCTTTGATAACTTTATGTCTTTATCATAGACTGTATATATGTTAAAAATAAGTAGCTCTTTATCAGATGTGTGTGTCACCAGCTGAATGACAGAAGAAACATATTTATGGTCATGAATGTACTTTGTAAAAAGTTTCAAGTTATTAGGAAGCATACTGTGTTTTTATAATCTTGTGTAATATTCTGTAATACTTTTATAGAACAACTCTGGCTTCAGGAAAGTCTAGAAGCAATATTTCTTGAAATAAAAGGTGTTTAAACTTTACCTGCTTCAGAAAAATGAACTTAACCAACTTTTTGTAGTATACCCATTCATGGCAAGTAAAATTGAGTCCTGGTCTCAATTTACATGATTAAATATTAGCCATGTTTGTAAAACTGACCCAAAGTCAGTGTGTTATAGAACATTCCAGATGATGATTTCAACATGGCTTCGCCTCATTGCTGTCAGGGGGCATATGGCAGAGACGGCATGTGAGTGGCTTCCTGGGCGGGCAACCTGGGAGTCGCATAAAGCCAGGGGGTCGTTTAATTCTCTACTGTCACCATCTTGAAATCTCTGATCATTTTTTAACAAGGGACCCAGCATTTTCATTTTTCTCTGGACCCACAGATTAGGTAGCTGCTCCAAGGTAGCACGAATGGAGTCTTTCAATAGCAATAGGAGAGATTCACCAAAGCCAGCTTGGGTTCTCAGGGACTATGTGCTTTAGTCAAGATCTGACCACCCTCCAGACCTCAAGTTTTCTGATTGACAAATTCTATACACTTCCTCTGCTCAAGGTCTCCTGAGAAGCTTTCTTGCCTTCAGGTAGAGGGGCTAACAAACTATGAAAGGTCCAGAAATCAGAAGTTTGATAATAAAGAAAAAATAAAGCAAAGGACTCTGGGATCTGCCAATTCAATCCAAGTAAGTGAGGAAAGCATCTGTATTAGTTTCCTAAAGCTGCCATAACAAAAGACTAGGTGGTTAAACAAAAATTTTCTCCCAGTTCTGGAGGCTGGAAGCCCAAGACCAAGGTGCCACCAGGTTTGATTTCTCCTGAGGCCTCTCTCCTTGGCTTGCAGACAGCCGCCTTCTCTGTGGCCTCTGTGTCTGTGCACGTGAGTCCCTGACATGTCTTCTTCTAAGGACACCAGCCATGTCAGATTAGGGCCCTCCCTTATGGACTCATTTAACCTTAAAATCCTCTTTAAAAGCCCTTTCTCCAGATATAGTCACACTGAGGATTAGGGCTTCAATACATGAATTTTGAGGGGACACCATTCAGTCTATAACACTTCAGTTTCATCAAAGAAGAGTCCAAGATCATAGTGTCCAAAGGCCTATCACTGCACCTTCCTCTGTGTTCCTTTCCTACAAAATGTGAATAGACCAAATGTTGCTATCCTGGAGAAAATTCCATTTTAGTTCCGTAACTATGGAGCACCTACTATGTGTGAAGGGCACAAGAGAGACTATTTCAGATCTTAAGGGGCCCTTCAAGACTGGCTGGCTGACTGGCCTCATTAGACCTGTGAGGCAGCTGCTGACCAGAAGGGGAGAGCTACTGTCCGTTCTCCGCAGATTTACAGGAAGAAGAGATTCAACAGCGGTTAGAATCACCCCTGCTCATCTTCTCCGTTTGCACACACACGCATACACACGTGCACCCACTGCCCCCCCAAGATTGGGCAGCAGAGAGGCCATAGTGGGGTCCCATTCGGCAAAACGTAGCGGCAAGAGCAGTGGACATGGAATGAATTTGTACTATCTCCATGAGCCCAGAAAAGTCACATACCCTCTCAAACGCAGCTTCCCTGACTGTGAAACAAGACGTTTGAATCAAGGGTGGCAAATAGCACCTGTGCGCTCTCTGCCCACACACTGCTAATGAATCGGGGCAGTTTCCATTACACTAACACCGGTAAGCTCGATAAGCCAGCTACCATCAACACTGCTGAACTGGACTCGGCATGCGAGACGAAACCGCATTGGCCACCCCCGATCTACACAAGGGTCGGAGGCTCCTCCCAGCCTTCTTTAAAAGAGAAAAATTAAAACCCTATGATCACCAGCATCTGCAGTGTCTTTTGGTTAAGAGAGAGGGAATGAATGGTTCACTCCCACCCCTTGCCAAATGTACCTAAACATGCTGACCTTCTAAAAAAAAGATTCTTAAATGCTTATTCTTCCGATATTGCTTTAGAGCTGATAAGAAATACTAATTGGGTCACTAAGAGCCCCACACAGCTCAAGACTAGGGATCAAGATGAGTAAAGCATGTGTTTTCCACAATGACCACTAGATGTCACCCTAGTGCAACTAAAGCCATCCGTGTCGGAGCCCTGGGACCTGGCCGGCTACCACTTGCATCGATTTCTAAAGCAGCCACTCCCACTCTGACAATAATGCGTCAAGAGCAGCTTGATCCATGGCAGGCTCCCTTTCTTCAGTGCTTATGATCTTAATCAGAAGCCCAAAGAATGGTTTTAGCATTCTACTGATTGATAACGGTATTATGAGTTGGCACTGCATCAAACTTTGACGTTTAAGTTCAAAAGTAAGCGCCAAACATCCATCTCCTTGCTTTCCAGTGACTTTATGCGATTAGAAATGTTTTTTGGCTCTCAAGCGCCAAAGCTGCCGAGGTCATCTTTGCCCAGCTGGCAATTTTAAAAAGAAAGAAGGAACTGGACGCTTTTTAACAGCTCTTAAAACACTGAGGTTGTACCAAGTCTGGGGCTCAAGCAAGGAAGATGAGTGACCACATGCATAACCTTTCTTTTCTCGTTTCTTAGACAGGAACTTTTCTCGTGTCTATTTCAAAGACCCCAATATCCAGAATGGCTCTGCCTGTCCCTTGAAAGTGTGGGATATTAAAAAGATTCAAGAGAAATCCTTTTGCCTGCATTGCACCCATAACTGATGAGATGGTAGATTTGGGCAGTGGAAACTATTCGCTTTTTGTGTAAATGGCTCCCTGATGAATGCACTGGGAGAGGAAGTGCCCACCCACAAGTCAGCGCAGACACACACACACTGCCCCTAGCGACTCGTGTATATTGGGCCACTGTGACCCTTCCGTTTAGCTGAAGGGGGGTGACAGGGTGATGAATGGAAATGAAGGGCCCTGCTTTCCACCCACAGGGCGCTCAAGGTGGGGATCTACGGACTAGTTTGCGCTTCAGTCCACGAGCCATGCTGTTCTTTCTAAAGCTCCTTACTTCCTTCTGCCTCTCACCCTAAAGTTTTAGATGTTAGATGCCGGCGTACTTAGAAAACTCTGCTTCTGTCAGAAGAGACCTCAGAGACAAACTAATTTCAGTCCAACACACTTTATTCTTTTTTTTTTTACTTTTTTTCTTGATTTTCAATGATCGAGTACTCAAGATGTTGTAAAACAAGGTTTATTAGTACATTAACAATAGATTTCATTAAACACAAGGAAATTATCCATCTTTTAAATTACCCTAAGAGGTTTCCAAATAAATAACTCACTTTAAAAATCACAAAAATCAAACTTCTTTAGGCAACAACTCAAAACAGCCTTTCATCACAAGCACCTCTACACACAACACACACACACACACACTCACACACACTGAACACCCACTCCACTAGGATCCTAATGCCAGTTTATTTGACACAGAATTACAGCTCCTTTAACTAAAGAGTTCGGGGCTGAGCTGTCTGATTCATGCTTCTAAATTAACATTAACATTTGGGGTTTAGGGTAGAGGTATGTATTTTAAGAAAAATGCCCACTATAAAGTCTTACCAATTATTCATATTTTCCATCTCTAGATACAAATTTTAAACTTTTGTTCACCCCTTTGGTTTAATATGTCCCTGCAATTACTTTAGTATTTAATAGTATCTTCTCCATCAATTTTAACATGTAATACTAGACTATCGGAAAAAGACACCTTCAAAACTCCAGTATTAAAAACCCCTTACGTGGGTGTAACTTTTTGGAGAAGAAATAAGAAAAGATAATCTGAAATATTTTCCCCCTCTCTCTGAAGTTATTTTTAGCATCTGATCATTCTTGCTAAAATAAATATCAAAAGTGCTGAGTTTTCCATAGAAAAAAGTATTCCCCCTTACACTCTTCATTTTTTTGCAGTGTAAAATTCATGGATTAACTGTAGTAATGAGAGTAATGCGTGCCTTTTTCTGGGAAGTTCTCCATATTTGCAAGCATGTGCAGAGCCTTATCTGTGAGCTACTGTGAATTCAGTAGCGCATCTTTGTAGTTAGCGCGCATCATCAAATACTTTTAGCACCGAGGCATTTTCTTTTTTTATGTTTCAAAAGCAAATACCCAGGGAGGGTTTTCCTCATAGTTGACCCTTCCTGAGCTGAATAAAAATGAAGTGCTTAAAATAACCTCTTCAAACATACACAGATCTGATTCCAGTGAATCAAGAAGTCTGGGACAGATACAGCCAGCAGCACCCTAGAAGATAAGGAAAAGAAAGAAGGCAGGAAAGATAAAATGCGCACGGCCACTAACTGCCCACCAGCTGCGGCACTCCCTTGGATACTAAGAAAGGAAATGCAAATATAAGTAAAGGCTACCTACTGGTCTGTATAACAGAGAATTAGCAGACCTTCTGTCTAGGCGATTACGGAATTATACAGTATTTGGATATCTCTCTGCTACTTAGAATACCCAGTATGTACCTATACATCAATAGTTGCATTCACATCTGTGCCATTCAGGATGTTTTAAGTACACACAAAACTCGCAAAGGATAATTGCCTTCCACCCTGGGCTCCTGGGCACACTAGAGGACTTCCAGGAACTCTCCAGGTCCATTCAAACTCTGAAGCTTCTCTTTGATGTACCTATGGTTGATACAAAAAAGGCTCCAAAAAGAAACTTTCTGACTCCAAGTTCACCAAAGAATGAACTCTGGAATTGCAGGCTGAGGAAGAATTAGCTTGGTGGTTGGTGAAAATATGGGACCGCCATTTCCTGCTCCAGGTAACTCCCTCCTCTGGCGGCTAACATGCCCCACTGTGCGCGCCAGTGTGCTGCTGCCGCTACTGAAGGTGACACCTGGGTCAGTGGTTTGGTATATGACATACAACATCTTGTACACATTGATTTAACATGTAACACTTTGTGTATGTTTGTTTAAAACTTTTATTAGGAAACTTAAAACCCATATTCACCAGAAAACTAATGGAAATGTTAACATTCTGAAGGAGGGAGAGAAGAGAAAGCATATACCTGAAATCCCCAGAGCTCAGATTGAATAAAGCTGAGCCACCTTTCTTCACGATACCGCATTTGAAAAATGCTGACACTCAGTGTTAACAGGGAAATTGGGTTTGTTCCATATTAAATGTGAACTATAAATAAATACTTGAGGTATGTTATGAAAAACTATTTTTAATGTAACTCTTTACTAAATAAATGTAAATTTACCTTGAAAATCTAAACATAAAATTTTGATGTTCTTAACGTATTTTTTTTCTATTTTACACAAAGAAATAATTTCTCTACTCTTCAGAAACAGTAACACATTAAAGAGTGCTTTGTCTTACTATATTATAGTCACAACTTGCCTCTGATGACCCACACTACTGTGTGCATTGTGCAGGGGGAAGAAGCGAGCGGCAGGACCCAGAAGTCTGTGTCTAGGCCCTGACTCGGCCGCACTGAGCGCTCCTAGACAAGTCACCTGACCTCTCTGAACCTCAGTTTTCATGATTTGTTTAAAAAGAATAGTTATCTTACAAAGTTATTAAGGGGATTAAAATGAATCGTGTATATTAAATGCTTGACAAAATGCTCTGCAAATAATCAACACTCAACAAATGTCAGTTTGCTTCTTCTTCTGAGCCTTTCTTCACCCACCTTTGTTCCAGATGATGTTTGGTTCTTTTCAAGAATTAAATTCACGTACAAAAGTAAAGATTGCATGCTGATGAAGATAACCGAAACAATGCGCCCACCTACCCACCCCGTCCCCTGAGAGTTTCTAAATTAATAGGCTAGACTCAAGAACATTATATTTGAATATTTAAGCCAAATAATACATTCAAGTACAGAGTTTATAAAAGAAAGACGACCTTTCCCCAAAACAAGTAATTAGAAGCTTAAGCTTATGGAGAGTGGCAATGAGACTTACGATAAAAGCTGTGACTATGAAGTAGCATGAACAAGTATATAAGAATCTCATATATACATTAAATGGTGTCATCTATAAAATGGTCGCTTCAGTGACTACGTAATATGCCAGCGATGCATTTGGGGACAACTCTTGATTGGTACATATTCCAAAACTTCCCTTTGATTTTTACTACTTAGTCTACATTCTCCAACAACACATTAATGATACACTTGCTATTTATAAGTATCAGATACTTGAAGAAATAAGATATTCATATTGTGGAGCACAATTCAGGCCAACTCACTGAATTCCAACCTAATCAACCCAAAGGATTTCATAGAGTGTCACATGGTAATTGGGTAAAAAAAATGGTGCCTGAGAGACAACTGGTACTGAACTAGGTGACGTCACGACAGTGAAAGGAGAGCTTTCCAACTATACCTGCTAAGGTCGTCATTTCTGTCCTGGAGTCCTTTTCAAAATGTACCACCCAGAAGAGAGAAATTCTGAGTGTTGAAACACACAAAATTAGCCACCAAAAACAAAAGTGCCAATCCCACCAAAATTACCTCAAGGCAGTTTCTTAATTATCAGAGGAAAATTAAGAAAACACAATCTGTCCCCAAACTACATATTTTTAGCTCCAACTAAAAAGGAAACTTTCTCTCCTAAAAGATCAAAGATGTCCCATAGAGGATTAAAGAGAACCTCGGGGCTCCACTGGGGATATTAAGTTAATCGGCAATGTTCTCCGAAGACGTTCAACATACACCACATTGACCGACGTTTGACAGGCCCAGGGTAATTAGAGGCGGCAGTGTTAGTATTATGACTTAGCCAAACAAGACTTCTCACAGGGAAATCCTTGTCACCCATCCAGCTGTCTCCATCCAGTGAAGAAAGTACCGAGTCCAATAGCGATGACCCTCTCCACAGACTGTCCCCAACCGAGAGAACCACCTGGCCATTCCCATTAGAGGGGAAACAACATTGTACCCAGGAAATTCCACACAACTCCACCAGTGCGGCCACGGATGGAGACCTAGAAGCCTTGTCAACCCATCTGTCAGCGGGTTCTGTCAATCACATCCCCTCCATGGGAGAGTGTAAACTAGCTGAGGAAACCACTTCCCCAATCAGCCCTAAGAGAAAGACGCCCCTCAGCAGGCACAGTTCACAATTACACTGGTATTTGAACATTCCTCTTTCCCTCCTAAATCTGAGTTGTCATGATTCTTTTTCTGAGCAGCCAGGTCCCACGAGTTAAGTTGCTATCGGTCATTCTGCAGAGCTGTCAGGAGCATCTGCCCTGAGGGCCACAGAGAAAGCACTCTGGATGGCACCTAAGTCAAAGTGATGTGCTGGGAGGCACTGAAAAGGAGGATGGACCGTGAACCCAAAGTACATTCAGGAACAGAAAAATCGCTTCAAGGAGGTTATAGTGGGAAGGAATCAAAGAGAGGTATAGAATGATTCTAACTCTAATTCTAAAGTAGGATTCAGTGCAACGGACCAGTTTATTTTAAATAATCTTCAATAACTACTTAGGATTTAATTACTCAATTTCCAGAGCAACCACAGCATTTTCTGTACATAAGAAAGGTGACACACACATTTGCGAGTGCTTCCAGGTATACGTAAGCCCAGCTCATCAGGTGGGTCTCAGCCTTCTGTGGAATCCTTTTCCCAACTACTCTGAGCATCAGGTTTACGATTCTAAATTACCTTGTGTGGGCCCTGAAAAGCTACAATAACTTCTGCAGCAATTTTCTTTGGATGAGAAAGCCATCGTTTCTTTATTGTGCATCTCAAATTACAATTTCTAGCCATATTGTTTAGCACTCTAGCTTTAAAGCCCCCTTGGAAAGAATGCTAGAGTTTATATTCAAGCTGTCAGATTTAGGGTTCAGCAGCCTCTTTAACTATCTTATGATTGGGCTGCCTGACTGACTGTCTTGTGAAACGAAGTAGCTGTCCTTTTTATCACATGAGGCATACGGTTCCTCTGAAGCATCTGAAAAAGTTGACCTCATTTATAAGTCTGCTATGGCTTAAAATGCTATTAACAGTACATTAGGGAAAGTTTAGATTCCTCTTTTCCAAAACATATTTGCTTTAGTCTCTGAAAGCACAAGTAACATGCTGCACTTAAATTTTCCCTATCAAATTGCATAGTTGAGGTGAATTTATTTGTGCTTTGTAGCAGAACTCACAGTAGGTGTTCACATCTTAAAAACTGTGTAAATGCAAAGTCATGGTCAAGCTCACTTCCGTTTGGAGTGTATGCTAATGATATACACCGCCATTACACCTCCCATGATTTTGTCAACCACGTACCTCAGCCTTGTACCAGACTGGAGCGCGAGCATTAAATTAACACTGCGTAAATGGTAACAAATCTATCTAAACAACTCCTTCTTGGAGAGCAGGGTCAGGGGGGAAGGCGCTCAGTCTTGTTGAGGTATCCAGCCCTCCATCAATAGTGGCTGTGTACACTGAGTTTTGTTGGTTTGAGGACTGTGTCTTTCGAGGTTAAAAAAAGAAAGAAAAGAAGGCACGGGTGTTTCTCATCACCATATTCAACTCAACCAACAAAACTAAAGTCTCCCGTTTCCAAGCTTCACGAGGAAGACTACAGGGCAGCAGGGCTTTCTTCCAGCCCCGGGTCCTGGGAGGAACTTATTGCTTCCGGGAAGGGCCCCGGATAGGTCTGTGCTGCGTAGTGGATCCCTTTTCGCAGCCCCGTCTCTTCCTGGAACTCCCCGTGGCTGCTGAAGGCTGGGCAGGACCGAGTCCGGGCGGACCCGTCGGCATTGCGGGTGTGACCCACCATCTCGCTCACGGTGCTCAGGGGGAATTCTCTCCACCTCTGCCTCTGCGGTTCGTCTTCCTTGTATTTAATGGAATACCAGGCCAGAAAAATGAAAATAAAGCCAACAAATTTGAGGCCGGCCGCCAAACCAAAATAGACAAAACGAAGAGATGTCACATTGTACTCCCAGCAGGAGCCTTGCACTCCGCACTCCTGCTGCCAGAGCATGCAGGTGGTGTCGATGACCGCTCCGAAGTAGATGGGGGTAGGAATGTACGCTGGAGGGGTAGAGAGAAGAAAAAGAAAACTGTTTAGAAAACATAAGAGAAAACAGATCTGTAAATTGACAAGGTCTTTTTTGCTCTAAAACCAGTGGGAGAGGTTTTCTTATGTTACTTTGTTTTTTTAATATAAGTCACATCTTACCATTATATACTTATCATAAAAATATTCACTAAATTGTAAATACTTTAAACATTCCCATTTGCAACTCAGTCAGATCGTGTTAACGATTTTTAGGGTCATAAAAATGTCTATCGCTAAACATGCAATTAAGGAATCCTTTTAAACTTATAAAAGCCAGATTTTGTAAAATACTCAAGAGGCTCTCAGGAACCCATTATGACCCAAGAAAATACAGCACAGTTGGTTCCTGTGGGTTGGATTCTAGCCCTGGGACACAGGGAGAGGATGAGGAAGGTATGGTCCCCTGTAAGTCAGAAACTACAACAAATGGCATGTGATAAGGGCACTTGGGACATGGAAATAACTAAGACATACAATTCCCCTTTGAAGCTTATAAAGCATCTGTGATGAGTAGTAGCTTCATTATTTGGGTTACCACACAGACATTTCTTTACTATCAAAAGAAAGATAGTCCACCCAAGTAGACTTCCATTACCACGTTACCTCCCTTGCTGAAATGTGTCCGCATCCCTAACTCGGTCAGCTTGCAAATATCTACCCCTCCTTTAAATTTCTGACTCACTCACATGCCGCTATATCCCCACTGCATTTTGCACATACCTGCATTTTATCAACTATCACACAGTATATTAACTGTTTGCAAATCTGTCACCCATAAGCTCCTTGATGGCAGGTGCCAGGCCTTTTATTCTTTGCATCCGAAGGCCCTATCAGGACAGCTATGGATCCTCAGTAAGAGTTTACACAAGAAAGTGATGGGAGAGAAGGAACGAGGGAGGAAGGTAATAAGAGAGAAGGAAGGGAGGGATGGAAGGAGGAAGGAAAGAGGACAGGTAGGCTAACAGCCCAGGAGGCTGTGAGTGACACATTTGTAAATATGTTGTATTCATTTAAAGATTCATTCACTCAAGTAAAAATTAACTATTAAAATACTTAAAACTCTCTTTTTGCTTTGCAATTTGGGGAAATGGAAATGGGCTCATTGGCCTGAATATATTTTTTCATAATCAATAGGACTTAAGGTTGAATTAAACAATAAATGCCTACAATGTTTTCCCTCCTTATTCCTTATACTGCAGCGTCCATCTGCTGGCTTACCTTTACCTCTGCATCTGTGTCAGACCACCCCAATTCCATGACAGCAGAGATAGGACAGCGGAAAGGAGGAACTATTGTTTTCTTTTCCTATTCATCTAACCCTTCTTTGCAAACAACTTTTCCATTTTCAATGAGAAGTACAAGGCATACTTCTTAACGGTATCAAACTATACCAGAATTTCTTTTAACCAGCATGCTTTGAAAAGTGGTACCTTCAAAGTCTTATTGGTACCAAAAATCAAGGCGCCCAACCAGTGCAAACACAAGCCTTTGAGCCTCGCTGGAAAGTGCTCACTCTGGGACAGGACCAACTGAGAATCTCACGGAGGATTCATGTTTCAAAGGGTCAGATGACACCCATTTAAAGTGTTTTACATTCAAAATGGAAATAAAAAAGCTAATTTTTTTACCGTGTGGACAATGATACTATTACCGGGTGAGATAACAGCTTAAGGAAATGACTGATTGCTACTTAAGAAGGAAAAAAAATATGCTTGATGATAAGAAAGTCAACGAAAAATACACTGCAACTGATCCAAGGGAATGAGCCACTTTACCTACTATTTCCTGGGCATTGCCCCAACATCACAGGGTGATAAGGTGTTTGCACGAATCAGAACAATACTCTTCATGCCCCAACAAAGTGTGGCTTAGCACACTGTCTAGTCCTGTCGAGCTTCTCTTGTTAATAAGTAAGGGGAAGACCTTATATGTCCGTTTGGGGATCTTTCTTTTTTCTTTTAAGAACTTTTTTATTTCTTCTCTTCGGAGAACTTGATAGACATACTCTTTGTCCGGTCTAATAACATAACTGTGGAAAGCAGTAAGGAATTGAAATTTTCACCAATACAATGAGCACTGTGTCCCACTACTTTCATGATAAGAAAGCACACAGGGAGGAAATCACCAGGATCATAATGCCAATCACAACTGCTTGGTTCAATATTTTCTTCTGTCTAAAACTCTCTGGGGAATTGAACCCAAGTTCATGTTGACAGTGAAAAAGAAACTGATCTGAAGTCAGGGTTGTTTTGTTTCATCAAATGAAGAAACAGAACTGATTAGCTTTTAGTTCCAACCAGAAAATAAGGAAGTTGTAAAATCCTAGCTGCTACTCATGGTCACACATGAGTCGCATGTGCAAAGAGGAACTAAGAGGCACACTTGGAAATTCAGGAACGTACCAAGTGTTCGCAGCAAAACAAACTGCATTCCCAGCGCGAAAGGTCTCTCCTCATCTTCCACGGATCTACAGTGAAGTGAAAGAAAGAAGTGTTTTAAAATACTGGCCTGCTGAAATCCAGAAAATGAATGTCAAATCAAGAGTGCTTACTGCAGAGCTGGATTCACTCTAGAAACTAGACGCCAAAGAAACTCCAACGGTTTCCCTGTGAACCCCGGTGGGGGGCCGAGGTTCGGGGCTGATGCGACAGAGACAGTCCAAACTGGGCTTCCAAACTCAGCTGCTAAAAAATCTATATAGCATTTTATCCTAACTACTGCATTCTTTTTCTGTTTGCCTGCACTTTCCAGAATGCTAAGTGTATATGCTGAAGGTTCCTTCTCTAATATCTCAAGGAAAAGTATAGAGAAAAAGGTTTCTTACAGAAAGTAGAGTCACAAAATGTGTTAAATCAAAAGTAAGAGAAAGAATGAATTCCTCCCAGTCTCATTTTTTCTTCTTTTCCGAAAATTGATAGTCTAAGTAATTCCCGCATGGCAGGAAGACTGGAGCCTATTGATTTTGTAATTAGCAAAGATAAAGGGGCTCGTTTTCTAAACTTTTGGGTTAGAAGGCAACTGGTGATTTGCCACGTTTGAATACCATTAAACCGGCAGCTCTTCTGGGTCATTTAACATCTCTCATAGAATTAAAGCTCAAAGAATTAGATTATTTAACATCTCTTGTAGAATTACAGAACTAGATTATTAACGATTCACACTGTTTTAATGATGAAGTGCCTTATCCTTTCTATCCCATACACATAGGACTCTAGGTATATAACATAAAATTCCCATGCACACTGCACTTGTCTTTTCCCAAAAGGGTTTATTTTCCCAGAGCATTTTGCCCAAGGCTGCACACATAGTTCTTACTCCCTAAAGTTGTTACTCCCTAAGTATCTGCTGATGGAGGAGTTGATAAATAAACCAGCAGGCCCTTCATGCACCATTATCTTACTGTCAAGGAATGAACTGGCAGGGGAACATCTAACTCAGCACCCCATAGAAGGGAAGCTAGAACGCTCAGACAAGCATGTGCACAGTCCAGTTTCTACAAAGAATGGAGCCTCAGCAGGTGTTCCCACCAGGTGTGCAGCATTGTGGGGCACTGAGGGGTCAGGGAGAACATACAAGAGCTGACGCCCCTTCCTCACTCCACTGCACTGCATCCCCCGTTCCCCTGCAGCTGCTGTGAGTGAGTTCCCGTTTCTTCACCGTGCTTTCCCCTTCCTTCCTTTGCCCGCCGAGGTCTTTACTGAAAATACCAGCACACCAATTTGAATGTGCTAGTGTCAACAATAGGACGTCCATTAAGATAGCTTCCATGTTCTCTTGTGAGGAAAAAAAAAGAGAACACCAGGATATATAATGTGGCAAAGAAAACACAGCATGAAAAACCAAATAATTACATTTCCCGGTCTGACCTTTCCTTGACTCAATTGTAAAGTTTTATAAGATAGTAAAATTAATTAATCAGCATTGTGAACTGGAGGCCCAGGAAAAACTGTCACGGATCCTAGAGGTGCTGACTATCTACAAGGTCAGAGATGATAATCTTTGCTGTACGCACGATGCAGCTTCACCAGATGACTTCCTGACTCCTCTGGGGCCAGGCTTCTTGTCACTAACACAGTGATGGCTTCAGCTCCTGTCAAACCTTTTAGGGCAGAGATGCAGGCACCAAATGCCATCAAAAGAAGTTTCACTGGAGTATAGGAATAGCACCCATCTGAACAGAGAAAGTTCTAGAGTATGAAATGTTCGCTTTCCTTCCCAAACGTGGGAAAACTCACTTCAGTTCGCCAGGCTAACATCTGAGTGTTTTCCTGCCCAACCTAACGCTGCTTTCCTCTCTGCTTCACCACGTCAGTCCCGGTCTGGATTATGCACTTTGGTGATTCTGAGTGTGTAACCCATCCTAGAGGTTGAATGCTTTCTCACCTGAGTGTTACTATGATGGCTGATGGTTGAGCACATGCTGTGATGAAGGTGACTATGAAAAGAAAAATTAAGAACGGGATGAGGGTATTACAGGTCCGTTTACACTTCCCAGACACAGCATAGCCATTCTCGTTGAGATATGTTTTGACGATAACCAGGCGGAGCTGACTGCGCCGTCCCACTGTGGGTGGGGTGACCACTTGCCGGCTTTGGACACAGGTGCATTCTGTGTAATTCCTTATCTAAGTGACAATAAAGACCAGTTGTTTGCCAATCAGAAGCAGAATTCAGCATAGGAATATTAAGACAAAGTTAAATGCTTTAAGATAATTCCAGTATTTAAAAATATGCAGAATATTTCATTGAAAATATCTTCCTCCTTGCTAACCATAAGGGCCCAAAGCGTGTGTCTAGCAATATCAAAGTCTGCTCGCCAAAATTGTTTAGCTCTAAACTTTTATAAGAAGCTTTCAACACTCCGTTCTATAGCATTCACATTCCACATGCTCGTTTCTGGTCAGGATCATATGCTGCTTCAATCACTACTTAACTCTTGGGCTCTCTGACGATAGAAAAGCCCCTCAGGAACAAGAAGCAGACCTTGGGTTTTTTTATGCTCATCAGAGCACCCAGCATAACTTGGAACACAGTGTGGGACCTAAAATAAGTATCTGTCAAATAAATGCAAGAACTTGTGATGCA
This sequence comes from Phataginus tricuspis, assembly GCA_029783875.1. NCBI lineage: Eukaryota > Metazoa > Chordata > Mammalia > Pholidota > Manidae > Phataginus > Phataginus tricuspis. The sequence goes on from JAQQAC010013450.1 coordinate 1,901,308, forward strand.
ACTGTGATAACTTCATTGCCAGTACCAGTGAATCACCCTATCACTGCCTGTTCCATGTGAAACCAGGTAATTCAAGGGACTAAAAAAGGTGTTTCAAATGAAAACACCGTTACATTGCTTTTACTGAGTGGACATCAGCTGAACTCACTGTGACTGTGACCTCAGCCACTCAGAAAAGCAGTAGGAGCAAATATGAAGTTGGGGTGCTGCTGAGCTGTCTGTGCTCCAGGGACTGCTGGGCTCTTCTCACAAATGACAGCTGTGCAGCTGACCAACCCATTCACTCCAGGGAAGGACTCTGCACCAGGAAGAACAGATCTCACTGTTGCTTTCAACTTGGTCACACGCAAGTTCACCAATTACATGCCAGGGAGCCAGCAACAGCAATTCTCAATTTATCACCAGAGTTTAAAACACAGAAATTGAATAGGACAGCCCCAAAATATGCAGTCAATGGTGCAATCCCTTCTCACCTGCACAGAGCAAACAAATGACCTGAACTTTTTAATTAAAGCAGCCTCCTACAATCTGTTCTTATGCAAAGAATGAAACCAGGCTCAATAAAGAACCGAGTAGATTATGAAACCTTCTCCCACAGTATTATAGCCTATTTATAATTCACAAGGAAGGGAATTCTCAAAATAGCCTATTCTTGAACTGACAGAAATATCTTTACTCTGAAAGTTAAAAAAATCTCTTTCTGAACTGATTGTTTATGAACAGCGGCCTTTGCCCATCTTTGCACTCTGATCAAGGCAAATACTCTCCTCTTCTCTACAATCAGCACCAACTGTGGCCATTTGACCTTCAAGCCCATCACAAGGGCCCTGTCAAGGTTACAGCTGACAGGCATGGTGCTCAACCTTATCAAGTTTCACTGAGCTGGCGAAGAATGCAAAGTAGGAGAGGGTTGCTGTGGAACTGAATCACTACACCCAAATGCTCCAATCATCCCTGGGAAAAAGATGATAGTATTGAATAATTTTCTTTCCTCTTACAAAGGGAGACTGAAGTCATGCATTTGCATAAGAATTCTAACACATCCTTGTAGGGTGCTGGACTGACAACAGTAGGGGAACTTGGGAAATATACTCACCCCAGTGCTAAGATTACCGCTATTAACACAGCCAGCCAGACAAGGGTTAAAGTATGTAATTCCATCTGATCCACAGACTGGTTCATACTCATGTGTCTTGCAACCACAATTAACATTGCAGCTTCCTGTCAGATTCCTATGCGGCATGGTGAGAGAAGGTCTAAGAGAGAAAGACAGATCATGAGCAACATTAGCTAAAACAAAACTAATAGGAAAGCTTTCGATATTAAGTAATTTGTCCATTTCAGAGATGATACTGCCACTAAATCAAACTATGGTGCTGTGAAATACTCACCCTAGATAATTATTATTATGACTTTTAAACAAAACAAAAAGAAAAATGTTTCAATTTGCTGGTACTACAGATTCAATACTTTGTATTAAACTATCTATCCTGCCTCAATTCTACCCATCTTGGAGCTATAGATCTGGGCTTCGGAATTCTAGCCCTTGTATAACTACTCACTTACTATAGACACTTGGTTTTCCATCTTAACAAATTTGGGCCTCAGTTTCTTTAACTGTAAAATAGAGCAAATACTTCCCTGTCCCAAATCAATAACAGCACTATGATGATATAAACATGGAATCCATCAATCACAGTTGTCAACACAGGTTCCTTTGACCAAATAGTTTAATTGTTCCATAATAAATTATCCAAGAAAGACACAGGACTCTAGAAAACCAAAAGGAAATCATTTTCAAAGAAGATCAGGAATTATATCACTAGCTTGATTTGAATGACCAGAGAAAAAAGATTATAGAGTCCTTCCTTCAGAATGTCCAGATTTGGATTCACAGTCAAACATGGTGGGTTTTGTTTTCCCATGAGATCGTGATGCCTGATTCAAAGAAATGATATAATATGAAAGGCTCTAATAAAATCAATTCAGGCCACAAATACAAAAGAAGGAAAAAGGCAAGTAAGGATATAGGGCTGGGAGGGAAATGTAAGGGGATGTGGAAGACGAGGCAGGCAGGGTCCAGTGGGACCCATGGAAAAATGAAAGGGGATCTGTAGTGCTCACACCCCGTGACTTCTTTCCTTTGCTTTTGTGAATGCACCACTTTTCGGCGTCACTGGTGAAATACTGTTCCTAGAGCCACGTGAGTCAGCACTAGCCGACCCTGAGTCACCCGTCCGTCTGTTCATCGTGCATCTGTAAGACCGGAGGTACCGGCGGGAGGGACGGGTCTCACTGGAGGAACCGCCTCAAGCCAAATGAGGAAGAGAGCGGCGAGTGTCACTCACATGATTCAGCGGAAGGTCCCGCCTGGAGCCCGCGTCGCCGCGCTCTCTCCCCAGCACCGCAGCATGACCAATCATCGGTGACCACGACACCCACACCGGCCTATTAGCTCAGCGCCCTCCCAGCCCCCTGATAAGCCTGTCGCCCCTCCTGCTGGGCGCAACTTCCCTGGCCTGTGGATCCGCGGACCGGTAAACCTCGCCCGGGATTGTGCTAATAAATTTTTTTGGCTTCTTTGTTGCCGCTTGCCTGGTCTGGTTTTGTCTACCTTACAGCATCCATCCAGCAAATATTTTGGATGTCTTTTATGTCCCAGGACTTATTTTTTAAAGATTATTTTGGGTAACCACTCATCCAGTAGCACAGCCCATCCCAACCACACATGTTAACCTATAAACATAAAGCGTCACTTGCTCAAAGTTCTTCTCTCCCGAATCCTCTTTCACACTTTGATAACTGAGTCCTCAAAGTTTAATACAAGGAAAAATTTCATAGCAATATTTAAACCTTTTCAAGAAAGCTGCCTAAAGAATAAGAGACACAGCAAAACTCCATTCTTCATTCATGTCGCTCCACAGAAATTTCATCACAAGACCGTGATAATTCTTTTCACAAACTCTTAGAGTCGTACTCTCGTATAGTTTGAGTGCACCTAACCAAATGTGATCCTAGAGCAATAGTTCTCCACAGGGTGACTCTGCCCCCAGGGTACAGTCATCACTGTCAGGAGACATTTTTGTTTGTCACAATTGAGAAGGCGCTACTGGCATCTAGTGGGTAGAGGCCAGGAACGCTTCTAAACAGCCTGCAGTGCCCAGGACAGTGCCTCCCCAACAAATAAGAATTAACTGACCCAAATCCCAGCAGACTGAGGCTGAGAAGCCCTGTTCTAGACCCAGTACCACATTCCACAGACGATGACATGGAGGTCCAGGGAGGCCAGATGACTCACTACAAAGCTGACGACTGCTACTTCAACTGGTCATGTGAAAATACCATCTTCACTTGTTCTTCAAGAACTAAGTTACAAGCCATGACCAAATAAAAGGACTTTTCTGTGTCTGCATGCTTAGTCACTAACAATGACAGGCTTCAAATCCAAATAGTCACCGCCATTGCTATGTCGAAGTTACAAGGCATTTCTTATGAACAGCATGCTTCGTATTCATTTACGACAGCCACAGATTCTAAACATCTCTCCTTTATGGATAAGTCCACTCAAGAGAAAGGAACCTAAAGAGAGTATCAGCTGATGCTCAACATACAGATGATAGGAAGACAAAAGTTTTCCTGAGTTCTGGAAACAGAGCCATACACCCAGCTAACCCCTGGGTAGGTTTGCTTTTCTCATGAGATCATGGTATTTGATACAAAGAAACGATACAATAAGAAAAGCTCTAAGAAAATCAAAACAGGCAACACATGTAAAGAGCAGGGAAAGAAGTGGTCAATCATAAAATGTCACTAAGGAAAAAAAAAAGAAAGATGTCAATACGGTTAATCCTTTATACCAGGCTGATAAAAAAAAGAAATAATTTTTTAGAATAACATTGTCATATTTGAACCCATTGTGGGAGTAAAAAATACAGAAGGGCTGCATTAAAATGAATTTATCCTGTGCAAAGGGACTGTGTATCATGTATCACCTCACCATAAATGAAAGCATTTCTGACAAGTAGCTCTGCAAATGAGAGTCTTGTGTTAACTCAGAGTCAATGTAAGTATTAATTCCAAGTGAGGAACGAGTTATCACTAACAAATATCTTTACAATTGCATAGAGAAGCAAGCCTGAGAGTCACACATGATATATTAACTATAGAAATTATGGAATTATAGGACTAAAGGAGATAGGAGCACTCTCTGAGATTATCTAATACAACCTACTAATTCTAAGAAATAAGGAACTATGAGAGATGTAATGACATGCCACACAATCGCTGAAGCTTCAAGAAAACCAGTCAAATGAACAAAAGAGGGAATTAGAGCAAGCTTGTTGTCCAATCTTTATTAAATTTATTGCTTAAGGATCAATGTTTATTTAAAGTACTATATAATAATAAAACTGGTTGTGGTTTAACATAGCTCTACCATGGGGCCATTACAGCTGGGTATTTAAGCACATAGTGTCTCTCAAATCCACACACATATACATACAGTGTGGCACATCACCTCACCCCAAGACCTAAAGAACACTCTTGAAATTCCCCATTTGACATACATCTACTGGTCTCTGTAAGTCAGAGAGGACTCTACCTTCTTTTAGCCTCCTCTTAAGTTATTCATCAAGAAATATCCCAAGTAGGAATCCATGCATCCTATTCTCAAGCCACATGAATTAAAAGACTATGATTCATGCAGCAAAAACCTTTTTAGCAAAATATACCAATTAACTGGAAAAATTTGGTATTTTTGTAATAATTTCTTAATCTTTAAGAAAACTTCAATTAAAATGTTTTTAAATTCTACTTAAATTCTTGGCTTCATATTAAGATCCTTCTGTGGCTATACATAGCTAGCAGCTTCAGGTTTATAGTTATCATTATCATAATAATCGTCATTATCATTTACAATTGACACTACTAGTGCTCTATTTTTATTCCAGTAATTATGCACTCAGATCTCCACATATGTCACCTCATTTATTCCTTCTGAGAATTAACATTATTATGACTGTACCCCCATCTTTCAGATGAGGAAATTGAAGGTTTGACAGGCTAGGTGCTGTCAAAGTTCCCAAAGCTAGTAAGAATCACAGATGGATTTAAACCCAGGTACCTCTGCCCCATAGTGTGTGTGCCCTTACACCCCCACAGCGGAGGGCAGCTTTGTGTGGCTGCCTGTGGTTCTGCTTTCTCTAGCGTGGGTCTTCTGGGGGTTCATCCTGCTTCCTACTTCCTCTAAGGCGGCCTTTCTGGCACCCGACTTTCACTGTGCCTGAGAACTAGAGTCAGAAAGAATGGCCTCAATTCCATATTTGCAGCCCGGTGCTGTGAACAAACCTACAGAGATTTCACACTTGTAATACAGAAACCACAATATCTGTATCACATGATTAAACTGAGGAGGATTAAATGAGGAAACGCACATCTAGTGTCCAGCTTTGTTCCCAGCATGTAACAGGCACTGAAGTACTCGTGAGCTTTCTTTGCCTACACATGGCAGAAGCACCCGTGAATTAAAAGTAACATAATCACATGCACAAGGAACACAGAAGGCCTTCATGACTTTTTTTCTTTTCTGACAATCGAAGATGTTGTTTTCTAATTTATTCCTACAGAGAATAGTAAGAAAAGAATGAGAGTGGCATCCGTTGCAGGTCTGCCACTTAGCAGCTGTATGACACCGGCCCCATCTAACGGTCTGCGGCTCTGAGTGTCCCTCCTGCCGCGTGAGAGCAGAGCGAGCACCGTCAGTGAAAGGGAGCGTGCGAAGACACACGCGACCACATGGGTTTACTAGAGGACTGTCTTCATGAAAGTCTAATCACTGTTTTTATCGTTAAAACTTCCTTTAGCTTTGTAGCCAACACATTCAAACTGAGTATAACTTGAAATTTTTATATGTGCAATAACCTATAATTTACACAAACCATCTCCTTCAATCCAGAATCATTTTTAATAAATGATGTTCCCTATTTAGAGTTTTGAAATACCTTTTTTATTAAAATAATACATATTTATTGCAGAAAATTCAGAAAATGCAAAAGGACTAAAAAATTAAACTGGCACACGGTGCTGCCACTCAGGAATATTCACCATTGTGCTTTCAGTATATGACCTTCCGGTCATTTTTCAGTATGCATATAAATTAACATTAATAACATACTGTTCCCAAGATTTTATATAGAGTTCTAAATTCTATTTTTTCCGCTAAGATTACATAATGAACATTTCCTATTAACTAGGTTAATACAAGCTTATGGAATGGTGAATTTGATCCTGAGTTTAATAATATTCATAGGTGCTTTTGAAACAAAAAGGCTTATTATGTTAAAACAGATATATAGTCTTATAGATTTCATGTGATTTCTTTAGATCTAGGTTACAAAATTTAAAACTCATTGGAAAAAAATATTCACTTATATTTCACATCCCCTTGATATTCCTAAATGAAGTAAAACAAGTTTTACTTTTGCATTGTTTGTGTCCCCCAAACAGAACCAAAAATAGACTGAATTATATATATAGCTAGAAATTTACTATAAGCCTATTAATAAAAATAGCTACAATAATCTAAAAACATAGATACCTAAGCTCCTTTACGTAAATTGTTTTTCCTCTACTTTTCAGGAATTTCCTTAAAAATTAGTAATATTTATAATACATAAAAGGTCTTAGATAGTGCCAAAAGATTTAAACAACAGGAAAAAAAAAAACTTTAGTAGGTTAAACTGTTCATGAGATACAGATGAGGAGATGAATGGCTTAATTAAAGAATTTAGGGATGATCTGGCCAGAAACGCTAGTCACCCAGATGGCTGGTAGTCAAGTATTATCTTAATACACCATGTGGCAGGTTGGCAAAATTACAGGCGGTGACGAAGAGGACGCAACTCTGAGGAGCTGCAGCAAATGTCTGAACTAACAGACTGTATTTAATTTCTATAGTCTTAGTACTTTGGGGCACTAAAATTATGCCAAGAGAAATAACATCAGGAGAAAACCACATCCTCTTAACATTTTGACCTGGATTGACAGGGTGGATCTCTCTACCCAGCAACCATGCCAGATACAGGCTTCCTCATCATTTCCTAACTCAAGAAATCATCCCTGAAAAAGTTCTGGCCAGTAACTCAAGTCACAAAACCAGATGATACTTTAAAACTAGATTTTAGTTTAACTTCAACGATATGACACTTGATGAATGAAAGATAATAAAGCTAGAATTATTAAATAATTTATCAAGACTTAGTACTACCATTGAAAAATTCTGTATAGGGACATCAGATTTAACCCCATTTAAACAAATTATTGACCAAAAGGTAAAGAGCAAATGACTTACATTATACAATGTGTTTATATAAAGAATTATTTAAGCCACAGAGTTCAAAATAAACGCTGGCTCTTTTGGCTGTAAGATGATCAGGACACACCCGTGTGAAATACAGTTCAGCAGACCCAGAGGGGAGGCGAAACACATTTCCTAATTAAAACTGCAGGGAAACTGTGGTTGCTTGAAATGTTAATTACTTGAGTTGGAAATGGACCAAGATATTAACTAGGGCTCCTAGGATCTTCCATAATGAAAATCATCAGATTCTCACATTTAAATTTCTTTTTTTCTTTAATTTTATTTTATTGTGGTTACAACAGTTAATATGAGATCTACTCAATACGTATTTAAGTGTACAATGCAGCACTGGTGACTACAGCACAGTGTTGTACAGCAGATCTCTAGAGCTTATTCATCTTGTTTAACCAAAACTGTGTGTTTACTGATTAGTGATTCCACATCTTTCCCTGCCCCCAAGCCCCTGGCAACCAACATCCTGCTCTTTGAATCATGAATTTAACTATTTTAGGTATCTCATATGAGCAGAATCATGCAGTATTTGTCTTTCTATGATTGGCTTCTTTCACTTAGCATTCTGTCCTCAAGGTTCATCCATTTTTGTTGCATGTTGCAGAATTTCCTCCTTTATTAAGGCTGAATAGCATTCTATTGTATGTACACACTATATTTTCTTTATCCACTCATCCACTGATGGACATTTAGATTGTTTCTACATCTTGGCTATCAAATCTGAATTTTCAAAAAAAAAATCTGAATTTTCTAAGGGAACCACTAATAACACATAAGGTTCATTCTACAAAAAGACTGACTCATATTGGTTCAACAGGAAAAGTCCACCTTTCTAAAACATTCTAACCCTGTCTCAGGTCCTTTAGTGGTTCTTGACTACTGGATGTTAACCTGAAGATGGGTCAGTTAATAAATCCTTCAATGTAAGAAAATCACATGCTGGTGAACTTGGAGCTTCTCATACAAACTTAACAATGGCTTTATAATCATAATTCATTTTAATAAAACTTTAAAAAAATAGTTTAATAATCAAAAGCATTGCATTCCGAATCTGAAAAACCTGGCTTCAAATCCTAGCTCAGTCATTATCTGATTTAATTTAACAGGTGCCTGTGTGACTTTACACAAATTATTTAATCCTTCTGGGCCTCTTTCTCCTCATATTTAAAATGAGAAAATATCATTAAATAGTTACTTATCAATTGCTTATTATTTGTGGGTTTTAACACATTTTATCTTCTCTACAATTCAGAGATCAGCATCATTATTAACCCATCCTAACGAGGGGGAAATTGAGGCACAGAGAGGTTAAGGAATTGGGCAAGTACCCTTTTCAATCCTTACAGCAAATCAATAAGATGGATACTACCAGTATCCTCACCTTAAAGATGTGGAAACCAAGCACACAAAGATTAAATAACTTTCCGTACTCACACAGCTAGGATGTGGCAAGGCCAAGCTGAGATCTAGGCTGACCTGAGAGCTGCAGAGAACAGGCAGTAGGTGTAGCGAGCGCTTTGGGTTATGCCTATAACTCAGCTGTATCAAAGTATTAGAAAAGAGTCACTACTGAAAAATGTAGGTATGCTCTCTATAGCTCTCTTGATAAGGAGCTGGTGGGTGCACTTCATGTTTTCTATATGAAATAGCTGTTTCCTACATGAAACAGCACCTCAGAGTGGTGTTCAGAAAGAAAACAAACTCTGAAATTGATCATCTGGATTTCATTCATTCTACTCCTTGTTAACGGATGACTTTGGGCAAATCACTTCACCCATAAGCTATTTTTATGAAGTTTGATATCCCTCTTTCCATTTCTCTTTGCTAGCTTTATTCCTCTTAATCTTACTCATTAAAAATTTTTTTAGTTAAAATATTGTTGATTTACAATCTTATATTTGTTTCAAATATACAACACAGTAATTTAAGTTACCCATATTATTAAATCCTCACCCCCTCTAGTGCAGTCACTATCTATCAACAATATTACTCATTTTTATTTTAAGTATATTATCAGAAGGCAGACTCATGAAATATGTGGATAATAGTACATACAGTAAAGTTAAGTTGCAAGCATTACATATAAAAGACATACACAAGAGTCCATTACCATATATGAGCCAAACAGGTGCCTAAGAAAGGCTCCTCTCTTCCTGCCTCTTCCTTTATATCTTTCTTTATTGGCTTTAGAGGAACAAATCCCACATGCAAGTCTTAAAATCATGCAGAACAAGAAACAGTTTTCATTTGGTACTCCAACTACATATGGTAGATGAGCAGGTTGTACAGTGAGCAAGAGTGCCAAGCCAAGGCAGCAAGGAGAGGCTGAAACATAGCCCACACCCTGCTTGGAGGAAGGGTCCCATTATTCCTCACACGAAGGAACTGCTATTCTAAGTGTCAAGCCTGTGCAGTTTCACCACCCAAAAGTGGTTATACTATTTCAACTTCAGACAATCTTCCTAGAAGCACTTGGGGAGCCAGAGGAATTCTCCAAGGAACCTGGGTTTTTCCTTTGCTAATTTATAAGCTTGGATGAGACCAGGCTGCAGATACTAGAATGAATGGATCCTCACAGCAGCCCCCAGCACTCCTAATCAAGTTTTTCTTTGTCAAGTACAATTAAATTAGAAGTATACCATAAGTCATGGATTTAGATAATTAATATGCTTATTTATATCAGTTCTTTTTAGTTTCAGAATCACTATCTGAGCAATATCCCTATGCAGAAGTACATGCCGGACATTCATTCATCTTTTAAAGAAGAAAAAGGAGTTGCTGAAAGTTCAGCACATACTAAGTGCTGCACTCTGTGTGCCCTGATATTCTAAAATATCAACTTCTTCCCTTATAGAATCCTCAAAACTACAAACACTTAAAATATCTGAATGCTTTAAACTGGAGGTCAAGGATGGAGGACAGAGAGATTGACTTTTCATTTTTTACCCTTTTGCAGTATTTTAATTTTTTCAACCACGTGCTTTTTTACTTTAATTATGCTTGTAATTAAATAAGACTGACATCATCACCAATTTTCCATATGAAGAAACCAAGACTTAACAATGTTAAGTTTGGGGGGTCTCTTTGGCAAGGTCACACAGCCAGAAAATGAGGGCTCTAATACTTTTTTCTCAATATAATACTATTTTCGACAAAGAAGTTTGCAGAGAAAGGGGAGAGAAGTTCAAGGAGTTGTTTCCTGGGACCTCTGCTTTCACATGAACATGGAACACCAGGCGGTCCGATAAGAAAAGCAAGATGAGGGTAAGTTTTAAACTTAAAGAAAAGAAGTTTTTTAATGGAACAGACATCACGGCTCATAAGAAAGGAAGCTTGCTAGGGCCTAGTAAACGGATTGCTCAGCAAAGATAAGAGCCTGCTGAGATTGGAGCTCATAAACTTGTAATGGAGCCAATCAGCACAATTATATAATCTTTGCCCCGTGCTGCTGGGGAGGCCAGAGCAGTTGATTCAGGACGGGCAAGGCAGTCGTGGTGCCAAGCAAGGTGCTTTAAAGTCTGAAGGGGACTCGCAGTTTAAAAGCAGGGAAGACACTGAGTCTGCCTTCTGATAATATACTTAAAATAAAAATGAGTAATATTGTTGATAGATAGTGACTGCACTAGAGGGGGTGAGGATTTAATCATATGGGTAACTGTTAAATTACTGTGTTGTATATTTGAAACAAATATAAGATTGTATATCAACAATATTTTAACTAAAAAAATGTTTTTAATGAGTAAGATTAAGAGGAATAAAGCTAGCAAAGAGAAATGGAAAGAGTGGCATCAAACTTCATAAAAATAGAAAATGGATAGGCACAGGTGTATGTAAAATGAGCAGATACCACTTTGTTGATGAGCCAGCCTACATGTGGGACCTCCGCAAGGCTCAGAGCTCAAAGTCAGCAGATGCCATAGTGGCACAGATGAGGGTGAAGCTGAAAGCAGTGGACTCACTGAAGAGCTGAGGGAGAGAAAACTGCATCAGGGGCCCTTCCACGCTGTATTCACCCAGCGCCATACCCAAGTCAAAGCCCAGGAATTCATCAGAAAGCTCTTCTCTAAAGAAATTGGAAGAAATTTAAAAAACTGAGCTTCTACTCTAGCTGTTGACAACTCAGAATAAAACTCTCAGTCTTGTATAGGGTCAGGGGAGGGACATAACCTGGAAGATGCAAGACTGAGTCTTGGCAACCTGTAAAGCCCAGAATAAACAAACAAGATTGACCCTTAAATCAAATCATAAAATGTAAGACATAGAAATAAAGTGAGAAGAAAATTTTAATTATATATACCGAGAGATCTGAGAAGATATTACAACAACATCAGGATGTTATGAAAAGAGAACACTCAGAATATAACAAAGAAAAAAATTATTCTCAAAATGATTAGAAAACAATGTTTGAAAAAATCTCTCATGACAAAAGACATATGAAATATGAGAGAACAAATTAAACACACAGAGAATCAGTCCACAAGTTCCACCATCTGATTAATAAAAGCCCTGGAGAGCGAATGGAAAAAGGAGAAAGTGAGTAAAGCTACAGTAGAAAATTCCACTGAAGTTAAAAAGATGTACATGTTAGATTAAGAGGGTTCTGCGAGTGCCTAATGAAATAAATGAACAAAGCCCTGGTAAGGCATCCATCCATCCATCCATGCAACAAACATCCTGAATCATTTTGGACAGTGGGGATGCAGTTATTAGGTAGACAGCTACTGTCCTCAAGGAGCACATAATGTAGAGACAGAAGACAAGAGAAAGCAAAAAATTAAACAAGATAATTTCAGGTAGTGGTAAGCACTATGGAAACTAAGGAGTAATGTGATAAAGAATAGGAAGGGAGAGGGTTCCCTTGGATGGGGCAGAGAAGGTAAGCTTCTCTGAGAAAGTGTCACCGAGGGGTCCAGCTAAGACAGAACCTAAGGGTAAAACATTCCTTATGAAATTTCAAAACACCTCAGATAAAAACTTCCAAAAATAAACTTGGCTGAGAACTAGGACTATAACTGACTTTCTTATCAACAACATTAAATGCTGGATAACAAAGCAATGGTTTCAAAGTTCTCAGAAAAACAACTCTTTAACTTATAATTCTATATCCACCCAAACTATCTTTGGGTGTCAGAGAAGAATAAAGACCCCTTAGTATACTTGCAGGCTCAGAAAGTTTTTCTTCCCACGTACCTTCCCCAGGAAGTCATCTAAGGATTTCTCTAGCAAAATGAGGAGGTCACAAATAAATACACAAATAAAAACTAATGGATACAATTGAGGTCTATGAAAAGAAGTTCCAGGGTGTAAGTCATACCAAGAGAGCAACTAGTCCAATTGAAGCAAGATTATGGGAAGTTTCAGGAAAAATGATTCAATAAAACAGAAATTATGATCAAGAACTTAAAAACATACAGGCATAATGAAGAACATTAGTGGGGAAGAACAGGTCTTTAGAACTCAACAACAAACAACACAAGGAAATGGTGGTCCACATATGACACAATTTTAAGCAGATTCCCATCCCTACTCTACTTAGTAGATGACTACTCCTTCCTCTACCCCTTTGTATTCTGAAGAAAATGGAACCAAGTTTCTGGATTTAAGAGCACCAAACATGAAGGAGACCTTTCGTGAGATGCTAGAATGACGACATGGGAATAGGTAAAAGTCTACAGAATGAGCAGTAGGACCCAGGCTCGTTCCCACCCAACGCATAGCTCTAGAATGCCAGCAGATAGGCTGACAACCTGAGCCCACCCCCAGCACGGCCCCAGTCAGGAGACAGGGGAGCCCTTCTCCAGAGGAACTGAAGCACCTCCGAGGGAAGGCCTCAGGTCCTGACACTGAGCACGCCAACGAAAAGCCAGCTGTCCCCCAGTCACCCTCCAGTGAGATTCCCGAATGCCAAGCCCTACCTTCTGACACAGAGCATCTACTCTGCTTTTTAAATTCATATTCTTCAGTATGAAGAGAAATCAATGACCACCAGAAGTTCCCAAGACAACTGAGGCAGCAGAGTCATGAAACAGGAAGTCGGCACTCAGAGAGCACAGATGATTCGGGAAGGAAAAGGAACTCTACACAATGTTGGAGAAATAAAAGAAGCTATTCCATCTATGAAGCAAGAAGACTTAAAGCTAGGAACAATCAAATCAAAAAGAACTTCAGAAAAAAAAATAGCCAAAATAATGAATTAGCAGAAGTTGGGGAAAATGAAGAGATCTTTCAAAAATGTCAGACAGAAAATGAGATATAAAATAAGTGATGAAGAATAAGGAAAATAGAGGATCAATAAACAAAAAGGAAAAAAATGGTAGGGAGAAAATAACAAAATGTAAATAAAAAATAAATACAGACATTAAATGCTCACCAAGTGCTCAGAGAAAAAAAAAAAAAAGACCTACCCCAAAGTATGGTGAAATTTAGGAATACCAGAAATAAACAGAGGCTCCCAGAAAGGAAAAATAGGATACAAGAAAGGACTGGGAAAAAGAAAGACCAGACTTCCCATGATGGTATTAGAAATTAGATGACAATGGAGTAAAGACTTCAAAATTCTGAGCGAAAATTACTCATCCAATCCCAAATTCTTTACCCAGCCAACCTGGCATTCAAATCTAATAGTTTAGGGAGAAAAAAGCTATTTCATAAAAAAAAATCTAAAAAAAAAAGATTACAGCTTTTACAGGTTTCCTATAGTTACTGGAAGATGTGCTCTAATGAGGGAATACACTAAAAAACTAAAATAAGTTATTAAAAAAACAAAAAACAATCAAAGCCCAGGAAACAAAGGATCAACACAGAGAGGAAAATGAGATTCCCAGGGTGACAGGTGGGCAACAGGCGCAGACAGCAGTGTCCAGATCACAGCAAGGGCACTTCAAGGGGAGGCAAATAGAACTGTGAGTTCATCAGGCAGGTGGAAAATCATACTGAGATATTTTGAGTCCCATAGGAAATGAGAACAAGGTGATGCTAATTCCAGGAAAATTAATATTGTACAAAAAGTAGATCTAATCTGATATGCTACTTGTGCCTTTGCAGCTAATAATCTGTAATAATCCTAACATGAGAACATCAAAAAGGACTTGACCACAACTTGCAAAGGGAAAGCTGAATTCATTTACCAAGGTAGGGAGTCATAAATAATGCCTCAATTTGGTTAATTTACATATTATGCCTTACAAATATAGAGGTAAATACCAGAAGAGACAGCTCAAAAGAATTCAAAATTATTGCCCCTAGGAAGCAGTGTTAGTCAGGAGGCTGCTGTTTTTTTGTTGCTTTTTAATTCTATTTATGTTTTTCAATTGTAATAAAAATAATTTGATAGACATCATCCTTGATTTATTAATGATGACTAATAACAAAAGCTAATATTCAGTGAGCACATACTGTGCGCCCGGCATCAGGCTGAGAGCTTTACATGTTACTCACATAATCTTTGCCAGTACATAACCTTATATGGTGTTTACTATTGCTCTAGACTAAAGGTTTGGGTCCCTGAAAAATTCATATCATGAAAACTAAATCCCAGTACGATGGTATTTGGAGGTGAGGCCTTTGGGAGGTGATTAGGTCATGAGGGCAGAGCCCTCATGAAAGGGATTAGTGCCCTTATGAAAAGGACCCACCCTTTCCACCATGTGACGACACAGCAAAAAAACCCCAGTCATTTATGAACCAGGAAGCAGGCCCTCAGAAAAACCTCCAGCACCTTTATCTTGAACTTCCCAGCCTCCAGAACTATGAGAAATAAACTTGTTGTCTCTAAGCCACCCAGTGTATGGTGTCTGCGACAGCAGCCCAAACAGACCACAACACTATTGTCATCACCCTATTTTACAGATGTTATATTGAGGCTTAGAGTTAAGCAACTGGCCAAGCGGAATCAAGATTCAAATTTGGATTTCACTCAGGACACTGGGCTTTTATTCTACACTGCCCCTCAATTTTTAAAGATTGTATTCCCTGTGCCATCCTAACAGGCATTGTCAAGAAGCCAAGAACCCGGTACATGCATCACACACACACCATCTCTTGGTGGAAAAGAACCCTCAGGACAAATGGCCATATTCCATCATCTATATAAGCTCTGATTGGCAGTTCCTTTTTTTTTCTTTCTAATATTCCAGGTTGGCAAAATGAAATTAAAGCAGAATCTATAACATAAAACTTCACTGAGAAGCAAAAGAAAACAGCAATTGTTGGCACCAAGAACCATAAATTAGGCACTGAAGTTCTGTCCAATGGGTAGATCCTAACAAACCCATATGCACTCAAGAAATAAAAGTTTAAGGTTCTCATAACTGTCAAAGAAGTGTTCCCCACCTTCTTTTGGAGAAACTGCAGGAAATCAACACTCAAATCCACAGCTGGTGAGGGTACAAACTGGTACAACACCAGAGGGAGGCAACTGGGCAATATTTACTGCAATCCCATTTCTGGGAGTTTATCCTACAAATACATGGCTCACAAAAGAAGTGATACATGCTTGGGGATTTTTATTGCAGCATTATTTTTAATAATTAAAAACTGGAAACAACTGTTAAATGGAGACTGTTTATACTACAAAGTAGACTGAAATGGAATGTTACACACAAGTTAAAAGGACTGCCTTGAGGGCGTGGCCTCTGTAAACTTCTTGGAGTTGAGTCGGGGTTAAGTCCTTAGGAATGTGCAGTGCAGCCACCCTGGGTCACAAAATCCTCCTGTTAAGGTTTCAGGGCTTTTGTCAACTGTTAGTTTAGCATACTATTATTAAAAATTATATAAACTTACAATTAAATAAATGATATTGCAAGCAAAGATAATGAATACTCAAATGCATCCCCTCCTAATTATTTGCTACACTTAACTGTTTGTTATGCTCTTGACCAGGCTACATCTAATATATCTGTAGGATGGAAATATTATGCAATGGTGAGTGACTGGGCATTTCCTCCCAAATTAGTGTTCAGTGTCTTCACTTGGTTAGCTTGACATCAGCCATGGTGGGATGGGAATATTTTCACTGGAGAAACTGTCAAATGCTATAGATTGCTGCTTTTCTTTCTTAGCCGCATGTTACATATTACCAGCACTCCACTGATATACATATGTGATCTGTACCCCAGTTTTGCCATCTGTAAAATCAGGATAATAGTAGTACCTAAACATTGTTGTGAGGATTAAGGGGTTAGCATATGCAAAGCATTTAGAAGAATGCTTAGCATACAGTAGTGTCTATATAAGGGTTAGTTATGCTTTGTATTATTATTATTTGTATGGAATTATTTCCAAGCTATATTGTTACATTTTTTAAAAAGCTCAGAAAAGTATGCATAGAATGTTACCTTTTGGATATAAAATGGGAGATTTAAAATACATATTGATAGTTTCTTGTAAAAGATCCTTGGAGGGATACACAAGAAATGAATTAGTGTGGTCACCTAGTTTGTCTTTCATTGGAGAAATAGGATAGAGGACTGATTTAACAGCAAGACTTCTCACTGTATATTGTATGATCATTGAATCTCATGTTTTTTGTTTTGTTTTGTTTTTACTTTTCATTTTTCTTTATTGAGCTATGATCACATAATCACTAGTTAGATACTAATTATGAATGTATTGCACTGAATCTCATGCTTTTAAACTATGTGAATGCATTACCTATTCAAACATTACATTAAAAAAAGAAGTTTTCATTCTGTGAGGATCAAAAGGGACACAGAGCAAGGAGAGACAGGGGCTTCTGTCCCAACCACGTCATGTTCTACTCAAAGAGACGAAGCACACACAGTGAGGCCCACTTGGTGGAGGGGGATACAGTCCGACCCTGAGATACACACCACAGGGCTTTGCACGTAAATTACGATCAGGATGACATGAAATGGCTCTTCCAAAATACTTACCCTGTTGTGTAAGGGATGTTTATGCCCCCTAGATTAATACTTTCACATCCAACAATAAATAGGGTTGAAAAACACAGTAAGGACACCCCACTGCAGATCATCGCTAGTTTTGCAGATTCTCTTGCACCAAGTTTCAGTTTTTTTATAATGTAGCCTCCCAGGACAATACCAACACCAGCACTGGGGACAATAATAACACCTGGAGAGAAGAAAGGAAGGACAGAATTAATTTGAAGTAATATGTGCTACTGTTTTTTTTCTAATTGCTCTGTTCTATTTATTAGTACAAACGTAAATAATTTAAAAATCCTGTAATCAATAAATCTTCAATGTGTGTGATTTTATAGTATAATTTATTTTCAACACATACAACCAACAAAGGACTCATATCCAGAATGGAAAAAAACAACTTATACAAAGCAATAAAATGAAGAAAAGCAACCCTTTAGAGAAATGAGCAAAACTTGAATGGCCCCTCACTGAAGAGGAAATCCAGCTGACGTAAAACACACGAAGGGGCTCAGCCTCATGACTAAGAAGGGAATACAAATTAAAGCCACCGTGGAATATATTCCACACCAATCGTGTCAGCAGAAACCTAAAAGTCTGGCAATACCACGTGCTGGTGAAGATATGGAACAACGGGCACATCTACACAGCTAGTAAGATGTAAATTGTGGAGCCTATTCTGAGAAAAAAAGTTTGGCATTATCTGGCAGAGCTGAAGGTGCGCACACCCTGTGACAGGCAGTCCCGTTCCTGGATCTCCACCCCACACAAACTCATACACATGGGGCCTAAAAGAAGCGTATGAGACGTCTGAAGCGTCATCATGGCCACAAACTGGAAATAAACTCAATGTCCATTGACAGATATACTGCATGTAATACATTAATATGAAGAAATGCCACTATACAGCAATAAAAATTAAGAAACATAATTACACACAACTATGTGAATGAATCATACAAACATAATGTTAAAAGAAAGAAGCAAAACCTAAGAGAATACATGGTGTGATTGCATTTGTATAAAGCTAAACGATTTGTTAACGACTAAATGATTTGTTCAGGAATGTATATACAGGTAGTACAGCTATAAATAAAACCCAGGAAGTAATTGCCACAAAAGCCAAGACAGAAGGGGGTATGGGTGGGGCCAGGAAAGAATATAGGGGATCCTGCAGCACTGAAAATACTACCTTCCATGACCTGAGTAACAGTTATGCAAGTGTTCACTTTATGATTATTCATTAACTCTAATTTTGATTAATGTACTTCTGTGTGCATTTTATTTCAGTAAAAAATAAAAAGCTAAAAAAAATAGTTATATTGGCTAGTCCAAGGACCTTATATTTTAAAAGAGAAATGAAGAGAACAAATTAGAACACAGTGAGATAATTGTACAAAGAGCAGAGAAAATAAAGGAAAAGAAGCACCCAAGTCCTTCCTGGGAGAAATGAGGGAAGGCTTCACAGAAGTGGCAGTATTTGAGCTGACACTTGACAAATGAGACAGAATCTGCTCAATGCACCAGCATAGAGCAAATATCCTGCACAGATGAATACATGCGAAGAGGCAAGACATAACAGAACTGAGGACTCAGAATAGTCCAAACGAATCAGATTTTGGAATGCAAGCTACTGGGGAGCGTTGGGACTTGGGGAAGAGAGGCAAGGAAGGGTGAGACCATGAAAGATCACAGAAAGGAGCTCAGGCTGCATCTCTGGGCAATGCAAAGCCATTGGAGAATTCTGAGTAGGGGTCTGACCCGATGGGAGTTGTGACTTACATGGATTATTTCTGGTAGTGAGATGGAAGAGTTTAGATGGAGTCAAAATCTAGAGTCAGAGAAGTGGTCAAAAGGGAATTGCGAAGGTCCAGGTGAGCCATAGTAAGGCTCTATATCAATAGCATAAAAACTGAGCTAAGGAGGATAGGGAGAGAGGAGCGGGATGTCAGCCAGACGGTGGCAGGGATCCAGAACATGAGGAGGAAAGGAGAGTGTGAACTTCCTGGCACACATGCTGGATGTGAGGAGTCAGGCAGAAACGCCTCACATGGTTGTGCCCAGGCCGCAGGCTGTGACTGTCTGGGGTGTTTATGACCTATACTGGAATCCATGGCATAGACAGGCTATTCCAACAAGACTGAACAAAGAAAAGTAAAGAGACTAAGACTGAAATGAGACAAGCACATCACTAGAGATCTCGGCAAAAGCGATTTTAAGGGTGTTGTGAAAGTAGAGACCAGCCTGCAGTGGGTCGAGCGGTCAGCCATGAGGATTTAGAGTTCGGAGTTAAGCCCCTTCCAGAACTTAGGCCATAAAAAGAAAAAAGTGGATGGGTCTTGTCAAAGAGGGGCCGAGGTGGAGTTGGGGCTTTAGAAGTTTTGTTTGTTAAGATAAAGAGGGGATTTAGCATATTTATATACCAGCAATAATAGACTAAAAAGGAATGGGAGACTTGATGTGGAGGAAAAGGTTATCTAACATCCGTGCAAGACCTTTGAGAAGTCAGGAGAATATGGCATTGATAGCACAGGAAGTCTTGGTTAGCAGAGAGGCCCTCTCACCTGGGCAGGGATTGGGTGGGGAGGGTGGGAGTCAGGATGAGTCAGTGGGTGACTGGTAGCTCCTCACAGGACAGCTTTTCTGTTTTGTTATTTTTCCATTATTTTGGAAACATAATATAATACGTGTGACAGAGCACCTGAAAAGCATAAAGTAAAAAGGGACAAAGAGCCACCATTTACATTCTGGCATATTTCACTCCAGTCTTTTTTCTATGCATTTGTCCTTCAAGAATTGCTAACATGATGTAGATTCTTTTTTTTTTTTTAATATAGCTTTTGTTTTTGTTACTGTTTGGGTTTTTAGTTGTTGTTTGTTTTGTTTTTGTATAATTGTAAAAACAAACCTGCCTCTTAGAGAGAAAGGACATTTTAAGAACTTTAAATATGGCCCAGGGTTAAATACCCACTGTGGGAAAGTGAAGAGACCACCAAGTAAGAACATGTAACAGGCTTTGCGAATGGAGAGTACTGTGGGTCCAGATGGCACTGGATCCCAGACGTCTGCAGCTCCATCAAGGCACCTGGCTGGATGGCTCGCTCCAGCAGGTGTAACAGCACAGAAGGAGGGTTAGATTAATCTAAAGTCTGAGCTTTGCCTGACAACCAGTGTTCATCTTAGAATCCTCACCACAGTCCTGATTTTATAAAATCAGTAATGGCCTTTTCACAGATTAGGAAATGGATGGCTCTGAGAAGTGACGGACCCAACAGTGCTCACAAGGGAGGAAGACTCTGAATGACAGTTGACTCTGTAACTCCCAGCCCAGCGCCCCATCCATATCACCATAGCCGAATCTCAGAACCAACAGGTCCTTGAATCTTTGGGTAAATTGACCAGAGCTCTGGGTTTAGATGAGCTGGTTAATAAAGTATCCTCTTCATTAAGGAAAATATACCTACTGTCTACAGTAATAAATAGGCAAAGCTTTACCCTTAGAGGGAAACTAGCCCATTAGTAAAATTCTTATTTCAACTGAACAACTTGTAATGACAGATATTGTATAAGACTCCCCAGGATAACAACAAAACAAATCCTTATGCTTACAGTCAAGTCATAATTTAAAAGAGTATAACTTATTTGACCATGTACCCTAATTAGCATTCAAATCTTAAAAACAGAAAATTTGTCATCTGTAAATATGAAGTTATATCAAACAAAACAAAGACTCATTGAAACTTTCTCCTGATGTCTGCCTGTCATCTTAATTTCACCACACTATCAAAAACAGAAAGATACTGACTATTCATTCATGCTAATTTGTACATCACTCCAATCTCCAGCTTGAGTAAGAGACCCAAATGTTTCACTATTAGAATTTTAGGCACATGGGCTGAATAGGGGAGACTTGGTGCTGGCGGGGAGGAGGGTGATGATGGTAGAGCTTCTCACCGGCCCTTCCCAAAGCCCCTGGCTCTGGGGAAACCAGCTTTAGTAGATTGGGGTTAACTTTGGAGAGCATGGAGGGGCTGGGAGTCAGCTTCTCCACCACCACCATGCAGCCCTGTAGACCTCCCTAGCTTCCCCAGGCCCTTGTGGGGAGAGGGAAATACCAGTATCAAAATATCAGTATTCAAAAGTTTGTGTTAGTATCATTTCACTTTTAGGGAAGACCTATATTACTACTTGTTTTTGCTAATTTAAAGAAATCTAAAGAGGATATTCAATTTTACAAACAAAGGCAAAAAGCAAAAATAGCGTTCACTGTTTGTGTTGCAGTGAGCCATTCCAGAGGCAGGACACACGGAGCAGCGAGACGGCCCCCACCAAGCTCCTTGCCGGGACATTACATTCAGCATCTCAGCACCAACTGCTAGTCTGTGAGCATCCATGCTTTACCTCGATTTAGTTTGTGCATTCATTATCAAGAGGCGTCCTAAGGTATCAGAAAAGCCTCAGAGGTTATTTTTTTGGGTCTGAGCACACTCAAACAATTCTCCATGTAAATTAATGGTAATTGCTTCACTTTACACCATTTCCGCTTATGAAGGCTCTCAT
Organism: Phataginus tricuspis; assembly: GCA_029783875.1. Classification (NCBI taxonomy): domain Eukaryota; kingdom Metazoa; phylum Chordata; class Mammalia; order Pholidota; family Manidae; genus Phataginus; species Phataginus tricuspis. The sequence goes on from JAQQAC010013450.1 coordinate 1,923,139, forward strand.
AGGAACACTCTGCTTTCAGATAGCCGGGGAAATCTGCAGACACATAAGCTAGGATCTCCCGGAACAAGCTGCGGTCCTGTCGCTAGCCTTGTCTGAGCTCACAGTCAGCTCCCTGGCGGGGGCTATTCCTCCCTCTTCCCTGCTCCTGGTCCGAGCCACTTCCCCAGCCCCAGAGGGGCAGTTCTGTGGCCCGTGAGTTTCTGTTCCTATTGCTCTCTAGTGGCCAAGACTTGGGGAGGGCGAGGGTCAAGAGGGTGGGGAACAGGCGCCAGCTGATGCTGGAGCAGTGCTTAAAACAGTGTCTGCCCCACAGTATCCACTCAATAAATACCAGTGACAGTGGTCATCATCACCCAAGTCTGGACATCATTCTTTTCTGCCTAATGAGTTTAACATTTACACAAATCAATGTATTGGAATTATAATTAGGCAATTTTCTATATGCTGTTTAAGGTATAGGACTGAATTTAAGCTACTACTAATGGTCCAACATAAACCTCTATGTGTTCTTTAGTATGAAGCTTGTTTGATATTCAGCTATGTATTCTAAATGCATAAACCTCTGTTAGCTATTGGGCTATTGTGTACATATATCTGAATCTAAAGAACTCATTGCTTCATTGATTAGATGCTGACAAAGCTGAGGTTCCTGCTTGGTTCATAAAAGCTCTGTGAATACCCTAGTGCTGTCCATTTGGAAATCTTTTACTTACTTATTTATCCAAGCAAATTGACATGTTAATTGCTCTACTTCCTTCCTTTCTCTGATGTCAAGCACTGTTCCATAACATTCAATTTTGAAGTTATTACTCTGGGTCACAATACTGCTTGCCTCTATAAAGTGTGGCTGCATGGTGTCAAAAGGTCTTTATGAAAAATGACATTCAGGGAATTACCAAATAGTAAAGACACTGGTGGAATTTTTCCTCTTCACTCCAATTTCTGTCAGTATGTAATTATTATCTGTATTGCAAATAGACACACAAAATATATCTAAGCTTAATGCATGATTGGGAACTCAGAAAACCTTTAACTGAAAGAAAGGAGGGAAAAATTAGATGGCCCACTCATCAGCAAGAATGATTTAGGGTCAGGGAACTTCATTTGTTCTGCAATTGCTGTTAAGAACAACCATTTGCTTTCACAGTACTCATCATGAGGTCTGCCTCCATCTTTTCTTTTTCCTGTGAGACTGTATGGTGCCTGAACATGGTAGAGAGAATAACTTTATTATCTTCATACCTTCTGAGCACTATGTACAGATGAAAGAATGAATTGTGTTATTTAGAATACAATTTATTACGTAAAATCTTCAAATGCCTTATTCATCTCAGTCTCCAGTTATTCCTTCAAGTAGTCTGTATCTTGGTTTGCAAATAGGAAGTCTAAGATCTAATTTGGGTCTAAAATAATTTGTTAAAACAAGTTTAAAACTGGCAGTCACTAAATATCTAAACTGATGCCTGAAAAAGCTCACAGTTGTCAAAATTCTGAATTCAACATTATTAGCAAAAGCTTAACTGCCAAGCCACCAAAGTGACAGCAATGTGTCATGTCAATGACCCTCTGAAACGTCTCTTCAATCATGAAATCGCAATGGTGTAGAATTCCACTGTGGTGAATTAAGTTAATACAGATTCTCAGCATCTTAGATGTCCTCATGATCTTCTCTCTAAATTCACTGACCCTTTCCATGTATTCCTCATCCAAAGTTTTCTTTAGTTAAGTTGAAAAATAAATAGCTCGCAAACATAAGTCTTTGACTCAATAAGGAGCATCATTAGAAGCCACTGTAAGTCGTTTCTGCTGCACCTTTGGGGATGGGGAGAGAAGGCAGGATGAGCGACTGGAAAAGAAGTGAGTACGATTCATTCTCCTTCCATGCTCTCTCTCTCTCTTTATCTTTCCATACATACCATACACTGTTGACTATATGCCACATACTATGATAACCACTGTATATACAGTATCTCATCTAATTCTCAAAACTGTATGGATTTTGAGGTGCTCTGAAATAAAAATGTGTCTTATAATTAACAGTATCTTAGCCTTAGGTATAGTCTAATGAGAAACATTTTCAAAATCACAGTGCATCTAAATTAATGGTGTCTTAGATTGGAAGGAATGTAGCTTCTTTCCACCTCACAGACAAGGAAACATCTAATGAGTGACAGAGCAGGGAAACAAACTCAAATTTATTTAACTTTTCCAAAGACTAAGCTTCTAATTTTATGATACAAAATAAATGTTTTCCTATTACCCAGTGTAAATGATTTTACCCTTTTAAGCCTCCACTTTGCCTTGCAAACATTTTCCTGTAAGAAATAAATACCAATTATTATCAAGAGGGAATAAAAGAAAATTTTAAAAATTCAAACCATGAAGCTAGCACATTTTGAATGGTCTGAGAATAGACAGCAGTGAGTCTACATTTTCACAAACTATACATAAACCCACGAAGTATCATAAAAGTACCAGATATCTCATTCTCTTTCATATATCTCAATATTACCCATGTAAAAAATATCAGAAATCCCTTCACAAACAATGAAGAAGGTGTATCATTCGAATTAATTTATGGCTCCTTTTTATAATTCAAAGGTTGTTTTAAGACAGAGAAAAGATTATTTCTATAAATCCATAATGTTTCATTGCATGACATCAAGTCAAATTGTCAGGGTGGGTGGCACCAGGCCGTGCTTCACTGGGTAAGGAGAGGGAGCCCCTGTGTGTTGAACCAAATAGCATGCGCCACAGTAAAGCTACCAGCTCTGGAAGAGAAGCTTATGGGATGCCTGGAAGAGTTCACAGGGAGTTCTTTTAGGAATTCTCCTGAGGCGGATTTACTGGCAGGGTAGCTAGCCTCACACCAGGCTGCTGCAGACAGCCTGTCTCAAGTTTCGCCCCTCTACAGCTGCAGTTAGAGGACACAACGCCAGAAGCAGCCACCTCTGGCAGCTGCCACCTCTGCCGAGTTCGCCACGATGGCCACAGCGTGGCTCAGAAGGGACCATGTGCCCCTAACCAGCAGAGCACTCTCTGAAACTTGCAGTGTGGCCTTGCTGAAATTATTAATAATAGCTTTCACAGGAATTCCACACCTCTGAAAACCTCAGCCGCCACGACTTCAGCATGGAGATATCAATACGAAGCTTGTATTTAACTCTCACTAGGGCCAATGGCTCTCAGTCACCCAGAGTAACAGTCTTCAACCCTGCCAACAACAGGGAGACACTGTGCAGCAAGAGAGAAATATGAGAACCCCAGTCTCAGGGATTCAAGGTCTTGGGGAGGACTAAGGAAAGGTAATAAAAGGTATACTCAATTGAGAAAACAGCCACACTTTTCATTTCAGGTTTCTGCAAAGCTCTGGTTAAAATAATACGTAAAAGCAAATGCTAAGTTGTGCCATGAAAGAGTTCAAAAATCGCATCAAATTAATATTTCATCTTTTATGGCTTAGAAACAGAACAGAGTTTATTGCATTCAGGCAATGAAACCACAGAGGGCAAAAACAAATTGAAATGATGAAATGCAAAAATCAAGAGTGTTTACTTCCGTCTCTCACTGGGTCTGAGAAACTTAAGGTGAAACGGCAAAAGCTTGAAACAAATTGCTGCCCAAGAGCAGGGAAGAGCCTTTTGTACGGAAAATTTCACAGGAGAATTAGAGGATCTTATTAAACTTTTTCAGTTACCAAAATAAGCCTCAGACGAAGACCTTGGTATTGAGTTACTGTATTCAGTTTCCATTCATAGAAGCAAGGCCTGCAGATGTGGGCTGGTGCCAAATGCAAAACTCTTTGGGGGCCCTTTGGGCAAGATCCATTTTCTGTCAGCACTTTTCAACTTCTCCTCTTTCCATTGTTGTCCAAATCCAGAAAGCTCTCAGAGCTCTCCCATCAAGATGGTTAATCGTCATTACACCCACTCATAGCTGAGCTGCAAAAACCGACAAAGCTATCCTTCCCCTGGGAGAAGAAAGCAGATTTTTTAAACTCTATTTATCTGAAAAAATTTTTGAAAAATAGAAAATTTCTCTCTTACATGCTTAAACTGTACTTGTTAGAATGCTCTTGCCCCATAGGGGCTAGGTAGAAAATTTTGCACATTAGAAACAGTATTAATTCTGCCAGCTTAATAAGGAGGACTTAGCAGCCATTTAAGTAAACATATCAACTCATGGAACTCAGTGCTCTGTGCTTGTTTTTCATTTTTTAATTGAATTTCATTGAACTATACTTCACATCCCATCCAATTCACCTACTTAAATATGTGTACAATTCAGTTTTTTAGTATATTCACAGATATGCAACCACCACCAGTCATTTTTAGAACATTTTTATCACCCCAAAAAGAAATTCTGTACCCATCAGCTAGCACTCCCATTTCCTCCCAACCCCTCCTTCAGCCCCAGACAAACATCACTGTACTTTGAGTGTCTGTAGATTTGCCTATTCTAGATATTTCACATAAAGGGATTCATACAATATGTCTGCCTGGCTTATTTCACTTAGCACACACAATATTTTCAAGTTTCATTCATGTTGTAGCATGTATCAGAACCTCATTCTTAGTTATGGCCAATAATAAGTGATTGTATTGACATACCACATTTGATTTATCTATTCATCAGTTGATAGGCATTTGGGTTGTTAATATTTTGAGCTATTATAAATAATAGTTGCTCTGAACATTATTACATCATTATAAATAATGCTGCTGTGAACATTCATGTATAAGTTTTTAGGTGGGCATATGTTTTCATTTCTCTTAGATATATACCTAGAAATGGAATTTAAGGACCTTATGGTAACTGCATGAGAAAAGTCCAAACTGTTTTTCAAACTAGCTGCATCGTTTGATATTCCTACCAGCAGTGTGTGAGAGTTCCAATTTCCCCACATCTTTACCAGCATTTGTTACTGTCGCAGCTAATATTTAATTCCAGTCATCTTAGTGGGAGTAAAGTGGTATCTCATGGTGGTTCTGATTTGCATTTCCCTGATAACTTAATGCAGTTGGTTATTTTTTCATGTGGCCATTTGTTTATCATCTTTGGAGAAATGTCCTTTGCACATATTTCAATTAGCTTGTTTTTCTTTTTTATTATTGAGTTGTAAGAATTCTTTATACATTGTCAATACAAGTCCCTTCTCAGACCTATGTTTTGCAAATACCTTCTCCCTTTATGACATTCATTGTTTTTTAATTGTTTTTAATGATGTCTTTTGACATATAAAAGTTTTTATTTTTGATGAAATCCAATTTATCCATTTTTTCTTTCATTGGATTATCTAATCCAAGGTAACAGAGATTTGTGCCTATATTTATTTCTAAGAATATTATAATCTTAGTTCTTATATTAAGGTCTTTGATCCATTATAAATTACATTTTTTATACGGTGTGAGGTTGGGATCCAACTTTTGTATGTGGCTATACAGTTGTTCCAGAAGCATTTTTTGAAAAGAATATTACCTAGATATATACCTAGAAATGGAATTTAAGGACTTTATGGTAACTGCATGAGAAAAGTCCAAACTGTTTTTCAGTCTAGCTGCATCGTTTGATATTCCTACCAGCAGTGTGTGAGAGTTCCAATTTCTCCACATCTTTACGAGCATTTGTTACTGTCACAGATAATATTTAATTCCGGTCATCTTAGTGGGAGTATTCTTTCTATGAAAGCAACCCACTTGTTCACTGATGGATGAATGGATAAAGATGTGCTACATATATACAATGGAAATATTACTCAGCCATAAAAATGAATGAGATCTTGCTATTCACAGCAATATGGATAGACCAAGAGGGCATTATGCTAAGTGAAAAGGCCAGACAGAGAAAGACAAATACCACATGGTTTCACTTAAATGTGGAATCAAACAGCAAAACAAATGAACATACAAATGAACAAAACAGAAATAGCCTCATAAACACACAGAAAAGACTGGTGCTTACCATAGGGAAAGGGTGATTGAAATACACTAACGATGAACTCGCAGAAAGAGAAATCGGGAAAACAATTCCATTCACAATCGCATCCAAAAGAATAAAATACTTAGGAATAAACCTAACCAAGGAAGTGAAAGGCCTATACCCTGAAAACTACAAGACACTCTTAAGAGAAATTAAAGAGGACACTAATAAATGGAAATTTATCCCATGCTCTTGGGTAGGAAGAATTAATATTGTCAAAATGTCCATCCTGCCTAAAGCAATATACAGATTCAATGCAATCCCTATCAAAATACCAACAGCATTGTTCAATGAACTAGAGCAAATCGTTCTAAAATTCATATGGAACCACAAAAGACCCCGAATAGCCAAAGCAATCCTGAGAAGGAAGAATAAAGCAGGGGGGATTATGCTCCCTGACTTCAAGCTCTACTACAAAGCTACAGTAATCAACACAATTTGGTAAGGACACAAAAACAGACCCATAGACCAGTGGAACAGAATAGAGATCCCAGATATAAAGCCAAGCATATACGGTCAATTAATACATGATAAAGGAGCCATGGATATACAATGGGGAGATGACAGCCTCTTCAACAGCTGGTGTTGGCGAAACTGGACAGCTACATGTAAGAGAATGAAACTGGACTACTGTCTAACCCCATACACAAAAGTAAACTCAAAATGGATCAAAGACCTGAATGTAAGTCATGAAACCATAAAACTCTTAGAAAAAAGCATAGGCAAAAATCTCTTGGACATAAACATGAGCAACTTCTTCATGAACATGTCTCCCCAGGCAAGGGAAACAAAAGCAAAAATGAATGAATGGGACTATATCAAACTAAAAAGCTTCTGTACAGAAAGGGATACCATCAGTAGAACAAAAAGATATCCTACAGTATGGAAGAATATATTCATAAATGACATATCCAATAAGGGGTTGACATCCCAATTGTATAAAGAGCTCACACACCTCAACAAACAAAAAGCAAATAAGCCAATTAAAAAATGAGCAGAGGAGCTAAACAGACAGTTCTCCAAAGAAGAAATTCAGATGGCCAACAGGCACATGAAAAGATGCTCCACTTAACTAGTCATGTGAGAAATGCAAATTAAAACCACAATGACATATCACCTCACACCAGTAAGGATGGCCAACATCCAAAACACAAAACAACAACAACAAATGTTGGCGAGGATGTGGAGAAAGGGGAACCCTCCTATACTGCTGGTGGGAATGTAAATTGGTGCAACCATTGTGGAAAGCAGTATGGAGGTTCCTCAGAAAACTCAAAATAGAAAAACCATTTGACCCAGGAATTCCACTCCTAGGAATTTACCCTAAGAATGCAGCAGCCCAGTTTGAAAAAGATATATGCACCCCTATGTTTATTGCAGCACTATTTACAATAGCCAAGAAATGGAAGCAACCTAAGTGTCCATCAGTAGATGAATGGATAAAGATGTGGCATATATACACAATGGAATATTATTCAGTCATAAGAAGAAAGCAAATTCTACCATTTGCAACAACATGGAAGGAGCTAGAGGGTATTATGCTCAGTGAAATAAGCCAAGCAGAGAAAGACAAGTACCAAATGATTTCACTCATATGTGGAGTATAATAACAAAGAAAAAACTGAAGGAAGAAAACAGCAGCAGACTCACAGAATCCAAGAATGGACTAACAGTTACCAAAAAGGGAAAGGGACTGGGGAAGATGGGTGGGAAGGGAGGGATAAGGGGGAAAAAGCGCTATTACAATTAGCACACATGAAGTAGAGGGTGTGGGGGTGGGGTGGGGGGATACGGGGAAGGCAGTATAACACAGAGAAGACAAGTAGTGATTCTATAACATCCTTCTACGCTGATGGACAGTGACTGCAATGGGGATATGTGGTGGGGACTTGATAATAGGGGGAGTCTTGTAACCATGTTGCTCATGTAATTGTATATTAATAATAGCAAAAAAAAATAAAATAAAATAACAGACAAGACTTGACTGTTCTCTCCTCATTGGTCTTGGCCTTCTTGTCAAAAACCAGCTGACCATACACATATAGATTTGTTAATGGACTCTCAGTTCTAATACATTGATGTCTATGTCTATTTTAAGTCAGTACCATACTCTATTGATTACTGTTGCTTTTTATTAAGTTTTAAAATCAAGAAGTCTAGGTCCTCCAACTTTGCTCTTTGTCGAGATTATTTTGGCTATTTTGGGTTGCTTGCATTTCCAAATGAATATTAGAATCATCTTGTCAATTTCTGCAAGAAGCCAGATGGAATTTTGATGGGGATTGTGTAGAATCTACCTGGGGAGTACAGTCATCTTAATAATATTAAGTGTACCAGTTCATGAACATGAAATGTCCATTTATTTAGGTTTTCTTCAATTTTTAAACAATATTTTGTGATTTTCAGAATAAAAGTTTTATACTTCTTTTGTTAAATTTATTCCTAAGTATTTCACTCTTTCATGCTAGTGTAAATGGAACTGTTTCTTTATTTTCATTTTTGAATTGTTCATTGTTAGTGTACAGAAATACAACTGATTTTTATATTAACCTTGTAGATTGTAATATCATGAAGCTCACTTACTAGTTCTAATCATTTTTTAGTGGACTTCTTGGGATTTTATATATACAAAATAACATAATCATATAATGAGTAGAGATAGTTTTACACTTTTGTTTCCTATCTGAATGCTTTTTATTTTGTCCTCTTGCCTACCAGCCCTGGATAGAACCCCCAGAGTGGTGGTGATAGAACTGGCATGAGCAGACATGGTGTTTTATTCCTGGTTTTACGGGGAAAGCATCCAGTCTTTCACAATAAGTATGATCTTAGCTGTAGGTTCTTTGTAGATTCCCTTTACTGCATTGTGTTTTTTATCTTCAATCAATTAAATAATAGTTAGCCCAAACTCATTTCTTTTATTTACAAATATGTTGCTAAGTATAGCTTTCAGAAAACTTATGAAAATATGTATTTTTTAAAACATATAGTTAATTTAACAGAAAACATTTATTGAGCATCTACCGTGTATTGGACCCTGTACTAGGCTCTGGGGAAACATAGTGGATAAAACTAACAAAAATTCCTGCCCACGTTGAGTTTACAATCTATAGACAATAAACGAATAACTAAAAATTAGTGCTGAATGTTAGAAAATGAAAAGAACTACAGAGAAAAATGTTCAACCTAGCAAGGAAAATCAGTTCTGGGAGAGGAACTGCATTTTTAAGTGGGATGTACTGGGTAAGGTCTCACTGAAAAGGAGCCATTGAGCAAAAACTTGGAGGAGAGGGAGTACAGCATGCACAGGGGATAAATGATGCCCCAATTACACACTCTTCTCACCCATCCATTAAAGTAAGCCTACTGAGGCCTAAGATTATTAAAGGTCAGAATATTTGATAACAAGAATTAAAAAACTAGTCAACCTTCCTTGCTTTCTGAATGAGATAGTTTAAGCCAAAAAAATCTAAGAACTTTGGGCAAAACGTTGACTGTTGGGATGGAAATCCTAACCGGTATGCTACAAGCATACTGCACTTTTTACCTGAAGATGTTGTTATGTTTCAAAAGACATGCATAATTCCATTAAGTAGTGAAATCCACAAAATGTGCTTTATGAATGGGAACATACTCTAGTGATCTAATGATCTGAGCAGCTTTGGAGGACACCGAACCTACTTTTTCAGGAAGATAGGTTTCAGAAATCCTGAATCAGTGAGCTTGATGGAAAGTAACCATTGGGTAGAAAGCACTAGAAAAGAAACAGATGACATGGTTCTTGTGCACCTTCCTAATGCACCGACAAGCATCACCCACTGATCCACCTCTAAATCTCTCAGCAGAACTCCAGAGTCTCTTTCCCATATTGTTCAGACTTTATCTACTCTTGATTTTGGATAATAAAATCACACATTTTCAAGTAAGACTTCTCTTTGGAAGACAATAATATACCTTGAAAAGCTAAGAGAATAAGAAATATAATAAATATTTTAAATTTCACGGCAAATGACACACGTAAACCAGCAAAGGAGAAAAAATACAGTGTAGCAACAGTCAATGCAGGGTACCTCCCAACCAACAGTCAATGCAGGGTA
>JAQQAC010013450.1:1933224-2002201 GCA_029783875.1 Phataginus tricuspis
GGTACCTCCCAACCAACAGTCAATGCAGGGTACCTCCCAACCAACAGCCATGGGCTCTTCTCACAGTGTGGTGGTCACTGATTCACTGCCAAGCGCAGATACTACACTAGAGGGGCTGCAACAGGATCAAAGGTAATCCTCTTATCTTCTCCCATTTTTATTTTCACCACAATGAGGGACATGCAAGGCACATGCCAAATAAAGAATTTTTTATAGAAAGCTATAGAGAAACACTGATACCTTAAATGACTGGGCTGGAACTGAAAGCTACCATGCTCAGATGGTGAAGTGGTTGGAACAAAAATGAAGTCAATTTAACAGATGAAACTCAAGTTTCAGCCTCAGAGCAAGAAAGAATTTTGTGTTTTAGTTTTACCGACATGTGTTTTAGTGTCAACTAAATTTTCAAAATTACTCCTACATTATATGAAATTAACTGTTCGGGTTTCTTATTTGTTTGTCATCATAGAATGCTGGAACGGAGCTGTGGCAGAGACTGCTACTTGTCCCCTGATAACTACCTACCATTCTTCTAGAAACACCAATAGTCTCCAATTGGTGGCAAGCTTTTCTTTTTTATAAAGGACCAGACCATTAATCCTTCCCACTTTGTCAGCCAGACAATGACCATTATAACCATCATTGTAGCACTAAAGTAATTACTGACTTGTATAAACAAATGAGCATGACTGTGTTTCAGTAAAATTTTATTCACAAAGAACTGGCAGGAGCTTGAATTTGGCCTAAATTCCCTATTCTAGAGTAATAGGTTGACTTATATCCACCTGGAACATAGACTACAATTCCCAGATTCCCTGGCAACTAGAGATGGTTGTGAGATACACTTTTGGCCAATGTGATATAAGCAAAAGTAGCACATCCATCCATGCCTTACTTTCTCTCTCCAAATATCCTGAGGCTGGGAATACAGAGATGGTAGCTGGACCTCTCCTTTGGACCATGAGGGCAAGAATCCACGAAGGAGCAGAAACTGGAAGCAGTCTGGGCAGCAGCAGTCACTGTACCAACCCTGAGCTGCCTGTGTGGAGGTTTTTTGTGGGGGGAGACACAAGCCTTTGTTATTTTGAGTCTCTGATATTCCCAGACAGATTAATACTAAATTAACACAGGAGCTCAGAGATAACCTCTTCAACTCCTTCATTTTGTGGATGACCAAAAGATTAAAAAAAAAAAAAAAAGAAACTCAGAGAAGCACATGACTTGACTTGGACCAATGGCTCGGTGTAGCTGAAGGAAGATCTGGACTCAAATGTGCTGATTCTAAAACCAATGCCTTTTCAGATTTATATGAGGCTAACACTCTCACAAACACATGTTTAAATTACAAGGGTTTATTATTTTCTTTGTATATTTTTTTCAACCATTTAAGCCACTTGTTTTCCCTAGGAATGGGTGCTTGGTTTTATTTTAAAAGTGAAAGGGAAAATATTCTTATTAGTGGAAACTTATTTTATGGTTAAGTCTTCCAAATTCTCTTTTCTTTTTTTCAGAAAGGCATGTGCTTTAGACTAGTTTTCCTCCCACAGCAGCAGAAAACAAAACTCCTCTCAAAGAATCTTACTCATTATCGTCTTGAATGAGGCACACATCAAGAAATAAATACTGTCATCAAAGGTTATATGTCGGAGCCGGCTGATTTCAACTTTGGCCAACAACCTAAAATCATATGAGGGAAATACACCTATATAGTTTTTTCAAAGCACATTCATATCACTTATTTAACTGATCGGTAAAACAGGCCCTGTGAACAAATGTTATCTGCTTTTACAGATAAGGAAATGGACTTTGGGAAAATGAAATGACAATATAATCATAATGCTAAATTTGTAGTTTTAAACTTTAAGTTTTAAAGTACTCTTATCCCACGAGATGGGTTATTATTTATCCCTGTTTTCCATAAAATTGAACACTGAGTAAGACACATGAGTGGTATCACCAAGCTATCAGAGCAGTCAGGACACAAATCTGATTTCCAAGCCAGGGTTCTTTCAGGTCTGAGATGAGAAATCGCTATCTGAGTTTTAAATCCTTTGTTCCTTCTAAAGCTGAAGCCTAGTCTTGTAACTCCTACTTTTTTATTAGCTACACTGTCTCCTGAAACAAACTCAAATCTTCAATACAAGACAGCTGAAATTTGTTAACCTGTGGTACATGTGTGTAAACATGTGTGCACACATAAATGTGTATGTAGGGATATGTATATATACACATATATATGAAATTGCCTGCTACACAGATGAGGTAGATAGACAGTGACAGTTTTGAGCCATAATTTAGCCACAGTATATGCGACTATGTTAAATATATACAACTTGGCAAATGACTGACACTTAAAGTTTAATCATCCAATATAATAAGAAAAAACACAGCATGTTCACGGGAGAACCTACCTATTATGTTGACCACAGCACAAAATGTACAGCAGACCAGAACTTTGATCTTCACCATGTCAAAGTATTTATAAAGATATATTTGCTCTGTAAAGCATTAAAACAAAAGTTTTGTTCTACCTACATGCAATTTTTTTCTTTTTTTTTTTTTCTTTATTGAAGAATAGTTGATATATATTGGCTTCAGGTGTACAGCATAGGGATTTGGCAAATACATTATCAAATGCTAACCACAGTAAGTGCAGGCACACACAGTTTTCATTAATAGGTTTCATGTGGTACATAACAAATGTCTGAATGCAAATTAAACATTATTTCTGAACTATTTATGGTAGTCAGTATTTTATTTACTTATTCCTTACATCCCTCAAAGAGGTTGGTGTTTTTAGTATTTTTAAAAACACATAACCAGGATTATGAATTAACAGAAAAGATAACTAAGAAGAATTGCATAATCTCTTTCTTAATGTTTTTTCCCCTAAAAAATGGGATAGACGCTTGTTTGTGTAGGAAATGTCAGTAGGCCTTTTAGATACAGCAGCATATGCCAAATGACTAAAATATATAAAATATATGAGTATTTATTCCATTAAATAGAATTCTATAAAATAATAATCTCATTGAAACTACCAGCATTGCAGCCATCTTTCTTTAAAAACTTTAATTCCCTTTTTTTTTTTTTTTTTTTACTGATTCCTGGTTGATCTAACAATTCTTTCATCAGGGACTCAAAGATCTCTGTACCATGAAACCATTCCACACTATTTCTTCTATTTTATTTTCTCTATTAAAACTCTTGTTCATCTTCCTCTACACCATATGCCCATCAGAGAAGTTTGCTAAATGGCAGGCACTCAGTTATTACGCAGTGAACTCGGGGAAGGGATGAAGTTTCGTCAGGTTATGACTGTAAGGCTGGGGGTGCACAGCAAAGAGTAAAACTCTCCGAAGGACAGATATTTTATATTAACACAAAATTTCTACTGACACATTGTTCCAAGACTCTTGGAAATCTCATCTACAGACAAGTAAGACTTATCTATTATTAGTTAGCACTGAGAATGAACCTGATGCTATTTCTACAGTAGCTGAGGCAACTTGTAAAGTTATTTTCTTATATATTTTAAACATTCTCCCTAAAAATCTTCACTTAATGTACAGAATGCCTTGCTCTGAAAAATTAATGCCAATGTCCTGTTCAAATAAACAAAAGTTTTAAGTACAAATTGACAGTTTGCTGACATATATCATATATAGCATATGATATATTTACTCTCATAACTACAACTACCAACCCATTGATTACATGAATAGCTATCATGAAGCTAAATGCTGAAATAGGAACAAAGAAAAACTTGTAATATCGTGAATACAGATGTTCTACTGAAAAACATTACCAAAGGATATGGACATTCACACAGCTCCCTTCTCTGCTTCTTTACTAAATGATCCCACCATTTGCATATCCAAAGGGTTTGGTATTTACACAGAATATAGTTCAAACAAATTTAAAGATGTTAACAAAATAATATTGACCTACTCTTTATAAAACAATTATACATAAATTGTTCCTTACATAGGTAAGAGAAGTATGCACCTAAAATATTTCTAAATACCAACTTTAATTAAAAAACCAACATAAACTATGTTCATTTTCATTGCAAAAGAGATGTAATAAAAATCTCAAAACAATAATTTGAAAATTAATTATTAGCCTGAAATCTAACTGTTCAAACAGTAACAAATCCACGTAACCCCATGTTCTACCTTCTAGCCAATGGAAAAATGCCACCACGGGAAACTGAGCCTGGCAGCAAAGCAAATTTTCTGTGGTCCATCGTAAGGTGGTTCAGGTTACAAAAGGACTTTATTTCAACTTCTAATAATGTTTAAGCACGTTTCATTATTTGTTTGAAAGAGTGAAGTATTTCCTGCCCGTGTGGTAATGACCATACCCTGGGCATGCATAAGGGCCAAGATATTCATTGGCTGTTGACACAATGTTTATGAGTTAACAGAAAGCATCTCTGAGGAAATGAGAGATGGTGCAACCAGCTGGGAATCAGAACAGCTGGTCAGTCTCTAGACCCAGTACGGCACCACCTGTAAGACGACGAATCCTTCAGTTAGTGTCTATAACTTTACTTATCAATCTATAATACTGGGATATTATACTCCATCTCCTACTTTCCTCCCTTCCTCACCTCTTTCAATAACAATCCTGATTCTCCTGTCCTAAACTGGAGGACACAATATTTGACGAAAAGAGAACAAAAGCAGGGTCTTTCCCATTAATGATTAATATTTATATTGTTCTTTACACTTAATAAGTAATTTTTAAACTTAAAAAAAATTCAACAGCCCTGTAAAATGGATATGATTACACCATTTCACAATTAGTAAAATAGAGGCCAGATAAATTAGTTAGCTCACCTAAGATTACACAGCTAATAAATGGCAGAGAAGGATCTTGAATCTTGGATCTTCTGACTCCAAAATCCATAACCTTTCTCTTTTAACATGTAGATTCACTACAGAGCAGGTAGGGATCGCCTCATTCTAGCAGGGTATGGACCATGGATGAATGTATCTTGGATGCTGATTTAACCACGGACACACACTTAGTAGCAGAAATTGTTCTTACATCTGCTCTTGACGCTTCATTCTTTCCCCTGGGTTTTCAGTCTTTTTGAAAGCTCCCTAATCTTTCTCAACTCAATTTTTATACATAATGAACCCTGCTCTGTGAAAAATATATAGTATTTTTGACGACTAAGTCTCTCAAGGTGCCTTTGGGCTATTCCGAGCATCAGTGATCACCAAGAAGTGATGGATGTAGATAGAGAAATCTGGAGAAAACTGAGCTGAATGTCCTCTGAGCCCAGAAAGTTCCTTGTAAGTGGTACTTGTCTTTACTCTTCTGTGTGTGTGTGCATGAGAAACAAATCCCAGACATAAGAACTGTGCTATTTATCATCAAATACGAGTGATATAAAAATTTCAATTAATTGAAAGATTTGGTCAACTGATATTTCACTGCATCAGGCTCAAATATATGGAATTAAACATTTAAAATGTTTTTCCCCTGAGAGTTGTGAAAAATAGACATATTTGAGTTTGAGAAATAAATGGAGAATAAATAAGAGATACAAAGATTTAACCCAGCTCAAAACTGATTCAGCTGAAATAAATTTCACATATAATGTGTTACGCTTTTAAAGCAATTGCAGTTATCATATGACATCTCCACACCTCCTTCAGTTCAGAAATAATCCATCAGCCTTCACAGCAGTACCAAGTCTCTTGCCTTCTCTTTCTTTTACCCACTCCCTAAAAGCCATGCTTCTCTCTTACTACTCTTCGAATCTATTTCCCCCAGATAACCTTTCCTGTGAGCGTTTCCACGTGCTGTAAGTCCTAGCTCCCCTCTACTGCCTTGGATTCCTTTTCCTGAAAGTATCTCATAAAGTGTGTATTGCCCGTATTACTAACAGCTACTTCCCAATTAGCTACTGTGCTGGCAAACCATCTACAGTCCCTCATTTAATCTGCACAACCTCAAACTCATAGCAGTTAATGAACTGGTCCTGGGACACAGGCAGCCTACTAGGGTCTCTATGCTATCAAGTCCTTGAGGGTGGGATCCTTTTGTGTTCTCACCATGGCTTTCCCAACACCTAGTGCCAGGTGTATAGCAGAGACTTTATAAATATATGTGCATGGATGGATGGATAAAACAGAAGAGCAGAAATAAGCCAAGCCGAAAAGACAAGTATCAAATGATTTCACTCATATGTGGAGTACAAGAACAAAGAAAAAAACTGAAGGAACAAAACAGCAGCAGACTCACAGAACCCAAGAAAGGACTAATAGTTACCAAAGAGAAAGAGACTGGGGAGGATGGGTGGGAAGGGAGGGACAAGGGGGAAAAAGGGGCATTACGATTAGCAGATGTAATGTAGGGGCAGCACGGGGACGGCTGCACAACTCAGAGAAGACAAGTAGTGACTCTATAGCATCTCACTATGCTGATGGACAGTGACTGTAATGGGGTTGGTGGGGGGGACCTGATGAAGGGGGTAGTTTAATCACCATAATATTGCACATGTAATTGTAGATTAATGATACCAAAATAAATTTAAAAAAAAAACAGAAGAGCAAGAATTTTAACAAGATCTGCCTCCCTCCAAAGCTGAGCCTCTCAACTACTGTACTATATGTCTTACCCAATACATAGAAGGTTGAAGGGGAGAGAATTAGTGCAATAAAAATTCTAAAATGTAAGCAGCTTCTCTAAGGACCAGTTCAAGCTACGTATTATGGACTGTATTATGGATTGTGGGGGAAAAGTTTGCAAAAGCTGCTCTATACACCTCAGTTTTGTCCACTCTACACTGGAGGGAGTAGGACCTTCACTGCAGTATGAGTTGGAGTCCCAAAAGCTATATAGATTTTTCCAAGTGCTTGCAGAAAGATCTCTTTTGTCTTTATAACAATCTGAGGGAAAATGCTAAATCTTAATGGGGGACGGAGGGAAGACTGAGTGTTATATGAAAAACATTCATGAGCTCTCCGTCTCCCTCCCCTGCTGGGAATCAGCTTCTGTGTCAGGATAAAGGCAAATTGAAAGCTGGACAACTAAACTAAATAGTTAAAAAGAAAAAGCAAATTAGACAAATGGGCTATTTAGTATGAAATGACTTACTCAGATAGCTCTCTGTATCATTATAGTAAAAGAATGGAAACAGCCCAATGTCCTCCAATAGGGGACCCAAGAGCGGATGGCACACCCATACCACAGAGTACTAGGTGACCGTACGAGAACGAGCAAGGCCTCTGATACTGCCCAGTGCAGAACAGAGTACAGAGAACACCAGCTCTGGGGCAAGAGGGGGGAAAAGTACTAATATAAAATACTGGTGTATATATCATACGTACTGCACACATAATACCCATATTTACTCACACACTCAAAAAGAAACACAAGAGGGGTAAACTAGTGAAATGTTGCCTATAGTGGGAGAGAGAGAATTGGAGGAAATCCTGGATGGCCTCTCTGAGTTCTTTGTTTTATGGTTTTGACTTTCAACTCATATAAATATCTTACATAACTTAAAAATTAAATTTAGCTTAAAAACATGATAATAAAGTAATCCCTAAAAACTGAAAATACATTAAAACAAATATATTGGATTCCTGGCATAACCAAAAACAAGGAAGAACTGTTTCAATAACTTTAGGTCACGTATTTTGCATAGTATTTTGGTCATGCATTAGAGATAGCCTACAGACAAAAGGCACCACAAAGAAGTCTAAAACTGTGTCATATTTCACAGTAATAACACTGAAAGTTAGTTTGAAATTATTATACACACACACATACATACTTGGCTAAAGTATGTTAAGGTCATTAGGAAGAAAGATTTGCAGAATTAGAGCAAAAAGATACAATATAATCATGTAAGGTATGTAATAAACTGACTCTTAAATTTGAAGTGGAAATATTACTATAACCTCATGATTTGTTTTTCCCTTTTTATTTAAAAAAGGCCTAGGAACAATGACAACCTTATAGCAGTGAGCACTCCTCATGTCCAGATGGCAATCTTCAAACGCCATTTTATTGTCAAAGGAACCAGGGATCCTTGCAGAAATATGACTGACCCCAAGTCTACGGCGGGAAACGTATGCAAGTCACCTTTTGTCAGGCTGGAAACCACAAACTACTGAGGCAGCGACAGAGGATACAGGTGCTAACTTGAAAGGGCTCTCAGTGGCCAAAGGCTGGACAATTGGAGCATTAATAATAATAATGACTACAATAGATTAAAGCACAGAAAACATATAAAAAGCCATGAGTTCATTCATAATATTTTTTTAACTTATTCATCACTACAAATTGGCTAGATAAATTTTTACTCTAAAAATTGGTAAATACAGAGAAAGAATCACAAAGGAAAGGATGGTCATTTGGAGAACTGACCAAGCAGGGGGTCATTTGGTGAGCTGATTTAGAGCAATTCAGAGAAACAGAGAGAGAGATTCATGATACACTATGATATGAACATCCCTCCCTAATATCTCCTGGCTATCTCCTGCCCCAGAGGTTTCTGCTATTTTTATAATCAAGGCTAAAAAAGCTCTTCCTTATAATTTCATTTGAATATACTACTTCTCTTAACAGATGGGATTTAACAAAATGCCTTTGAATTACCACTCTAAATTAGAGTAATACAAAATTTCTTTTAAATCAGAAAACTTTTTTAATGGGGGTTTATAAATTTAACAGTCTCACAACACATAAAGGGAGAAATTAATTTTTATTGAGCATCTACTATATACCAGATGCTTTAAGAAATAATCACCTCATTTAATTTTTTTCAGTAGCCCTGAGATACGAACACTCACATTTCACAAATGAGAAACTGAGACAGAGTAGTTAAGGGACTTCCCTAAAATCACTCATTTGGTTAAGTGACAGATCTGGGAATCAAAGAGAGGTCTGTGGACGACACCAGGTTGCCCATAACAAAGAACACCGTATAATGCTGGTGCTGGCTATGGCCGAAGCTTCAGGGGATGCAGCGGCACCAAAGATACTCCTGGATGGATTTGTTAATAACAAGTCTCCTTGTAAGAAATAGTATAACTCTATTGGGGAATGTAAGAATAAGCTTATTTCGTATGTGTGGGCTTGGAAAATTTATTTAATCTAAGATTTTAGAGCAGGAAGAGTTCATGCCAGTCCAAATTATGTTTTCAAGGTTAGAAAACAGACCTAGAGAGAAAACCTGATCTGCCTAACATGGCACAGCTGGGTTAGTGGCAGGAGGACAAATAGGCTGTCCACCTTATATGCCACCATAGCCCCGGGGCAGCTCGGAGGGTTGGCCTGGCCTCAGCCTGAGCTGTCCTGCTGAATCGCCAAAGTATGTGTGCAGAGCACTGACCCCAGGTCACGGAGTGAAACACACCGATTGATGATGTTGCTCTGCAACCAGGGATCTGGGCAGTTTGGGGCTGGGTCGTACCAGCTCTTCAGCATTGCTCACTGATGAGAGTGAGCGTGCTGATTTGAACCTGGTCTTGCTACGACCCCCTCTGAGGTTGAGACTGGTTACGGAGCAGAAACCTATGTGACATGCAAAATGTAATATTTAAAAAATATAAAAGTAAAAAAAATCTCCTGCCGAGACTCCATTTTGGACTGTGCTTCCTGGGTGTTCCATGATCACTTAGTTGTGCTGATGTAAGAAAGTGGGGTGGGTCCTGCCATGCCCTTCAGAGACAGCCTGTGGTTACCAAGTACACTCTTACTTTTGTGCTGTTGTCATATAGAATCTGCGTGTAAGCCTTGTTGCTTGGGTGCTGTGAGTAGTCTAAAGCAACTGCAGCTGTTTAACTATCACAGGTAGTGTGCTGGCTAAGAACCTGCCGCGTGGTAGGCACTCATACATGTCTGAAATTAACTGGTATTAATGATCAAAAAAGAGAATCTGAATATCTTGACTTATTGCCCACTATAACCTACAAAAGTTCTAATTAGCATTGAAGGAAAACAAATGTAATTCAGTAAAATAAATATCTCCCTGCCCAAAAGAAAAAGAGCCTGTAATTGTCACTCTTACTTCCTAATAGCCTCTATTTATCTCAAGATCGTTTACAAGTAGAGAAGTAGGAAGAGTCCAGCAGCTGCTGCAAGATGTCTGAGGGCACGTGTAGAATCAGATGTCATTGCCTGACCCGGGAAATGGGCAAGCCATACCTAATATAGTCAATTTGCACTTAAAAGTTTAATTTTAATGTTAAAAGATCTGTGTATACACTTATTAAATAAGAACAAGATTGGATTTCATAAACTACTCTTATAAAATTGAAGACCTGGTACCTAAAAGCTGATAATGCCCTCCCCAGAATGCAACGCATCAGTCTAGTCTGTTCAGGCTTCTCTTGCACCTCAAGATGGAGTGACCCCCAAAGGCTGCAATTTGAGTTTAGCGCTGCTGCTTTGAACCTCATCAACAAAATCCCAAATCAGTGGCTGAACAGGGATGGCAAGTATTTAGTTAATTAGAGAGCCATAGAAATAACAGTAATTTAAAAAATCACACTCCAACCTAGTCCCCTTACCAAACAAATAATAATCTTGATTATTCTCCAGTGAAAAGCAAAATAGAGTTGTGCAATGTTATTTCTCTTTGAAAGACAAATGAGCCTCTAGCGCCATAATTCTGTGCGCCAAAGGGCAGGATCCCAGGAAAGCAAAAGGGATGCTGACCACGATGCCCTGAAGACCAGTGTTGATGCCTGACACTCATGTTGAGAACTGTAGTGTACGTGGCAACTGAATCTTAGAATACTGTTTTTCTGGGAACAGTAAAACAAACAAAAGAAAACCTAACTGGAAATGGTAACAACAGCACACGCCTATTACAACAGTTCAATAAAAATCACCCATGGACAGTTCTATACTCCAAGGATACAAGACCCTAGCCTCCTGGCTTTTACTTGCTGTTTGCATATCTTTAAGGAAGCTATTTAAACATCTTTAGACCTTTGTTTCCTCACCTAGAAAATGGGCATAATCAATAATATCTACTGCATAGGTATTAGTTACCTGGATTAAATGATGTTATCCATAGACAAATGATTGAAGAATGTTTCTACTTCAAAAACACTCAAACTTTCATTCTCAGACCTGTTCGAACTGCAAGACTTCAAATGAAACTTGCAACCATCATCATTGTCACAAATTACAACTTTCTTTACTATAATATATGATTAAGTTATATTTTTCAATCTCTGTTGTTGTACTTATTTGAAGCTTGGTAAAATTCAGGACAAATTACTATTCACTACTTCATTGGATCCTCACAACACTGGCACATAGAGGGTAGGCGGTGGGTGGGCAGCGAGGGGGGTAGGTATCATCCTCATTATACAGACAAACTTCAGTGTTAGCAGAAGTTCAGGGAGTTAAGTGACTTGGCCAAGGTTACACAGCCAGCTAGCACTTAGCGGTGGCTGGATTCAAGGCCGCTCTGCCTAACTCCTCCTTCAGGAGCCTTGCATTCATTTCAGGCTTTTCCAAAATACCAACTCCACAATATTTAGTTTCCATCCACAAATGTGACCCTAAATGTGTTAGCAGAAAGACTACACATGGGAAGAGAATAGCTTGAATACAGATCCACTATGTTCACAAACACCAGGGAGGAAGGGTGGCTGATCAGGGGTCTCAAAGACGGCCTCACCAGACCGTGGTGCCACCGCCTCCCTGCAGAGCACAGGTGTTTCCCGTGTGACCACAAAATGATCCCAGCAGCGCTGAGAGTCCTTGAGCAGATTTCTCACCCCCAATACCAGAAAGTATTCATCCCTCCACCCACCCCACACCTCCCGCCTTTAGAGCTCTCTCTATTTCTGTCCTAGGAAACGAACTGCCTTTGTTTTTTCCAAAACAAGCCTCCTTCCCTGCTCTTTGCCATTGCTCAAGCTGGTCCTCCACAGGGATTAAATGCCCTTCCTACAAAGAAGTCTCCAAATGGTTGAATACCACTATTCCTTAAAAGCTTGGTTAAAATCCATTTCCTCCATGAGATGCAACTCAAACGTGCTACCCCACCAGCCTCCCGTCTCCACAACCCATGTCTTCTATTAATTTACTTAAACAACTTTTTCTAAACTTATTTCATAAGCTTCCTCTCCTTTAGATCTGTAAGCCACTTAAAGTCCTGCCTGGGTCTTTATATTCACCCCCACAAGGCACAGGGCCACGCGCACAGCTGGTGTTCAGAGGCTACAGGACAATGACAGTGAGCAAAGGCCTGTCTTTTGAAACATGCACAGAGCTTCATCTCTACCAGATGACACGGCACAAGTGAGCTCTGTGGAGGGCCAAGATATTTATCCAAATTATTTTTTTAATGAAAAAAGAACTTTGACACAAAAACGTTGCCAGATGAGAAATTAAAACTATTTTAGAATTCTAAGATACATTTCTTCATTCTCTCTGTCACCTACAAACATAGAAAGGGATTTAGAGAACAAAAGATTAAATTAAGTAAGTCCTTAAAATATATAATTCAGAATAAATATATAGATCATCTGAGATAAGTAAAAAAAGTCAAGGTGAGTTTTAAAAAGAATTGTCTTCTTTGTTTAATTTCACTGTAGTATGACAGACCACACTCTACTCTTAATCAGTCTGAATATCTCTTGCTATTATTATTTGTTATCCATCTAGAAAGAAAGGAAAAAGTACATGAGCTGGGAATACAAAACCTTTTATCAGAACAGAAGAGACATCAAGTGTTGTATAAATTGCACTGATAATCATGGGGAAAAAAACCTGCTGATAAAACCAGAATGGAATTGGCACGGTGTGATATTGCTTCTTTAATCTTAATGTTGGAACCTGGGATGAACAAATTCCGTGAGCTAGCTTTATTCAATCCTGCACCCTCCTGGCCAAGGGTCCCACATTCAATGCCTAGACCACACCACCGTAGACTCTGCAGCCAAACATCCCAGGTCCAGCTAAACCCTTTTCTCTATTTTTCTACAAGGAGTTTCCTACCTAGCCTCTGCCTTTACTGGTAATCAAGAGATGGTCCATATGCATCCAATATGCATCCAATATGCATCAACTCCTGCCCAGCTCAGCATTGTACCGCTGCTCTGGTAACCCTAGGGGCCAAAATGGGGCACCTGGAGGGGAGTGGAATGATCCAGACAGCTCTGCTCCCTAGTCCCCCTGGAATAGGGACGTATGGGATGGACAAGCAGCGTTTCCCAATGTGTGTCCTGAGGAACACTGTTCATGAGAAAGATGCCTTTTAAAAAGTCAGATTTCATGGTCAAACACATTTGGAGAGACTGTTCTCTGAACCTTCCTCCACGAGTTGCACAATGAACACTGGCATATTAAGGGTTATGAGAAGTCCTACAGCAAAGAACCCTATAATATGTTTATTATAGTCCCAAATTTATTTGACTATGAATCTTCTTTCCAGTAACTCCTTTTTAGTACTGAAAAGCTTAGTTTGGATATGCACCCCTATGTTTATCACAGCACTACTTACAGTAGCCAAGATATGAAAGCAACCTAAGTGTCCATCAGTAGATGAATGAATAAAGAAGATGTGGTACATATACACAATGGAATATTATTCAGCCATAAGAAGAAAACAAATCCTACCATTTGCAACAACATGGATGGAGCTACAGGGTACTATGCTCAGTGAAATAAGCCAGGCAGAGAAAGACAAGTGCCAAATGATTTCCCTCATTTCTGGAGTATAACAATAAAGCAAAACTGAAGGAACAAAATAGCAGCAGACTCAGAGACTCCAAGAAGGAACTAGTAGTTACCAAAGGGGAGGGGTGTGGGAGGGCGGGTGGGGAGGGTGGGAGAAGGGGATTGAGGGGTATTATGTTTAGTACACATGGTGTGGGGGGTCACGGGGAAAACAGTGTAGCACAGAGAAGGCAAACAGTGAATCTGTGGCATCTTATACACTGATGGGCAGTGACTGCACTGGGGTATGGGTGGGGACTTGATAATATGGGTAAATGTAGTCACCACATTGTTTTTTCATGTGAAACCTTCATAAGAGTGTACATCAATAATACCTTAATAAAAAATAATAATATAAAAAAATAAAAAATAAAAAATTAGTTTGGGAAATGCTTGAAACTACTCTACATTTAAGTTATGTGGCTTCGGATCTGATCACAGCTCTTAATTTCCCGGTCCAAAAATTGTTGTTTAACAAAGGATTAGTGTGAGAATTAAACTAGGAACAGGACATTCAGATTTTCTGACAACCTAACTGTATTCTGTAACTTTTACCTTAATATAAGGACAACTTACATTTTTGAACACCAAATAGAGAAAAACATATTTTTTGGTGACAATTACAATGGTCCACAGAGATACACTCTATAAAAACATGTTATCATAGACCCACAACCCAGTATGTATGTCTTTTTACATGCAAAGTGAAATAGAGAACAAAGTGATTACCCAAAAGATTACTTCAAGTCCACTTCTCTTTCTACAATAATATAATTTCGCCTGTTAATTTTCAGATAATTCAAGCTTGCCAGGTTTGAATGTGGACATGGAGGGTGAAGCGGGAGCCATAGGCATCAGAAAAGTTATCGTAATTCTCCACTTAACCGTTTAAATAGACTTTATGAATAAATTAAGCCATGAACAGATATAGTCATTTAACTACCTCTGAAACCACTAAGGAAATATACAGAATATTATATGATATAATGCTCTGAAAATTCTCCCAATAACAGAATTAATGTTCCCATACTTCTGAGCACCCAATTTACTATGCAAAAATATTGAGCATTAAGTGTTGTGGGTCCATGATTCAAAGTCTCCTAAAAATGAGTTTTCACAGACATAAACCATCTTCTCAAACAAAATTCATAGATTTCCTTTCTAATTTCAAGCATCTCCAGCAATTGAAGCCTGTTCACATTTATGAAAGGGAAGTCCTGATACCACGGAACTGATATATATTTCAGATTTTCAATTTTTTTAAATTTAACACTTCAAGACTCATGCCAACCCATAAAAAGATTTACTCAGACTTAAATCTGAATGCCACTGCCTATTTCATCCTTTTTAACTGTGACCCATAAAAACATACATATGCAAAGTTCTCCCTTTGCAAAACACAGTTGGTAAAAATGTCACACAGTAATACAATGTGAATCAGAGAAAACATTCAAAGACCTCCTCCTCCTAAAATCTGGTAGGGGTGGGAAAGTCACCATTAATGAACTTAATTCACACTTGGATGTTAGAATGAGCTTTCTTTTCATTCACTGCATTTTAGTTTAGTGGTCAAAAATGATCATGTTTTCAAGGAGCTCTCACGGCAGTGCCTTACCAGTGTAGATGCTGGCATTGGAAGCTGGAATATCAAACTGTGACTCGATGAACTTGGGAATGAAGGTAATGAAAGCAGTTACAATGGCACTCTCAGCTGTGTATGACAAACTCACAAAAAGGAATGTCATGTTGCTTAAGATCCTGACAGCTGCTCTTGGTAGGTCTACAAAATGACAAAAATGACAAATGAATGTTATAAACAAGGGATGGAAAAGAAAATTGAATTGTTTTTGAAATGAACTGGAAATAGCCATTTAGCAATATTTGAGAATATCTAATAGAGAATAAAAATAGAAAAACCTGATGACTGATTAGAAATCACTCTCTTTATTAAATAGATTTTTTAAAATTTTTCAAATAAGATAAGGCAATTTAATAAAGTATCTGAAAACATATCTATACACAGATATTCTTACAAGAAATACCCAACCAATGACTCCTATTTCAAAAATTGCTTAAAATAATTTATTTGCATTTTTGGGGTTAAAATAATATTGTTCCTTATTAAGACCCCAAAGTCACTAAATGTGTATAATACCTGCAATGAAGTCCTTAATTACAGTTTCTGCTCAACCCAACTAGCACTTCCCTGGGAAAATGTACTTCTGAGTTGTCATCTCCCTGGCCAGGCATTGTGGACGCCCGCAGCAGAGGAACTGGTACCTGAGGTAAGACACCTGATCTTTCAGCCTCATTATGAAATAGGATGTAATACAAATGAAGGACATCAGGGATAGGGCCACCAGGTCGGAAACTTCCAGGGCTTTTGGGTTGGAGAACAAAAAGAAATGATCTTCAAAGGGGGAGAGCCCAGCAGTGGTGGCTCAGCTCTGTCCAGCTGCCTCTCAAGGAAAAGAGAAAAGACTCATCCTCAAGTTTATGCATTTAGTTTATAGAACTTGCCATATTATGGTTTAAGATGTATGCACAGTATTTTCATTATAGCATTGTTTGTAACAGCAAAAATTTAGGGGAAAAAACAAATGTCCATCAGTTGGAAATGTAAATAAATTATGGCATAGCCATTTGATGAAATATTATACAGTAGTTAGAAAGGAGATAAGCCTCTATGTACTGGTGTAACAGGAACTCCAAGAAATATTTTTATTAATGAATAAAGCAAGGTGTGGCAGAAATATACACATGTGTGTAAATACATATATATACACACACATATACACATACATACATATATAAAATAAGTAAAAATCAAACAAAACAAAACAGTGTATTTATATATAGTCAGATATATACTCAGTATATGTAACACCAAGAAATTCTGTAAATGGAAGACTGGGAAAGAGAAACAAAAGGAGATTCTTATATATTTTTTTTGTAATTTTTGCATGTTTATAATGTGAATTAACTCATTTATGTGACTTAATATATCTTCATGGAAAAGATGCATTATGCCACAACATAATGAAATCATTTCTTAAATAAGAAACTTTAGATTTCCAATCAACATTCAAATTAAGTTTATCTTATATACTAAAAGCCAATGTTGAATCTAAAACATCTGGGAAATATATAAAAAAAAATTTAATCCAAGAAGATAACATATGTATCACATGAATATTTTAAAAGATACTAGTTATATAAAACTGGGTTTTCTTTGATACCCATTTGGTATGGTAAAATATCCTTCTAATTTCAAAGCTAACTAAAAATATGCATGTTTCTCTCTTCTCTTTCATTTAAAAAAAGAAAGGCCTACAGTTATAGCAAGAAGAATTTAGGAAAAGCTCAGACTTTTCAACAGTGTTAAGTTTGTTTCCTTCTTTCTTCCATTTTTCTCCTTCCCTTTAACTGGAGCTAAACTTTCAAGCTACGCACAGTGCAGGAGCGGGGGAGAGGTATCCGGAGTCGAGTCTTTGCCTGGTGGGGCTGGGAATTTGTTTATATAGAAAGGGAGCGGGTAAATAAGGAAATACATTGAGACTAATGGGAGTCCGTTTTCAAACTACCAGAGAAGGGAGTGATAGATATGGAAAGGGTTCAGTTAGATATCAGACTAGAACTGGAAGTAATTGTAGGAATTCCTGGTTCAGGTAGATGACAGGTAGATGTGTGTGTGTGTGTATATATATATGTACATGCACACACGGTAAGTTTGTCTACTAACAGGGCTTAGAAATAACAACACTCTGCTAGCAATGAGACCACCTAGCACCCAGTTCTTGGCTTCTGAATGCCACTTTCCACTTAAAGGAACCAGAGCTCCTTGGAGAAATGTCTGACTTCAGGGTTGGGGGAGAAAAAATACAAGATGAGCCTAGAAAATCTTGTTAAACAAGAAAGTAAAGAAGTGCTCAAAGGATGATGGGGACATGTCAGAAGGACACAGGAGAAAGTTTAAAGAATTCCCGGTAGCCAGAATCTGAAACAATTTAAGTTCAAGGGATGCTAAAAGTGATAAGTGAAAGTTTAACAGGAACAAGACACAGTCAAACCTAATTTTTCAGATTTGGTGTTTTCAAATTCACCCACTCACTAAAATTTATTTGTAAGCCCCAAATCAATACTCCCAGTGGGCTGTCATTTGAGGACACTTGCAGAGTAGGAAGCAGTTTCAGCTGCGGGATGTACATATTCTTGGCTGAGGGTGCACAAGGCGTTGCTCTGTCTTATTGTTTCAGCCCTCATACAGTAAAGGAGTGTCCTTTTCACAATGTACTTTTTTTCACATTTTTGTGCTTTTGATGATTTGTTCAAAATACACACTCCCTCCCCAAGCATAGCTCCCAAGTACTGCATAGGGTTCTTAAAGTGTTAAGGGGCTGTGATGTGTCTTCTGGGGAAAATATGTGTGTTAGATGAGCATGTGTGTTAGTCGTGAGTGACACTGCTATTGGCCGTGAGTTCGATGTTGACATATCAACAATATATATTAAATAAGGTGTCTTTGAACAGAAACACGCATAAAACAAAGTGTGTGCTGACTGACTGGTGACAGGACTCCACTCCTGCACTCCCCCTAGAGCAATGCTTCAGGTTCACTGACTCGGTGCTCACGGTGACTTTCTAGAACACAAATACCAAATATAATAGAATTGACTTTGTTTATATACCTTCAACACATTTCCCCACAAAGAACTTATATATTAGATTTATAACTGCAATATATATATTACCTTTAGAGTGGAGAAAATTGGCAGATACAATATTACCCAAGAGATAAAAGTTCACCTAAACAATAACAGGGCAAATTAACATTATGCGGCTTGTTTGAAGCATCATTTCAGTGATATGCTTACGGGAGTGCATAAATCAGGAGGCAACATCACCAAACCCAAATTGAGGGGCATTCTATAAAGTTACTGGCTTACACTTTTTGAAAAGATCAAGGTCATAAAAGATAAGGAAAGGTGAGGAACTGGTCCAGATTGAAGGAGACTAGAACACACCACAAGCAAATAAAACGTGGTCTGTGAAATGGATTTTAGACATAAAGGGCATCGTTGGGATGTTCAGCAAAATTTGAATGGGGCTGTGGTCTAGATGATAGCACTGGATCAATGTTAATTTCCTGGTTTTGACGGCTGCCCTGCGGTGATACAGGGAGCGTCCGCATACTTAGGGAACACTGAAGACTACAGAGCATCGTGTCGGCAGCTTCTCAGATGGGTCAGAAACACTAACAGCTGGGGAATCGGGGTGCAGGGTACACAGGAACTCTTTGTACTGTTTCTGTGGCTGTTATGGTAATTCAAAATTATTTCAAAGATACAAAGCTTTAAAGCTAAATTAGCAAAGAAGCTGCTAAATCCATTAATTTGCAACCAAATACCTAATCTTTATGCTGCAGAAGGTATTTTAGATAAGTTTCTTGGTGTCATTTGTCACTGTGTCATTGTAAATCAAAGATGCAGTTAAAAGCATGATGGAGAGATAAAACTATGAAGTATCACTTTTTGATCATTTAAAGCTTAGAAATCTTACAAATTAAATTATAAGGGCAAGATGATACTAAAATCAGAAACGCTTTAAACAGTGGTAGAGTAGGAATAAAATTCAATGAAAAGCACCAAAAATCAAAAGAATGTAATATAGGTAGACTCTGCTTAGCAATCACCTATAAAAGAAGTGCCATCTCACTGGCAGATCTCTGGCTTGTTCCCGCGTGCACATCCATGACAGCGCAAGGGACCCCATCCAGATAGCAAGTGCACCTAGCGCAGGTGTCAAATTGCCCTCCAGTACCAAAGAGGGCTCTGCCACAATACATCTGATGTGGTCCCTTCCCTTGACTTTGCAAACCTCTAGTCAAAGTTTCAGAAAATCTGAGATGCATGATGTGACTGGATTCTGGAGGAAGCTGGTAAGGGACAGGCTTGGTCAGCAAGGCAGACACCACAGTGCATTGTTCTCCAGAGCCTCTGAGCGCACAGCATTATACGAAGCAGTAGGTATTGATGTGTTGGTAATGTTCTGACCACCTGGCAAAAGAGCTCCATTATGTGTGAATGTTTTATGCTCCTTCGTAAAATAAGCCTACAACCTGAAGTATCTATTTAGAGTAAGGTCTTTGTTTGGAAGACAAAAGCTTTCCAGGAGCCTTGATGTCATAGAAACTGAGAGTGATAGTCGTCTTTTCAAGCGGGCGGAGGGAGGAACTCAATGGGAATACATGTAGTTTAGAGAGAAATGTATCCCGTTCTGGGAAGGAGTCTGTGAGGCCTTTCACACCGAGGGACCCCTGTTCGGGGCTCTTTATGCCAAAATGGAAGGGGTTTTGCCCTGTGACCTGGCATTCCAAAATGAGCAGACTGTGCCAGGCAAGCAGGCTGGACTCAGAGGTGCTACCAGAAGGCAGCCCGGTGGCCATGAGGGGCCTGGAGCACCTCACTGCACACAGACTGGCCCAGCCCTTTAACTTCGTATCCCTTAGTGTTGGCAACTGAGACAGAGTGTGAATTAGGCGATGAATGTGCAGCTCTGAGTGAGGACATAAGTAAGGAAAAAGAACTGAACCCCAGTCTTCAGCCGAGTATGCCGGGTGACTGTGGGTCTCCAAGCAATGGGCTCGATCCCAGCACTGCCAGAGCCCAATAGAACCTCACCCTGGAACCCCAGTATCGCAGCTGGATTGAACTCGCCTCTGTCCTTTACAACCCGAAAGCGCCTATGTCATGCCATTTAGTGGTCTTGGACTACTGAAACCGATGTTTTTACACATGATATATTTGAAAAAAGTATGCCAACAGTGGGACTGATCAAAAAAGAGAGAAAGCCCAGCAACCATGAACTTGGCCTTGTTTCCAAGTCCCCGTGAGACAGGGCTGCTGCCGTTCCGGTGTGCAGACCTGTGACAGCCCGGGAAGCTCCCTCTCTGGCCCTGGTCTTCCTTATCTCTGTATTACTTACTGTTTTTCCCATGAAGATTCTTGGGGAAATGTCAGCAAATGTCAAACTAATCTTTAGAATCTCAGGATTAACACTCCCGTAGGAAGCTGTCAGACAGATTGACATCCGCCCCTGTATTCTCCCAGAGCACATTGTTCGTATCACTACCCATCGATTCTTCCGTAGCTGTGTGTGTTTACCTGTCTGTTTCTTTCAAGAGAGTGTAAACATTCCAGGAAAGCAGGACCTTGGTGTATCTGCATATTTCCAACTCCTGGCATATGTCCGGTATTCAGTAGGCACTCAGAAAATATACTTGGAATGTATTTATTTATTAACATTCCTTATTACATCCCAACACTCATTTGTGCTCAGACAATATCCATATACTTGAGAGAAAATGAGGTCCATTCCAAAGATTCCTAGTTTCTGCCTGGGGAGTGAGTTAGGCATAAGAAAGCGTTATGTCATAAGATCAAGGGTAGTCCTGTGGTGTGAGCTTTCCAAAACCACAGAAAACTCTGAAGGACCAAACAGATGATCCTTTTTAAAGTAAGGCTCTTTAAAACTAAAGAATCCTGAAGGGATTAGGTAAGCTTATCAAGTTAAAATTCCATTAAAGAAAACTTAAAATTCTATCAAGAGATGAAGAAGGAAATATACAATATTGCATTTATCTGGCTTAACTGGGAAAGAGGTATTGTGTATGCTTGAATGGTTCAGGTAACTGAGTGACTGCCTCTTTAAGCAACAAAGCTTTAAATATTTTTTATGTATTAAGTGGAACATCCATAGCATAATTTGACATTGTCCTCAAGATTCAGTCATAATTATGAAAATAGTATCTATATGCTAATTGGTTTTAGCACACTTTTTAACCTTCCATTTATTTTCTGTGTGTGCGTGTGCGTGTGCGTGTGCGTGTGCGTGCACGCACATGTATTTGCAAGAAAATTCTTCCCCATGATGTGCTCGTGCTTGCTTTTACCGGGTGACATTCTTTACTTCCACATAAGCTTTTCTCTGCAATGTTCTTCAAAAAACCCCTTCTAAAAGTAGACATAAGTTTTCAATTTCATTTGTTTGATTTTTTTTTTTCTAATTTAAATTGGGAATGGGACAAGTAGAGGTGTTTGTTTTATTATTATAAAGCTGCTGATTACATTTCATTATCTGAAAACTTATATTTATGCCCAGGTATAAATTTTAAACACTAAATGCCAACCAAACATACTAACCCCTGTTAATACTTTTCATAATTTTTCTGGATTTTAGATATTATTGGACATAATATTTCTTCTTGTGAAAAAGAAAGATTTATCCATTCAATTTATTTTCCTTATGTTTAAATTCTAGCAAAATAAATACCTTTTAAAAAATAATTTATTGGGGTAAACAAATACCTTTAAAAGATAATTTATTGAGGTGAAATTCTTCTAACATGAAATTAACTATCTTAAACAATTTGGTGTCATTTAGTACATTCACAAAGGTGTGCAGCCCCCCACCATCTAGTTTCAAAATACACATTTTTATTACTAAAAATTTTAAGCATTTATGTTCAGGAGTGAGGTGAAAATTCACTTTTATTCTTTATATTTTAATTTTACTTTCTAAATCTCCTATGATAAATATATATTACTTTTATATTCTTAAAAACTCAAAAAATTGCAATTTTAAAAGTGCATCGATTTCAGCCTCCAATAGAAATCTTCCGTGACTGAGGCAGTCAACTAGGAATTCCTCCCTCCCCTTCCTTCAGCCTTCCTAAGAACACACATACCTCCACTGTAAGACATACTTTATTATTATATTTTCCTTCCTACCTCCATTTGAGGGCAGGGACTATAACTTTCCATATACTGATCCTGAATTCTTTGTTCTATAGTATTTGCTCAATAAGGATATTTGTGAAAGAGGAAAAGAAATAAAGGAAGATACAAGTTTTCTTAAGATAAATATTGCTACCCATCTATCTCAATAGTTAGAAATGATGTTTAGGAACCAGTGTCATCCTTTCCTAAAAGTGTCAGATAATGCCAATTTCTTAAATAAAAGTGAAATTTGAGGGAAGTGTTGATTAAACAAGCAGACAAAGTCAGCTTGTCAAACAAGAATTCACATTAGGTGCACCCAAAGAGACCAAGAGTAAAAATGGAAACACCAGAGCGGAGGTCATTGTTATACAAAGGCTGGGATTTTTATTGATAAGTACATAGCATGATATATGTTAAAATACAGGGTACTTTCTAAGCACATGGGCAGGACCTAAGCTCAGGCAGGGAGTGGCGGGGGGGAAGGAAAGTGGTATAAATATGGAAGGAGCATCACAGGGTAATCATAGTAGAGTCAGGCCAGGTAAGAGTATGCTCTGGCTGTAACACATGAGCTTTCATATTAATCATGTTTCTTTTTAAGTTTCTGTATTTTAAAATGCTTAACATCTTAAAAATCTTCCTGGTTGGGGACTAGCAATTCTTAGCAATAGCAAGAGCTCAGCTGGGAGCTCATGTTGTATATGCAAACCAACCAACCCTGAGTCTATAGCCCCAAACACCTCCGTATCTAACGCTAACACCCAAGCCACTATTTCCCGGACCAGGTACCAGACAACTAGAGAGCACCCCTACAGCCCAGAGCCCACTGGAATTGTTCAGACCAGCCCATCCTTTTTTTCTCTGCGCTGCCTTGTCTTTCCTGTGGAAACCCCACTATAGTCTCTGGCCTCGCCTTTCCCCTCACCCGTCTTTAGATTCCTACCAAAACCTGGTGCTTTTCCTGTGTTCCTGCATGGTGAAGCATGCCCTCTTCTCTTGGGAACTGTAAGTAATAAATTCTTCTTCCACAGCACTGACCTCTCTGTGTCATCACTCAATCACCTCCATAAATTAAAATTCTTTGGGCACAAATTATAGAACCACTTTCTATAATAATTCTTCATGAAATTCCTTGATTTCCTTCTTTTATAAGTACTTAGAGAAAGTATTTAATTTTTCCTTTACCCATGATCTTTTAGTTCTTATTATTTGTATACTTTTAAGCCTTCTGGTGCATCAGAAATTTGGTGGAAATATATCCTCACCATGTAGTGAAAACCTCAGTAATGTCCTTTAAGGCCTGTAAGTCTTGCACTTATGCTGGGTATTTCATGGGCATACAGCAGATACAACTTTTTGATGCCTGTTACCCAGGACCAGTAAACTATTTTTAGTCTTGTCTTTCTGTAAAAGCAAAAACAAAGTTGCTCCTCATACATAACATGGCCGACATAGGACCCAAATGCCCCCATTTCCTGCTCATTTTCTTTGAAACAAATGACCCCACTGAGGTCCCCCATCACAACACTGCATGAAAGCATTCCAGTTGCTCCCTCCCCTCCAAAGCTCACTGGCATTCCCTGCCTGCCAATGAAAGCAGGAGGAACTGGACGACCCTGGCAACCAGCATCACCTCTGGGCCAGCGCGTGGAGCTCCTGGGCCACAGACCTGCAGACAGTGGACAGAAACAGCAGCCACCAGGGCCCGAAATACATCATTAGTGCTTCCTGGCCAAGTACTACCCTCCTGGGTTTAAATCCAGCACTAATGAGTACTTTTATATATCTTTCTAAGCAGTTACTATTCTCATGAGAAACCCCACAGTTACTGTGATGGAGCATAAAGAAGTCCTTTCTTTTTTAGAATTCTCTGCCAGGCCTATCACCATTTACCTTTTACCTCATAAACAATAGGTCTGAATCTAAAAGTTTGGCTTACCTCAAGAAAACATACCTACAACAAAATAAATGTGAAAGAGAAATGAAACGAAATAGAAATAGAGAGACATAAATAGAGCAGACCATCAAAATCAGAGAAAATAATTATGTACATTTGAGATCCTTCCTGGGCTTCACATCTGACTGTGAGCTCCCCGCACCAAAGCAAACAACTGTATAATCATCATTCGCAGAAACATTCTAACTGCATCACGGAAAGCAAAACTTTTCCTCACCGTGTCCTGGAGCTGTGACTCTCAGCGTGGCCCCGGGACGACCAGCATCAGTGCCACCCAGGAACTTGTTATAAATGCCGATTTTCAGGCCAAGCCCCAGGCCCCCTGAATAGACCTGTGGGCTGAAGAAGTCCTCGCGTGCTTCCTAGGTAGATGACGTTCGAGAACTATTGTTCTCAAGAAGTAGGGTTTTATATAAAAGGCACTGATCCATGCTCCTACAGCAAGTATGGGTAATTCAAGAAACAGCTTCCAATAAATGCTGCAGTCTTAAAACTAAAATGCGATTCAGCAAAGGAGCAAAGGCCACGTGCAAGAGGGCTAAGACGGCATGGCCCACACATGTGGCTTTCGGTGATGCCTCTCTGCTGAGGCAAGGATTGACCCTAACATACTCCACACTATACTAGTTTAAAACATCTAGCAAAGGGCCACATACAATGGTTCTAGATGCCTTGGGGCAACTCAGATGCAGCATTTATTCCTTCTGCTCCTCTCAGCTGGTTCCTCCGCCCACTGCCTAAGGCTGAAACCCTGAGACCATCTGTGGTACCTCCCTCCCCACCATTCCTAAATCAGTGGCCAAAGCCTATAGACACAATCTCTTCCTTCTGTCCTCATCTGTGTATAAGTCCTTCATCAAATATTTTCTGAGTATCTAGTAGGTGTATAAATTCATCAGGGAAAATGATGAAAAAAAAAATCTTTGCCTTCATGGAGCTTACTTTCTCATTGTGGAGACAACAAAGAGAAATAAGCAAAATATATAATATATAAGAGAGTGCTGAGTGCTAAGGAGAAAAATAAAAGGGGGGAGGAGATAAGAAGCTTTGGAGAGGAGGTTGGAGATTTTTAACTAGGGTAACCAAGCAAGGCCTTGCTGGAAAGGGACCGTTTGAGTATTATTTCCTGAAGAAAGTGAGGGGTGTGGGTCAGCATTCCCAGCACAGCAACGGCAAGTGCAAAGGCCCTGAGGTGTGGGTGTGCCTGCACGTTTGAGCACCAGTGATGAGGCCACTCTGGTTGAAGTAAAATAAACAAATGGGACCCCAAGGCAATGGGTCGAGCAGGCATCCAGGGCTTAGAGCGTAGCCCTGGTAGGTCATAGAGGGAGGGGACCTTTCTGTGAGTGAGTTGGGAGGTGACAGAAGCTTTGAGCAGAGAGTAGCACTTAAACAGAATCCTTCTGGCTGCAGAGTTGAAAGCAAGTGAAAGAGGACAAGGATAGAAGCAGGAAGCCCAGTTTAGCAGCTACAGTCCTTTCCTCCGCTAGTCAAAACCACACCCACTGTCACTTGGGCTCTGCCCATATCTTTCTATCTGGGTCCGCTTCTTCCCTCCCACTGCTGATGGAGTGCCGCCCAATGTCTGCTCAAACCTCCCCACTGCCCATTAGGGATGAACTCGGTCGAAGGCTAGAACTCAAGCTCTCTGCGCACAACCTCACCTTGCCTTGCCCACCGCGTTTCCCCGGCCTCGGCCACACACATCCAACACACCAGGCACAACACAGTTGCTCAGCACTTTCAAACACGTCTACACAGTTCGACACTCTTTCCCTTGCTCTGTGATGTTTTTGCCTTCGCTCCGGAACACTCGCATCCCACCTCAGCCTACAGAAACGCTCCCGGCCTCCCCAAGCCCATCACAATCTCCAAGCCCATCACAAGCCCCGCCGCCTCCATGAACCTTTCCTGACCCCTCAGCTAAACCTGACCCTCGCCTGCCCTGAACCTCACACCGCTGTATCCATCCTCCTTTGTGGACTGTACTTCCCTCGGTACGTGTCCTGTCTCCTCCCTCAGTGAACTCTAAGCTTCCTGAGGGCAAACCGCAGCTCTGGCTGCAGCATGGACTACAGCGCCTTCTACAGAATGAATAGTTATTGTATTAAATGATGACAACATAATCCTTTAGTGATCAAAATTCTATAATTTTCAATGAACTTTAAATCAAGTCATCACCTTAGAGAAACTACTTTATTTAATTAGGATTATAAACATATTACACTCTAACACAGACTAAAGTCTAGCAGAGAAAAATGTTATATTTTATGCTAATTAATGCTGTATAATTAAGCTTAAAAGATTAAAAGTGAACACAAAAATAAAAATTTTCTTATGAATAACTGCCAGCAAAAGTTTTCTGTTTAGGAAGATACCCAGTTAAATTTGGAAGACTTTAAAGCCTTAGAAAAATTGATCTGTTTAAATATTTTAAGTGTTTATTTTTATTGGTAACTTGAAAGGTGATACAGACACACTAAAAATTCTACTTTCTCCTTTGTGGTGTTTTAAAGCAGTCTCATCCCTGAATAATTTATGATAAAAATCTAGAAATACTGAGTCATATTTTCCCAACATCTATTATTAAAATGTAGAAGCAGATAATGGAAAGTATAGTATATTTAGTTCTAGTATTCTCTGCAAGAGAATTTCCCAAAGGGTACCCTTCTGTAAGACTCAAATCATTGTCTTTTTAAGGAAGCATAAGTTCCTAACAGCTATCTTTCTACCTTCTCTCTGAAGAAGCTGATATTGGTATCCAATTCCAAACTCAAAATTAAGACAAGGAAGAGTACTGTTCCAGAAAACAGGAAAAAGGAAAAAAGGATTTAGGAATTAAATTCAAATTTAATGCAAAATGAAATCTTGGCAACCATTTTTTAATTCAAGGCTGTAATAATGAATTTCAGCTTTGTAATATAAACTGTGTCAACAGTGGACTGCTTCCCAGAAATTTAATATGTTCTTTTGAAAATCAGATTAACTATTAGACTGTCATTTCCTATATGTGACAGGTATTAGATACTCCAAAGGAAATCCGTATGTGCAAAATAAATATGAGTTCATTTTAAATATTCTACTTGAACATGATTCCAGTATCAGCAATATCACTTGAATCATTTTTAGCAAAACATTTTCACCTTATAATCTCATTTAAACAGGATTCCTTTCTAACAGGAGAAAGTATCTCTTAAATTAGAGAATCCAGCACAAGAGGAAGTAATAAAATGAACCAGCTCTGTGTCCTGACCATTTATCTGCAGAAGTGAAACCAGTCACCACAGTTAAAGCACAAGATGCAAAATTTGAGAATTTATCAGAAATGCAAGAAAATCAGAATGGAAACATTCTACAAACCAAATACCCATCAGTGTTAAAAGACTCCTTTTATTCTATCTTTAAAACAAATCCTCAACCATCAAAATGAGCACAGAAAAGATGGAGAAGAGCAATCCCTGGCAGTACAAAAGGATATTCAAAAAAATAGTGTATAGATTCAATTTTGAAAAACAATTTTTAATTCCATGATGTCCTCTATCACTTATGAACCAGCATGCCCCCAGAAGCAGGTCCTACGTCAAGAATTCAAGTCCAAGTAGTTTATTTACGAGGGGTGGGGTACCGGAAACGCTGTAAGGGAGTATGGACACGATGCCGGGGAAGGAAGGGCAGCCTGCTCCGAATGGCCTCACCCCTGAGGCGAGGGAGCCGGGGGGTTCATGAGCCGCTGGTTAGGAGCACTTCGTGGCGGGGGGTGGGGGGGTGCGGGGGTGGGGCAGGCATGGGATTCATCCCTGTGCACTGGAAGCCTGCCTTGCACAGAAGCGAAGCATTTCCCAGCCTACAAAGAAAACCTTCAAGCAGAGACCTGCAGACCTTCAGACAGGTCCTGGAACCTGGCAGGCCTCACCATGAAGACGGTCAAGGTCCCAGAGCGCAGAAGGGGCGCTGCCAGCACCGTCGACACTGAATCCTCCGAAGGAACTCCGTTCCCATCAACACTCATATCCACAGTGGGCATTTGAGATCCGTCTTCTCACCCTTTTCTCTACTATCTAACAGAGCACGTCTTTCCCACTCAAGCCCTCTACCCCTGTACAACATATGAAACACAAGTATGTAATATACAATTTTAGCTTACCTGTGCCTTCATTTCTCTCCTTGAGTCCACTTTTTATTCTCTATAAATGAAGACCCTAGGTCTATTCCTGTGTTGGAAATTCTTTAACATCAACTTTGCTCTCAACTGAGTCATAACAAAGACAGTTGCTATTATGGTCCATAATATGTCCATGAAAAATGAAGGGCTCACCCATGTGGTAAGAGCTTAGGCCACACCAGCATCCGGAGAGTCCTTTATGTTACTAGTGCTGAAGTGACCCAGCAGCTCCAAGAGACATTGTCACAAAAGAAGCGGATGGGGGCTACAAATCTAAGACTTACCTGAGAAGAAGGATTTTCAGTGAAATGTCACTTCACTTGCTTTGAAAATATAGTCTTTCAGAATAGCCCAGTCTAACCATTACTGTTCTTAGGCTGCAGGGACAGTTCCATGACATATTAGTAACTTCCTTCTAGGCCAGAAAGGTTCCTCTCTGGCTTTAGTGTGTGTGTAGTCAGTGAGAGGACAATGTGCCTAGGTAAATGCTACTTAAAACAACCTTGGCTGATGTAAGCCCTCAGTTAATGTTATGCTTCCTAAGTTCAAAAAAACAAATCAATTCAGGAAATTCAGGAAACAGACTGACACTAATGGGTGTGTAGCATTATATGTTTCTTGGATAAATGGGACTTACTGTCACTCAACAAGTATACTGAATACTGAATAAAGACTACCTAGTTAAGATTAATTTAATTTTTCGAGGTTTGATATTGCCTAATCTAGTTTAATAAGGTCATTAATTTTAAGAGAAATTAAAATGAAAAGATAGGCCAGCATACATCACTGAAACTGTGAGGATGCTTTGGCGTTGGGTTTGCAGGCCCATCCTTTCCCTGGCTGCCTTTCTCTATGGCCACGTACAAGCATTTGACAGAGCCTCTGCTGAACAAGACCCCTGTCCAGTGGGAGGTTTTACATCTGTGTAAGGATCAAGCCACACTGTCAAACCACACAAAAAACATTCATGATACAGTGCAGTAAATATTTAAAAAATCAGACACCTCAAATCATAAAAAATGACACAAATGAATGTCTGTATCTTTAGGACCTAAATCAGTGCTTCTCAAGCAATCTGTAAAGATGCATTTTGTAATTATTATTTCTGGTCTATCATGCACCGATACTTTTGCAAACTACATTAAAGATTCATTACTAGTAAATAATTTTTAAAAATATGTATAAAATGTAAGCCCAATTTATTAATCATTATTAGATTGAACAGACACAAAATTACTGTCAAATTTCCTTGAAAGTTTCTCAATCCTTACTCTCAATTCCAGTGCTTACTTGGTCACAGACTCACAACGGGCGGCCGACAGCACTGCCCTGAGGCCACACCTGCAGCAGCACTGATCTAAAGGGCCGAGTGTGTGTTTATTCAAGAGAGACACTTTACCTCTGACATTCTTTCCAAATCCCATAGAAGAAACTTTTTTGTCCACTTGTTCGCTATTGTTTGATTTCTCCTTCATAACGCCATCATCACCAACACCATCAACAGAGAATTTTTTCCTTTTCTTTTTCTTGTGTCGAGGTGGAAGCTTTTTTGGAAAAGCAAACATTGGGAATATCACAAGTAACATTGCAATGGCACAAAGGAGGAATCCACTCCACCTAGAAAATTGAGAAATGTGAATAGCATTTTTATGGCTTTTGCAGAGTGAGAACAAATCAGCAAAGCAGAAGTTTGTGGTGATAAAATTCTCCAGACAAAACGTTTTACTTTCATCAATTGTAAAGCAGCAGCAAGTTGGACAAACTAAGAAAATATAGGGATCCTCTGTGTCTGGAATAAATGAGAAATCTACCTAATAATTATACTAGTAATATAATAAATATTATCTTTAGCAATCTGACTAGAATTTCATTCAAGTGTTTGTCAGTTCTGCTACAAGGTGTATTTTATAGTAAATCATTACCTCTTAGATTTAATAGAAAAATAATAGACTCCACAACATGCTTTGTGGAGACACATTTTCTTAGGAGAGTGAAATGGATTTTTAAAAATTGCTGATGGCATTCAAATATTTTTTGTAAGCATTTAGAAATGTATTGACCTCTCTTAGCCGGCCCTCATAATATTTAACCATAAGCCCTACCAAAGACATTTATATTTGATCATTGCCTTCAAGAATTTAAAACCTAGTCATAAACGAGCTTAAAATATAAGAAATAATCTCCAAGAAATGCAAGAATGTATACAATTAAGTGTTAGATCATGTGGTATAGACAGTGAATGCCATAAAAGTTCAGAGAGGGCCACAAAAACAGACCCACAGACCAGTGGTACACAATAGAAAATCCAAACATTAACCCAAACACCTACAGTCAACTAATATTTGATAAAGGAGCCCTGGATATACAATGGGGAGAGGACAGCCTCTTCAGCAGCTGGTGTTGGAAAAACTGGACAGCTACATGTAAGAGAATGAAACTGGACTACTGTTTAACCCCATACACAAAGGTAAACTCAAGGTGGATTAAAGACCTGAATGTGAGTCATGAAACCATAAAACTCTTAGAAAAAAACATAGGCAAAAATCTCTTGGACATAAACATGAGTGACTTCTTCATGAACATATCCCCCCGGGCAAGGGAAACAAAAGCAAAAATGAACAAATGGGACTATATCAAGTTGAAAAGCTTCTGTACAGCAAAGGACACCATTAGTAGAACAAAAAGACATCCTACAATATGGGAAAATATATTCATAAATGATGTATCTGATAAGGGGTTGACATCCAAAATATACAAAGAACTCACGCACCTTAACAAACAAAAAGCAAATAACCCAATTAAGAAATGGGCACAGGAAATGAATAGACACTTCTCTAAAGAAGAAATTCAGATGGCCAACAGGCACATGAAAAAATGCTCCACATCGCTAATCATCAGAGAAATGCAGATTAAAACCACAATGAGATATCACCTCACACCAGTGAGGATGGCCAACATCCAAAACACAAACAACAACAAATGTTGGCGAGGATGTGGAGAGAGGGGAACCCTCCTACATTGCTGGTGGGAATGCAAATTAGTTCAACCATTGTGGAAAGCAGTATGGAGGTTCCTCAAAAAACTCAAAATAGAAATACCATTTGACCCAGGAATCCCACTCCTAGGAATTTACCCCAAGAATGCAGCAGCCCAGTTTGAGAAAGACACATGCACCCCTATGTTTATTGCAGCACTATTTACAATAGCCAAGAAATGGAAGCAACCTAAGTGCCCATCAGTAGATGAATGGATTAAGAAGATGTGGTACATATACACAATGGAATATTACGCAGCAATAAGAAAGAAACAAATCCTACCATTTGCAACAACATGGATGGAGCTAGAGGGTATTATGCTCAGTGAAATAAGCCAGGCCGAAAAAGACAAGTACCAAATGATCTCACTCATATGTGGAGTATAAGAACAAAGAAAAAAAAATAAATAAATAAATAAATAAATGAAGGAACAAAACAGCAGCAGACTCACAGAACCCACGAATGGACTAACAGTTACCAAAGGGAAAGGGACTGGGGAGATGGGTGGGAAGGGAGGGATAAGAGGGTAAAAGGGGCATTACGATTGGCAGACATAGGGTGGGGGGGCACGGGGGGTACTGTACAGCTCAGAGAAGACAAGTAGCGATTCTCATCTCACTACGCTGATGGACAGTGACTGTGGTGGGGTTGGTGGGGGGGACCTGGTGATGGGGGGAGTTCAATCATCACGGTATTGCTCATGTAATTGTAGGTTAATGATACTAAAATAAAATAAATTATTAAAAAAAAAAAAAAAGTTCAGAGAGGGGAAATGAATGGTAGAAAGCTCCTAGAAGAAGTAGCCCTGGTAGAAATGAGATTTTGTCTTTGAATCTGAGGTTGCCATGCTGCAGAGACTAGGAAGCAAATTCAAGGTAGAATTCAAACTCTAGTTAGTCTTGTATAGGAGCAAGGTGTTAAGGCCTTGGGCTTCTTCCCTATATAATTCCCCAGGGGCAGCTTGTGAATCCCCTTTCAACCTTTCCTTAGCAAGCAGAGGTCCCTGGCGACCTAACAGGGTTGCCACTTTCGAATGAGGATTCCCCAGCTCCAAACTCTGTCCTTGAAACTTCCAAGTTCATGAATGCTCATCCACTGCATCAACACATTCCCATCAGTTGTGACCAGAATTCAAGCAGCATTGTAAGCATTAATGTTAACTTCCACCCAGTAAGAACAGAGATCAACTGAGAAGAGAAAATTTCTTTTTCTAAAAGTGTTCCTGTTAAAGTGCTGTTAGCTGCTAAACATCACAGTTTAGCTGAGAGAATAATTCCTTGAACCAGTCATTAATAATCCAGTGTGCTACTTTCAAAGATACTTAAATTTTTATCAAATAAAGATTTTTAAACAATCAGAAAAACACTTTACTTGGAGAAGACTACTCAGGGCCGACTTGCAGCAACTGCAATTATTCAGTATATCATCACGAACTCAATGCCTCACACCGGCTAGGTACTCAATAAATTTCCTGAATAAATAAACTGAATGAGATAGGTTTAAAAGAAAATAGAGTCATCTGTTTTCAGGGAACATATAGCTATGATTTTATCTGGCCTCTTTAGTACAAGGCCTTTCATAATCTGCCCCTACATATCTACCACTTGTGAATCAATTTTCACAAACTCTGCATTCAAGTTCCCTGAGTGCCCTCAGTTCCCTAGACCAGAACAAAACAGGCAGTGCACCCACCGTAAGGGATCATCTTTGATCTGTGACCTCATACTGACCTGAGTTTTTGCCTGTCTGTATCACTTACTAGTTCTAAGATCCTGGGGAAATTATTTCACTTTTCCAAACCATCTCTCTCATCTGAGAGGGGAGTAATAATAATTGTTTTGGGGGGGGGTCATCAAAATTAATCTGAGTATATAGAATGGACCCAATAAAATGCCTGCCCCCAAATCAGCAATCAGTTCATGGCAGCAATCTTACTCATTCTGTTTTTATATACATCTGGCCTCAGGCCCCCCACTCCCACCCAGAGCCATTGATTTAAATTTATATGAAAACGTTGAAGATATATTCATAGTAATCCAAAGTGGGAGTAAATAACAGAAGGAAGGAGGGGAAGAATTACAGCAAATAAACCAAAATAGTATAAAACTTCGGGGTCATTTTAAAGCAGAGCGAACAGGCCCACATTTTTCAACCGTCTCCAGTAACCTTGCTATAACACAGGATGTAAACATGATGCTAAAGAGGACCCTGAGAAAAGCTGAGTAAGACAAGAAAATGTGTGTTATATGATATGTTGGAAAAAGATACATCAATAAGAGCTGAAATTGAAAAACCAGGGTCCCTAACTCCCTCTCATGAACCACTACTCAGATTAGTCATGAAGTGGGGTCAGTTAGGTGTACTGATTAAGAGCGCCACCCTGGACTCAGTTTCTGATCCCAGCACTCACTGATTCTGAGGCTTTGTGCAAGTTCTTCAAATTACTGAGCATTGTTTTCCTCATCTTCAAAAATGGGCATAATATTAGTGACTACATATGATTGCTAGAAGGCTTAAATGAAAATGTTCATAAAGCTCTTAGGATAATGCTTCACACAATAAGTACCTGACAAATATTAGCATTATCCATTCCTTCCTGCACTCTT
Source organism: Phataginus tricuspis (assembly GCA_029783875.1). Taxonomy (NCBI): domain Eukaryota; kingdom Metazoa; phylum Chordata; class Mammalia; order Pholidota; family Manidae; genus Phataginus; species Phataginus tricuspis. The sequence continues at coordinate 1,967,475 of JAQQAC010013450.1, forward strand.
ACAGCCTGTATTTATTGCAAAATCTATCATTATTGCTAGGTGTTTTCTAAAATAGCATTGTATCAAATAACTTTGTTCAAGGTAAAAGTATGTTACAAACAGAGCTACTCAACAAACAGTGTCCATTTTTAAAGAGACTCCTATTACATATTTCTATACTGACAACTTTAGTCATTTGTGGAACTAATACTGGAACTAATAAAAAAACTTCTTCGACATTGATTAAATTCAAAGGAATGAGTAATATCTAACACATACTTTGTAGCAAGAACTATTTAAGGCCCCACATATATACTGACTTATTTATTTCTCACAACAACTCCATGAAGTTACTATAGCTACTCCCATTCTTTGGATTTTTTTTTTAAACCAACAACTGAAGCACAGAGAAGTTAAGTAACTTCCCCCAGGTCACACAGCTGTTCAGTGGCAGACTGGGATTTAAACCTAGGGGAGTATGGCTTTAGGGTCTGCCCACTTAATCACTCCCCTTTGCTACCAACTGAAAAGAAAACTTCTAAAAGATGGCCTAAAGCCCTTGTCACTCCAAAGCTCCTGCCACCTTCCTTCCTCCTGCCCCTGACTTGGTCCTCCTCATCTTTCTTTCTCCCTCCAGGTGTTCCCTCACTGTCACGCTCTTCTCATGGACATCCACGCAGAACACAGAATACACATTGGCTATGCATACATATTTTTTAATAATCTAGTTTTCTGACAATAAAAAAAATCCTTATTCTGATTCATTTCAGAACCACAAAGAAAACAGTAGTTGAGACCAAAAATTTCACTATTGGTCAAGAACTTAAAGCTCCTGTGTTATTCCTCTGATGCTGACCAGGGAACTTCCTTTTTGTATGATTTGAAAATTCTACCAGGCCAGGCTCCTCTAGCAATTAGTACTTCCATCTCCAAAAGAAGTGTTATGTAACTTAATATTTGTTAACTGCTTTGGAAATAGTGCTGACTATGATTTGCACAGACCTCAGAGTTAGGAGGTTATTATAAAGACACAGAGGGAACATAACCACTCTAAGAAACTCTTACACCAATTTCTAATACTGAGGTATTCTCTTTGTCATAAACTGAAATTTTCTTATCAATGCATACCTATTACCCATCCATGCTAGGTGAATTCAGGGCGCCAATACTTTCCACTAGTGCTTGCTAGCACGAAACATTAGCTTGTTATGTTCAAGTTGAGGACTCTGAAGAATTCGAACACAGCCCTGGCCACTTGCTAGAGAACCTAACATCCCAAGTTAGAGTCCTCATTCTAAGTCCTAAAAACTACTTATCTAGCAAGACAGTTAAGGGTTGGCAAGTGAGAGAGCAGCTAAATCTCCAGCAAACCTGGGGAAACAGTTAACAAGTGAAAAGATTCACTCAGAGTGTGCAGAGCGAAAGTAAGGCTAGATTCTGGGCACTGTGGGAGAGTTGACAAGACAGAAAAACAAATATAATAAGGAAGTGGAAAGAAAATGTTTTCTAAAAGGCGCAGAAAAGATAATGAAAGCCAGGATGAAAGGACGCAGGGAAGTCCCTTTCCCTCCACTCTTCTGTACAGGAAGAAGGCACCACAATCCTAAAGAACAGGGAGAAAATTGAGGTTTCCAGACCCTCTGTCTTTGTTTCCTAATGTTGCTATAATTACCACACACCTAGTGACTTAAAACAACACAAAGATATTGTCCTAGTTCTGGAGGTCAGAGGTCTAAAAAGGGTTGGGAGGACTGCATCGCTTCTAAGGGCTCTGGGAGGAACCCATTCCCTTGCTTTCCTGGCTTCCAGAGCCCACTGCGTTCCTTGGCTTGTGGCCCCTTTCTCCACCTTCAAAGTATGTCATTCGGGCCTCTGCTTGAATCATCACCTCTCCTTCCTTTGCCCTGACCCTCCTTGCCTCCCTCTTTCCCTCCTAAGGGCTCTGGTGATTAGACTGAGCCAACCCGGGTCATCTAAGATTATCCCCCATCTCAAGATCCTTAACGTTATCACACCTGTAAAGTCCCTTTGCCACGTCAGGTAACACATTCAAATTCTGTGGGGATTAAGACATGGATATCTTTGGGGGATTACTATCCTGCCTACCACTCTGCCTCAGGGGACCTTTAGTTATTATTCATCCTCCCATTGGGGACATTTTAATTTTAACTACAAGGATACTGTGATTGTATTAATAATAAGTGAAATGAAATATCTAGTAAACACTTCTTACCAGTTTCCAATGAAACGAGGGTCATTCTGGTCAAGATGAACAGGACTTCTGGGATCAACATAAAAACCAATAAGAAGTCCACCTAATAAATACCCCACCGCAGGACCGAGGGCTCCCATGACATACATGACGGCTGAGAAGACAAAAGGGGAAACGTGAACTACAGCAAGGTGTTACCTAAGCTTCAGTAATCCATTTCAGTCATAACATACACATTCACAGTTAAATCCAGTTCATAGCTTCCAAAAACAGAGAACTTTAGAGATTATATCTATGTTGGTATTTGAGTTTCAAAACACCCCTTTATTTAGCCGCTGCCTCTTGTCCCCTTAGAACATCAGAATCATCTGGGGAACTTTTCGGTTGATTCGTTTTGTCTTTTAATGTAAGAGCTCAGCCCTCCCCCACCCCACCCCACCCCACCCCCCTTCAGACCCACTAAATTTAAACTGCAGAAAGTACAGACACCAGAGAGTTAGCGAAGCACTCACTGGATCACCAGACAAGAAAAGTGGTCTCAAGCAGAAAAGAAAAAGTGTCACTTGTCACAGCTGCAAGATTCTAACAAGCTGAGGGAACTCAAGGCCAGATTCTGTCATGAAGCTGGATGCAGCCAAACTGGCAAATCTGCATAAGCACCTTCAAATCACTAATATTTTTCAAATCAACACTTACTTTAGGATCAAAGAAAATCTCACAATGCATTTGGTTTATTATTAATTGAGGAATCTTACTTAGACATTAATAAATCTGAAAGGCATGAGTAAGAAGGTCCAAATGGAAAGCACCAACCCATAGCTGAAGTAGAAAATAATTTTTTAAAAGCACATGCTCAAAGACACAGGGGGATCTTTCCATCAGTAGATCAGATAGCTTGTCTTTTCATCAAAAAAATATGGCCATTCAAATGGGCTTCTAGAAAAAAATAACAGCAAAAAAAATTCCCTGTCATTCCTTTATATTGTTTCACTACTGTGACTTTGAATTCTAAAGTACACAACATTTTGTCAATTTTTAACTTTTAAGGTAGGTGTGAAATTCCCTGAAAGTCACAGAAAAATCTAGCTACACTCCAAACCCATTTTTTCCTGGTGCAACTCTGTTATACGGGGACAAATTAATAAACACTTTTAAGATACTCCTGTGTGCAAGGCATGATAACAAACTCAGGAGTTACATGTTTCTCATTTGTACTGCCTTCGTGCATTTTACCCACTGAATTCATGAGTGGTTTGCCATACCCTTTAAATAGTCCTATATTTACCAGAAAGTAAATGGGACTCACCAGAATAGTTTCACTTCACTTTATCATCTGCACCTAAATAAACCTTGAATAATCTTTGAATAATGTCCTGTTACTTCTAACTACAGACAGTAATTTAACACCTGCTCTCACTTTTCACACTGTTTCAAACGAGAAAGGGCAGTGTTTGTTTATTTTACACAATCATCTGCTTGTAACAATAGGCCATTAGGTGCTTTGACTCCTCCATCTGTGTTTGGAAAAGGAGAATGGAGGCCCAGCCACAAAATTGGTCTTCTTGTGGACATGCTTTTATTAAAACAAAATTACAATTTTGAAAAAGATCTTCCTAACCTCTCTGTTTATAGCCAAAAACAGAACTCAAGAATAGAAAGTATGTTTTCAGGTCTAGATTTTTATGTTTACACCTCCAGGCCAACCAGCACCATTTACACAACTTAAAACTGTAATGAGGCCAAAATGTGACATGAATCATCTTCTCAAAATAGTTCTCCTGGCATGAAAGAGACTGTCTTACAAACACAGGCAGGGCAAAGGGTACTTCAGCCATACTGTTGATGCCTGGGGCGCTGAGCATCTCAGAGTGCCAGGCTGCGCCGGGCAGGATGTGCGCTGGTGAGCCTCGCAATTATCCCGTGACTGGAAGCCAATTAAATAATGTTCACCCAAAAACCTTAACTACCTTATGAAATACAGATAAAGCTTTTTGAAATTCAGCTATGAAATCAGAGAAAAAAACTATTTTTGTTATATAGCAAACACTTAGACCAGTAGAATCATTCTTCATTAGCAGAAATACATATATACATTTAGAGCACAGTGTAATAACTATATGTAAGTATGCATTTAAAACTATATATATCTGTAAATAGATACAGATACAGACATATAGGAGCGTGTTGATATGGTCCCAGTTAGTAAATAAATCATTCTGGCCACTGAGTTCACATTTATTAATTCATTAGCCAGTGGCACTCATTCAGAGCTTATTAGAGGGACAGACTACTGAAGCAAACTCAGACCACATACTTCCCTGGTCAAAATTCCCGATTCTGGAAGGTGGTGGAATAAGAGGCTCCTGCACCCCCTCCTCCTAATGCACACCTTCCACAGCCAAGGACACAGAGGGCCGCTGCAGAGGCTACCGCGCCTGCGCCGCGGGGCCCGCTAGTCCCCTGTACAGTCACCGGCCCAACCCCCTGCCGGTAAGCGTCCCTCCCAGAGGCCGGCCCCAGGCAGGACCGGCATCCCCCAGAGCAACTCCTGGCCCCGGGGGGTTCAAGCCCAGCGTCCAGTCCGCAGCAGAAGAGACAGCCGAGCCTCCCAGGCAGCCAGGAGCAAAGAGCCCAGCCCACCCTGCCAGCACTCCGGCGTCAGCCCAGCCGCACTGGGAGGGCCTGCACAGCCCGCACAGGGGACACGGGGACAGCTGGCGCAGTGCGGTCCTGAGCACCATAAGGGCCCTGCTTTCAAGACCAGAAGACGTAGCTCAGGTACCTAATACCTAGGAACAAACAAGAGTGACACTGAATGGGACAAAGCAATGTGTTCGAAATAAAAGGAAAAAAAGCTAAAAAAAAAAAAAAAAGAGCCCAACAAAACGAAGATAAGCGGCCTAACTGGTAACCGAATTCAAAGCAATGGTCGTAAAGGTGTCCATCAGTGTGGGGGGAAAGCTGATGAACTCACTGAGGACATGAAAACAGAGATAGAAATTATAAAAATGAACCAGTTAGATGCAGAATACATTAACTGAAAGGACAAATACACTGGAGGGAATGAACAGAGCCAGACACTGAGTTTTAAGCCTGGGAATACACGGAGGATAAACACTCCTTCTTTATCCTAAAATGTGCAGTACACAGTCATTAATTCAGTTATAATAGCTCACGTGATTTTTTGAAAAACTTGATTTGCAAGAAAGATCACTTCATTTAACCTTTAAAAAAAATTCCCAGTTACCCCCAACTGCCTAAAGAAAAAAGTCTAAATTGCTCTATCTGGTGTTCAAGAGTGGGACAAGCGGGGCTCTTGCTGTTACTTCAAGCTAAAAACCTGCTGTCCATACGCGAGGCCCCATGTAGACTGATTCTCACAACAAGCGGGGGCAGAGCCAGCGTCCCCCCAGCCCCACCCCATTCTTCCAGGCCCAGGCACGTCCAGCACTGACCAACCTCGTCTGAGTGGCCTCTCTCCTCAGAACCCCTGTAGACTGTGTTGTCAGCCCCAGTGGCCGCTACACTTTTTCATCATGCAGCCCTGTCAGTGAAAGGTCTTACCCGCAGTGTGCTTTTCTGTATAATGTGTATTTATCACTAGTCTCTCTCACAGCTTGCATCTAATAGATATCTCAATAAATCCTGCTGGTTCTACCATCAATTCATATCCACTACGCTGCTGCTTCTCTGTCCCTCTATCCTGACCCAAGGTGATAGAATCCGGACCGGAGTACCACCTTTTGAATAAGCCACCCACCATCTCAGAGAGACCTAGGTCTCTCTTACCTAGGCTACAAGCGTTCTCCAGAGGACACGTCAGCAAGCCACAAGCCCACCTTTCCCCTGACCCCTCCCCTCAAATAGCCCGCCAAAAAACCTGCCCATAAAAAGCTTCTTAGCCTATAAGAGACACCTTCTTTGTTCTGCTAGCCAGAACAGGGTGGTCCCTCTCAGGTTTAGCAATAAGCCTGCTTGGACTGTGGAGTTCACTTGCCTTCTTTTTTCTTTGATCTATCCCCTCTTTTCCTTTCATCAATCCCCTCCTTTCTCTTTCATAAAGCACCACCGTCGCCTACTGGGAAAATTGCTCTAGGCCTCCAGCTGGTATCTCTGCAGCTGCCCTTACCTCCCTGCCATGGACTTTCAGCACAGCTGCCTTGATGACCATGTGCAGCCAGATCATGTTACTTTGCTCACACCCTCCAGTGGCTTCCACTAAAAGCCTAAGTCCTCTTCCATGGCTGAAGGCCCTGCCCATCTTTGCACCTCACCATCACCTCTCTCCGTGCTCTCCCAGCCTTTGCTGTGTTCCTTTGGCTGCAGTCCCATTGACCTTCCTCACCCTTCCAGGCACATTCCCACCTTGGCATGTCAGTGCTTGCTGTGTGTGTGCGTGTGCATGCCTATGTGCGTACGTGTGTGTTTTCTCCCTTAGAAAGCCATGTGGTTCATTCCTTTACTTACTCTAGGCTGTGTTTCAAACAGTTCCTTCTCACTGAGGCCTTACTCAACCATCTTATCTAAAAATTTAAAACTCTTTCCCCAACTCTTCCCAATTTTTCTCTGCTTAATTTTTCTCCTTCACATATACGGCCAACTAACACACTATCTATTTTTGTTCATCTTATTTACCACCTGTCCCCCTGCTGAGGCATAAGCTCCACCAGGTGGGGATTCTTGTCAGTAGTATGTACTGTTGTGTACCCAGAACCCGGGCAGCATATGAGGCACCCAACCCACATCCACCCCCCATTATTCATTACCTTCATCAATCCCATTCAGCCAGTGAATGTTTTACTGTCATTAAAAACTATAGACGTCAGCAACAAAATTCTTCCTCAGTGTATATCATCTCTTGAGATATTAGCTAATGACAGGGATGTCAATACCTAGTTTGTTTAGTGAACTGGATAATTTCATGTGTTTTGACTATATTTCATGTGTCATCGGACTTGATTATATCATCAGTGGTTTTCTCTCATGATGAGGAGCTCATACTGGGAGCATAGGCTATCCAACGAACTACTAATAAACATATTAATAGAAGTTGCAATCTTTTCTTCCTGAATTGCGATGGATTGCCTCATGTACCCCTTCAGTTGTGCACAATTCCCGTTTGAGAGAACACTGGACCATTCCATTTGAGATGAAGTATGCCTTCCTGTTTACCTCTCCTTATCTCTTCAAATATTTATACTTACCATTTGGAGTAACTCCTCATCCCTGACAGCAGGAGCCTTATCCTATGTAGTACCATGGAGTGATGAAAGCACAGACTCCAGATTCTTAGGTTCAAAACCCTGCCTCAATTCTTACTAATTGTGTGACCACCAGGAAGTTGCTGAACCTCTCTGAGCCTCAGTTTCCTTATCTGTGAAATTGAGATGGTAACTGAGTTACTCATAGCATTGATAAAAGCATTAAATGAGTTAATTCTTATACATATGTGGAATGTCTGGCACAAGATAAAAGCTACACAAGAATGCTGGCTTTGTATATTCTGAAAACTGTAAGATACTCATGAGAGAAATTTAAAAAGACACAAAAAAGTGGAAATCTATCCCATGCTTATGGATAGGAAGATTTAATATTGTCAAGATGACCATCCTGCCCAAGACAATTTACAGATTCAATGCAATCCCTATCAAAATACTGACATTGTTCAATGAACTAGAACAAATAGCTTTACTCATATAGAAACACAAAAGACCCCAAATAGCCAAAGCAATCCTGAAAAAGAACAAAGCTGAGGGGATTACATTCCCTGACTTCAAGCTATACCACAAAGCCACAGTAATCAAAACAATATGGTACTGGCCAAAGAACAGACCCAGAGATCAATGGAACAGAGTAGAGGGCCCATATATGATAAAGGAGCCATGAATATACAATGAAGAAAAGACAGCCTCCTCAATAACTGACGTTAGGAAAATTGGACAGCTACATGCAAGAGAATGAAACTGAATTACTGCCTAACTCCATACACAAAAGTAAATTCGAAATGTATCAAAGATCTGAATGTTAGACATGAAACCATAAAATTTTTTTATGAAAACATAGGCAAAAGTCTCTTAAAAATAAATATGAATATGAGCAATTTTTTCCTGGACACATCTCCCCGGGCAAGGGAAACAAAATAAAAAGTGAACAAGTGGGACTACATCAAGCCAAAAAGCTTCTGTACAGCAAAGGACACCATCAACAGAACAAAGGCAACCTACAGTATGGGAGAATTTCTTTGTAAATGACTTAATCAATAAGGAGTTAACATCCAGAGTATATAAAGAGCTCATATACCTCTATACCAGAAAATCAAATAACCCAATTAAAAAATGGGCAGAGGAACTGAACAGACATTTCTTCAAAGAAGACATACAGATGACCAACAGGTATATGAAAATATGCTCCACATCACTAATCATCAGGGAAATGCAAATCAAAACCACAATGAGATATCACCTCTCCCCAGTCAAAATGGCCACTATCCAAAAGACAAGAAATAACAAGTGTTGGAGAGGATGTGGATAAAAGGGAACCCTGCTACACTATTGGTGGGAATGTTAATTGGTGCAGCCACTGTGGAAAGTGTTTGGAGGTACCTCAAAAAACTACAATTAGAAATACCATTCAATCCAGCAATTCCACTTCTAAGAATTTACCAGAAGAAAACAAAATCCCTGATCTGAAATGATACATGCACCCCTATATTTATTGCTGCATTATTTACAATAGCCAAGATATGGAAGCAACCTAAGTGTCCATCAATAGATGAATGGATAAAGATGTGGTCACAACTTCAAGCTCTACTATAAAGCCACAGTAATCAAGACAATTTGGTACTGGCACAAGAGCAGACTCATAGACCATTGGAACAGAATATAAAGTCCAGATATTAACCCAAGCATATATGGTCAATTAATATATGATAAAGGAGCCATGGATATACAATGGGGAAATGACAGCCTCTTCAACAGCTGGTGTTAGCAAAACTGGACAGCTACATGCAAGAGAATAAAACTGGATTATTGTTTAACCCCATACACAAAATTAAACTCAAATGGATCAAAGATCTGAATGTAAGTCATGAAACCATAAAACTCTTAGAAAAAAAAACATAGGCAAAAATCTCTTGGACATAAGCATAAGCAACTTCTTCACGAACATATCTCCCCAGGCAAGAGAAACAAAAGCAAAAATGAACAAGTGGAATTATATCAAACTAAAAAGCTTCTGCACAGCAAAGGACACCATTGATAGAACAAAAAGACATTCTACAGTATGAGAGAATATATTCATAAATGACATATCTGATAAGGAGTTGACATCCAAAATATATAAAGAGCTCACACATCTCAAGAAACAAAAAGCAAACAATCCAATTAAAGAATGGGCAGAAGAGATGAATAGACACTTCTCCAAAGAAGAAATTCAGATGGCCAACAGGCACATGAAAAGATGCTCCACATCACTAATCACCAGAGAAATGCAAATTAAAACCACAATGAGATATCACCTCACACCAGTTAAGATGGTCACCATCCAAAAGACAAACAACAACAAATGTTTGCAAGGATGCAGATAAAGTGGAACCCTCCTACACTGCTGGTGGGAATGCAAATTAGTTCAACCATTGTGGAAAGCAGTATGGAGGTTCCTCAAAAAACTCAAAATAGAAATACCATTTGACCCAGGAATCCCTCTCCTAGGAATTTACCCTAAGAATCCAGGAGCCCAGTTTCAAAAAGACAGATGCACCTCTATGTTTATTGTAGCACTATTTACAACAGCCAAGAAATGGAAGCAACCTAAGTATCCAACAGTAGATGAATGGATAAAGAAGCTGTGGTACATATACACAATAGAGTATTATTCAGCCATAAGAAGAAAACAAATCCTACCATTTGCAACAACATGGATGGAGCTAGAGGGTATTATGTTCAGTGAAATAAGCCCGGCAGAGAAAGACAAGTATCAAATGATTTCACTCATCTGTGGAGTATAAGAACAAAAGAGAAACTGAAGGAACAAAACAGCAGCAGACTCACAGAACCCAAGAATGGACTAACAGTTACCAAAGGGAAAGGGACTGGAGTGGATGGGTGGGAAGGGAGGGATAAGAGGGAAAAAGGGGCATTACGATTAGCACACATAATGTGGGCGGGAGGGGGCAAGGGAAAGGTAGTATAACAAAGAGAAGACAAGTAGTGATTCTATAGCATCTTACTATGCTGATGGACAGTGACTGTAATGGGGTATGCGGTGGGGACTTGATAATGGGGGGAGTCTAATAACCATAATGTTGCTCATGTCATTGTACATTAATAATTCCAAAATAAATAAATAAAAAGATATGGTGCATATACACAATGGAATATTATTCAGCCATAAAAGAAATAAATCCTGCCATTTGCAACTCCATGGACGGAGCTCAGTGAAATAAGCCAGGTAGAGAAAGACAAATACCATATGATTTCACTTCTTTATGAAACACAAATACAAAGCAAAACAGAATGAACAACCACCATTAGACTCACAAACACTGAGAAAGGACAGGTGGTTACCTGTCAGGGAGGAGTTAGGGTAGGTGGGTAGTGAGGGTGAGAGGGATACAGGGGCACAAAAATCTCAATGACAATGTAAGTTGGTCACAGGGATAATAGTACAGCATGGAGAATATAGCCAATGATTCTATAACATCATACTATGTTGAGAGATAATAGCTGTACTAGTGGGGGTGAAGATTAATAATGTGGGTAACTGTTGAACCACTGTGTTGTACACCTGAGTCTAAAATAAGACTGCATATCAATGAAAAAAATGCTGGCTTTGTTACTATTATTTTATATTAACTGATGCACACAGTTGAGTGTCTGAGCATGAGAGGCCTTCAATTAGTGTTTATGGGTTCATCACATATCTTATTAACCATGCCTTACATTTCCTGTATTCTAATGCTTCAACATCTGGGGCCTTGCTGACTCTGGAGGGACGGCTCCTCCCAGCATCAGTCAACTCTTGGAGGTGACAAACAACTCACCTGGGAGTGCACTTTGCAAATGCAAACCAACCAACCCAGAGCCAACACCCCAACCACCTCTTTAATTGCTCTTATACTCCAGGCCACCATCCACCTGCCCAGGTACCGGCAACTAGGGACACCAGCACACCCCAGAGTCTGCCAGAATTAATTGAAACAGCCAATCCTAAACCTGCTTCCCCTGCCTTACCTTGTGCTTCCCAGGGGGCCCATAGTAAGGGCTTTTGCCCACAGTTCCTCCCTCTCTCTGCCTGCAACTGACCCTGGCCCTTCCCTGTGCAGCCCCCTATGGAATGGCATGCCCCCTCCTCTTGGAAATTGTAACTTTTTTTTTATTGAAGTATCATTGATATACAGTCTTATATTGGTTTCAAATATACATCACAGTGGTTCAACAGTTACCCGTATTATTAAATCCTCACCCCCACTAGTGCGGTTACTATCTGTCAACATAGGAGGATGCTACAGAGTCAATGACTCTATCCTCCGTGCTGTACTACCATCCCTGTGACCAACTTATATTATGATTGAGAATTCTGGGCTCCTTTATCCCCCTTACCCTTCCCACCAACTCCAGCCCCTTCCCCATGATAAGCAACAGTCCCTTCTCAGTGTCTATGAGTCTACTGCTATTTGTGAGTAACAAACTGTATTCAATGGCAACCGTCTCCTGATCTGTTGGCCCAGCAAACCTCTAATCTCCTATAAATACACTATGTCTCAGAACAGCATCATTGCCAGAAGAATGGCTGTGCCCCTTATTCCCCATCCCATGGCTCTGACTTCTCCTTTGTCTGGATCTGCTTCCTTCCCGCCTCGGCAAGACGCACCAGCTTCCATCACCTGCTCTTTAGTCCAGGCTGAGACCCTGAACTACCTGAAATCATCTCACTCCCTCCTCTCCTACCACTCACTGCTCACCCAACTTCTCTGTGCCCACCTGAGCCATAGCCCCAGACATTATGACTCTGCCTCCAACTCACCGTGCCCAGTCAATACATCTGTATCTTCCTCAGGCTTGACGCTGTCCCCAGACTCTCTGCGTTCCATGTGCTAGCTGCATGGTTACTCTCTATTCCTTTTTGTCCAGAACACCATATTTATTTCTGGACCTATACCTATCTCCATGGCCCACATTCTCTAAGGGAAGGTGAACATGTTTCTTTACAGGCTACAACCCACACCTCGAAGCCCAGTGCCTCCGCAAGTCCTCCTCTGACCCACGGAAGCCATAGGAGTGTCTTCCCTTGAATGTCACATCAGCTTTATCTGCAACATCCAATGTTTCAGGTTGTGCATTACTGCTTCTCGACATTCATCACCTTTTTAATCTTTCTGACTAGGGTAGACATTCCTTGAGAAGGCAACATGAACTATGCACTTCTACATCTCCTGCAAGACCTAAAACACACATCTATTCACACAGGAAGCACTGAAGTCAGTACAGTGCAGGGAATATGAATACAGACTGAAAACTTCTCAAGTTAGACTCCCACTCCTTGCTTCTGTGCAATCGCAGAAGTTATTTAACCTCTCTGGACCCTACTTGTCTATCTAAAAATGAATACTAAATAAGATTATGTACATAAAATGCTTAGCATATAATAAACACTGAATAAATATTAAGTTGCATTTTGATGTGTTGAACGATTACCTATTCATTTTCTAATAAATATTAAATATTAATTTCACATAGATAATACATTATTTAACAGATGACATACTTAACAACTTTAGATTATCTGAATAAATTATCTTTTCTGGAATCACTGTATTTGATCCAGGAGTTAGTTTTGATAATGGACTGGGCAGGTGAGAGTGGGAAAAAAGAATATTAAGACCTTTGTATCCTCACAGAAGGGACACACAGAGTACCTTCCAGAAGCATGTGCCTGTGTCTGTCTCTTAAATAACCTTTATTCTTTTTCTTAAATAACCTTTAGGGTTTCTCTAATGATTACAAAATATAATGTGGAGTCATAGAGAAAACTGTCAAGACACAAAAAATAATTTTTTGAAAGGTCACACACAATCCCTACCATCCAGATAATAACAGTAGTAATAGTAATATTTTTTTACTATTCATATACTGTATAAACATTTTACGTACCTGAAATTATATAGTAATTATTGTTCTAAAATGTTTCTTCAGCTAAAACCTCAAACATTTCCTATGTTAATAAATATTCTTCTAGAATATTTGTAAACGGTGTGTCATCACATGGTTGTGACGTCCTTCCTTTAATAACCCCTCGCAGAGGCCAGCTTTTTGCTATTCTACATAAACGTCTGACTTGGGTTATTCCTCTGAAGACTGTATCAACCTGTTTGGAGTTTTGTTACTACGTGTGCTCCATTGAACCAGATCCCAGCCTGAGGGTCACAACCCCCACCCCAAACCAAGCTCAGCTGGGTGAACCTTTGTGGAGTTAAGAAACCCCGTGACGGGAGAGGTCCTAAAAGGCGCCCTTCAATAGGGTGGAGCCAGCTCTTCGCCTTCACCTTGGACGTGGCAGATGGTTCAACAGATAAGCAAGTCTGGGAGGGAGGGCTCACCGACAGCTTGGCATCTGTCTCCTTGCCTGCTCAGCCCATTTCCTTCACTTACTTTTCCCCACGCTGCTTTACCTTCAGACTTTTCATCTTAACTTTCCTCTTAAACTAGAGGCTCAATTTTTACCCTATTTTGTGATCATTTATGCTTTTTACATTAAAGCACATCAACTTCTATTTTGAGTCCCACTTACCTTCATATGTTCAACTTTCAGCCTATAGACTTAGCCTTCATTATAATCTAACATTTCTTTTACTTTTACGTCATAAACTGTTTTAGCTTTTCATCTTTACCTTTTAAGGCATTTTATCTTTTTTTTTATTTGACCATTATATTTATTCCAATATATAAAACTTGGAGAGGAAACATTAAGGGAGGATACCAAAAGAGTAAAGCACGCCAGTCACTTTCTTTGCTTTTCCATGTTGGCATTGACTTCCTTGCCAGGTCACATATTGAATCCAAAGCAAGAATTTCCTGGTGGTTTTCTGAATTCTTCACTTACAATCATACCAAACTTCTTAATTCTCATATGAAGCTTCTCAAGAATGTCAAATTCTTCAAATTCTTCTAAGAAACTTCTTCATTTTCTTCAAAAAAATGTTCAATTCATTCACGATTTCTTGCTTGTTTCTTCTTAACTCATCATTCATTCATTTCTGTGATCTCCATCAGGGAAGCCAGGGTTTCCCCACTGCACCACTGGCTCCAGCTATTTTGTCCCCTGGCCCTGGGCTGCGTTTTTTCTTTTAAAAATTTTTTCAAATGGGTTTTTCACTTTCAAAAATTAACTTTAAAATTTTTCTTTTAAACTATTTGTTTTCTTCTGCATCTCACAACTTGTCTGCTTAATTCTTTAGCCTTATTTATGAAGCTAATTTTTTTATTTTTATAAAATCTCTTAATTAAAATTTTTTTTTTGATACCATTAATGAACAATTACATGAGCAACATTATGGTTACTAGAATCCCCCCATTATCAAGTCTCTACCACATATTCCATTACAGTCACTGTCCATCAGTGTAGTAAGATGCTATAGAATCACTACTTGTCTTCTCTGTGTTGTACTGCCTTCCCCGTGCCCCCCCCCATATTATGTGTGCTACTTGTAATGCCCCTTTTTCCCCCTTATCCCTCCCTTCTCACCCATCTTCCCCAGTTCCTTTCCCTTTGGTAACTATTAGTCCGTTCTTGGGTTCTGTGAGTCTGCTGCTGTTTTGTTCCCTCAGTTTTTCCTTGTTCTTATACTCCACAGATAAGTGAAATCATTTGATACTTGTCTGTCTCTGCCTGGCTTATTTCACTGAACATAATACCCTCTAGCTCCATCCATGTTGTTGCAAATGGTAGGATTTGTTTTCTTCTTATGGCTGAATAATATTCCATTGTGTATATGTACCACATCTTCCTTATCCACTCATCTACTGATGGACACTTAGGTTGCTTCCATTTCTTGGCTATTGTAAATAGTGCTGCGATAAACATAGGGGTACATCTGTCTTTTTGAAACTGGGCTCCTGGATTCTTAGGGTAAATTCCTAGGAGGGGGATTCCTGGGTCAAATGGTATTTCTATTTTGAGTTTTTTGGGGGACCTGCATACTGCTTTCCAAAATGGTTGAACTAATTTACATTCCCACCAGCAGTGTAGGAGGGTTTCCCTTTCTCCACATCCTCGCCAACATTTGTTGTTGTTTGTGTTTTGGATGTTGGCCATCCTCAGTGGTGTGAGGTGATATCTCATTGTGGTTTTAATTTGCATTTCTCTGATGATTAGCGATGTGGAGCATCTTTTCATGTGCCTGTTGGCCATCTGAATTTCTTCTTTGGAGAAGTGTCTGTTCATCTCTTCTGTCCATTTTTTAATTGGATTATTTGCTTTTTGTTTGTTGAGGTGCATGAGCTCTTTATATATTTTGGATGTCAACCCCTTATCAGATATGTCATTTAGGAATATATTCTCCCATACTGTAGGATGTCTTTTTGTTCTACTGATGGTGTCCTTTGCTGGACAGAAGCTTTTCAGCTTGATGTAGTCCCACTTGTTCATTTTTGCTTTTGTTTCCCTTGCCCGGGGAGATCTGTTCATAAAGAAGTTGCTCATGTTTATGTCCAAGAGATTTTTGCCTATGTTTTTTTCTAAGAGTTTTATGGTTTCATGACTTACATTCAAGTCTTTGATCCATTTTGAGTTTACTTTTGTGTATGGTGTTAGACAATGGTCCAGTTTCATTCTCTTACATGTAGCTGTCCAGTTTTGCCAACACCAGCTGTTGAAGCGGCTGTCATCTCCCCACTGTATGTCCATGGCTCCTTTATCGTGTATTAATTGACCATATATGCTTGGGTTAATATCTGGACTTTATATTCTGTTCCACTGGTCTATGGGTCTGTTCTTGTGCCAGTACCAAATTGTCTTGATTACTGTGGCTTTGTAGTAGAGCTTGAAGTCTGGGAGCGTAATTCCCCCTGTTTTATTTTTCCTTCTCAGGATTGCTTTGCCTATGCAGGGTCTTTTGTGGTTCCATATGAATTTTAGAACTGTTTGTTCCAGTTGGTTGAAGAAAGCTGTTGGTATTTTTATAGGGATTGCATTGAATCTGTATATTGCTTTAGGCAGGATGGCCATTTTGACAATATTAATTCTTCCTAGCCAAGAGCATGGGATGAATTTCTATTTGTTTGTGTCCTCTTTAATTTCTCTTGATTTTAAATTTTAAACTTTAAATCTATGTTGTACTCCTGAATTTTACCTTTTTTACATGTTTACTGGTTTCTCTTTCCTTGTTTATCTTTCTGACAGTATCTTCTTGTCACAGTCTTTGTTGTTATTTTAGTCTTCTCTTATGTTTTGCTCATTTCATGGTCACTTTTGGTAAGAGCTCATTAGAAGCTGGGCGTGGCTCCCTATTACACCCACACCCGTGAGAGCAAGGACTGTTTTTCTCACCAATACCTTACCAATGACTAAGCAATGTTGACCAAAAGCACTAATAAATATCATTGACTAGAATCGGGATGAAGGCATGAACTAGAATCTTGGGTGAAGAAACAAAAGCAATTAAGAGTATTCATCCTTGCGATATTGCCTTAAAGAGTCATCCACGGACTCCTGCTTCGTAGACCCCTAGGATGACGTCCTTGTGCGCCATCTCTATCCTCCTTCCCCATAAAGTCCTTGGTTTGACAGAGGTGACCCCTGGGGTTCACAGCCTCAGAGCCCTGACTCTCACCCTAGCCCACTGCAGGCCTGGCCTTACTTCCGCCAGGCCCTCCACAGGCCCCCTCCCTCCCCATTTGGGTTTCCTGAGTTCTCAGAGCCTCCTTGTAACTGGCCTGGATTTGCTGCACCCGCAGGTAAACTTGGTCTCCCATTTATCAGCCTTGGCTCCACGTTGGTCTCCACCTCCCACTTCTCACCCCTCGCTGTCCACCAGTTCCCCACACTCCCTCTGGCACAGGACCCACTTTCTCAGCTAACCCACACACAGGCAATGCTGCTGGAAACTGCTGCTGACAGGGCTTTCAGTTACAAGTATAACACGCTCAGTCACAGGACCTGGGACTGCACCCAGCACGCAAACATAGAGAACGTTCTGCGTCATGCCTAAGGTCCTAACGTGATTACTAACCCCAGTCTGGGACACAGTGATAGGAGGTTACCCTCCTGAATATGTCTGGTGGCAAGCTACAGCAGATAACCAAGGACATGAGACGTAATCCACACTTTGCTGGGATGTGACAGTCCTGACACAAACTCACATTCACCTTGCATAATTTCTTGAAAATTAGCCAAGGTACTTCAACATTAGCACCAGAGCACCACATTTAAAGAAAATATTCCCTCACTCATTTCTTCCACTCACAAGCACAGGCAGAAGAGAGACCTCTGATCTCAGTTACTTTGAGCAGCAGTTTTTTTTTCTTTTAAGTGATTCAGTTGTTTTGACACAGGCCTGACAGCAAAAGAACAGCTGTCCCAGCCGCCAGGGAATCATCTATCACTTTGCTAAAACATTCAGAGAGCATCTTAGGTCACAAATGAGAAGGGAAAGAGCTTAAGTAGATTCGGAAAGTTTTTCTTCACTACTCTCGTGAACAATAGTTGGCTGATATTCACTATCTTCCCTTAGAAACATTTTCCAAGTATTTGTTTCTAAAGGGAACACACAAGTAGAGACAAAGCTCATTACATTTAATTAATATATGGGACATGGGAGGAAGGGGTGTTTCATGTGCTGTGGTGTTAAAATATCATATTGGCCACCAAAAGTGACTGCTATCTTTACACTTAATCCAATCCTCAAGAACTTCCACAAGAACAATCACCCGGAAAGCATAAAAAAAAAAAACAGGGAAATTTTTTAATTTTTTTTTTTTTTTTTTTTTTTTTTAGATTTTCCTTTATATTTTTCAGAATTATATTTCAGGGCAAAACATTTTTTTTTTAACGTTAAGAATGGATTTCTTTAGAACACAAACAGAAAATGCATAAGAGAATATTCTTAATATTAATGAACCCATGAGAAACTAACTTCACTGGTCATCAAAGAAATAGAAGCTACAAACAATGAGATTCCATTCTGCTAATTAACTTAGTAAAGACTAAAACATGACAGTATTCAGAGCAAATACAAAATTAGTTATTCTCACACACTGCTGGTATAGAGTTGCACCTGGTACAAACTTTTGGATAGCAGTTCACCATATAAGTCATGACGACATTTATTACCCATTTTGTGTAAAGAAAAACAGAAACAACATTGATAATAGTGATAACCACATTTTGATTCACAATGCAACTATTAATTTTAATGTTTACAAAGTTTCATACCTTAAGGAAATGCTTACTTTAAAAATATAAGTGAAAATGAAGAATATAAAATTCTGTTGACATTTTGATCATGACTATGTCCAAAAACATACACTTAAAATCAAGTCTGTCTACAAAAAGCTATTAGAAATAATTGAATTTAGCAAGGTTGTAGGATACAAGATCAGTATTTGAAAATTGAATTATATTTCTATATACAGGCAACAGTAAGAAATTAATACTATTTACAACAGAATCAAAAAATATAAAATACTTATAAATCTGACAAAATACGTGCAACACCTATACACTGAGAATTAGAAATTGCTTATAGGAATTAAAGAAAATCTAAGTAAATAGAACAATATGCCTTGTTTGTAGGCGAAAGGACCCAATATTGTTCAGATGTCAATCCTCTCAAAATCAAGCTACAAATTCAATCTAATTCCAGTCAAAATCCCAGCAGACTTTGTCTTTTCAGAATCAATTGACAATCTGATTCTAAAACTCAAAGAATGTATGGAACAAACAAAACAATTTTGAAAAAGAACAAAGTTGGAAACTAAGATTACTCAATTTCAAGACTTATCAAAACAATGTAATATTGGCTTAAAGATAGACAAATAGATCAACAAAATAGAAAAAGAGTCCAGAAACAGACCCATACATAGATAAGGAAAACAGACTTTTGACAAAACTATGAAGGTAATTCAATGGAAAAAGAGCCGTCCTTTCAACAAATGGTGCTGAAAACCATATATAAAAAATTAACTCAAAATGGATCATAGACCTAAATGTAAAACCTGAAATTATAGATCTTCTAGGAGAAAACAATTGGCGGAAATATTTTTCAACACTTTACTAAGGAAGATATATGGATAGCAAATAAGACAGTTTGACCCTTGAATAACATGAGTTTGAACTGCACAGGTCCATTTACATGCAGATTTTTTTTCCAATAAATATATTGGAAAATATTTTGGAGATTTGTGACAATTTGAAAAAACATTTTCTTTTCCCTAGTTTGCTTTATTGTAAGAACACAGTTTATAACACATTTATAAAATATGTACTAATCAACTGATTATGTTATCAGTAAGGCTTCCTTTTGGCTATTAGTAGTTAAGTGTTTGGGGATCAAAGAATTATATGTATAGCTTCAACTGCGGGGGGTTGGCACCACTAGCCCACACGTTCTTCAAGGGTCAAATATACGTGAAGGATGCTCACCACCATTAGTCATTAGGAAAGTGCAAATTACAACCACAATGAGATACCACTAAACTATTTACATGATGAAAATTAAAAAGACAAACTGTACCAAGTATTGGCGAGGATGTGAAGCAACTAGAACTCTCATGCACTGCTGATATGGAATGGAAAATATTACAGCCACTTTGGAAAACAGTTTGGTAGTGTCTTAGGGAGTTTAACATACACCTATCATACTAGGTATATCACTCCTAGGTATTTTCAGAAGAGAAATGAAGGCATATATCCATATAAAGAGTTAAATACAAATATCATAGAAGTTTTATTTGCAATAACCAAAAACCAGAAATAACAAAATGTCCATCAAGAGGTGAATGGATAAACAAATTGTAGTATACTCATACAATGGAGCGCTATCTAGCAATACCCAGGGATGAATGGATGATACATGCTAAAACATGGATATATCTCAAAAAACTTAAGCTAAGTGAAAGAAAACAGCCATAAGAGAAAAATACTATGTGATTAAATTTTTTAATAAAATTCAAGAAAAATCAAATGAATCTAAAGTAATAAAGGAAATAGTCTGTGAGGACCTGGGAGTGGGAAGGGGATGGGGCAGACAGGAGGAATTACAAAGAAGTTCAAGGAAGCTTTTGGCAATATTGGACATTTTCAGTCTTGATTGCAATAATTTCATGGGTGAATATATATATGTCAAACCTTATCAATCATATAATTTATTATGTGCAGTTTACTTTATGTCAATTTTACCTCAGGAAGAAAAGGATAAGTATTCTAAAAGTGGGTTCTGGTGATGGTTGCACAATTCTATAAATTTACTAAAAATCATTGAATTATATGCTTCCACTAGGTGAATATTATGGAATGTAAATTATGTGTCAAAAAGTGATTAAAAAAAACTAGAAGGAAACACATAATGTATTTAAAGTTGTTAGCTCAAGGTAGTGAAATTACCCTTCAGTTTTTTTTGGTGCTTTCTTTATAACTTTCCATGTTTTCAGGTTTTTCTAATTAAACATAAAGTTTAATAAGCAAAAAAAAAGTTTTTAACGTGTCTTCTGGCATTAGTACTTTTATCTCTTTTAGCTACTACTACTCAGTCACCAAATTATCATCTTTGTGTAAATTTATGACAAAAACATTTTTTAAAACTTGAGGGAAGGCTTTAATGGACTTGTTTTATTTGTTCTTATATCTATAGCACCTCCTACCGGGACACCCGACACATAGCGAGCGTTCAGTAGGACCCCAGTAATGAGCATACAGGATTTGTAAGGCAATCCTCCAATGTTTCTTAAGGTTGATCTGTCCAGTACTTCATGATGTCTTCTCCCAGGCTAAACTATTATAACAAATTAGTTAAATTATTATAATAAATTAGGTCAAGAAACTACTGGTCAAGTTTGGTAAATAAAGTTTCCTTGGAACACAGACACATGCATCTATACACGTACTGTGTGTGCCCACTTTCACACCACAGCAAAAGAACAACTGCTACAAAGACTGTATGGTCCTGACACTAAAATATTTACTATCCAGCCTTTTACAGAAAAAGTTCATCACCTTTTGTAATAAATGGCAGTTGTTCATTGCATGTTTACTCTGTTCCAAGTATCAGCTAAATGTTTGAACACATTAGTTCTTTTAATATTCATCTCTAAAGTAGTTATCTAAGCTATGGATTAAATCATATGTGTGGGGTTTTATTTAAATGCATATCTGGAAAAGCTACTTTTCCATAAATGTCTTGCTTATAACAAATTATCTATGTAGATAAAAAATGACAAATACAAAAGTAAGGAATATTTGTATTCAAAAGAAATTCATTTATAAAGGAAATTTTTCCAGAGTAGGCCATTTCTTAAAGATTCAATTTATGAGTATAAGCCCCAAGTTATATTTTAGTTGAACTACAATTCACTGTGAAGCAAAATGATATCACAACTATTGTTTGTTGACAATCTTCCAGAAACTAGACTAGGCACTTCGCATCTTTTGTGTCATTCAACACTAACAGCTTTATGGAAAAAGAACACTACGATTCCCAGTTTACACATGAGAAAGCTGAGTTCCTGAGAAATTAAGATCAACAATTAGTAAGTGGTACAGCCAAAGTCAGACCTTGGCTCTCTCTGAAACCAAAGCCTATCCTCTTTCCACTTATGAACACATGTCTCTAAAATACAAAAAAAAAGGAATAAAAGTTTAATTATAGGAAGTATATAGGACTCTACTACTGTGGAAATTAATCACATAAGAGCTGAATATCTTAAAATGTTTTTGGAACTGTTAGTAGCAGGAGTCTTAAAAATATTCTAAATGAAAAAGTAGCTCATTAGTTGGATTCCATCTCCAGTTTTATTACTAACTGGCTGCCATAAGGATGGCAGAGAAATGCACATTATATAAAAAATACATTCCAAATCTGTTGTATGACATTCACTTCAATAATTATGGTGAAGACTCAGAAGAGTGTACCAGCTGTTGAGAGCAGATTAAATTTATCTCCTGGAAGGAGTAAGTCGCTGCCAGGATGCGCCTTCCAGGTAAACAGCCATACAGGTATGATACAACTCCTGTCTGCTCTCCAGGCACTCAGAGAAGCATGAGTCCCATAGGAAGGATCCAAGTCTGGAACAACACTTAAGTGCAAGAGGAATGATGTCCTGTGCAAATGTCCCTACAGTCATGGCAGCATCATGGCCATCCACTGGATTTAATACCCATTCAAGTGATGTAATCTCTCTTTTTTTTTTTTAATTAGTAACGGTGAATATCTTTGGGATTTGAGGAAGGGGATATTATTTTTTTTAATAATTTATTTTGGTATCATTAATCTACAATTACATGTGCAATATTATGGTTATTAAACTACTCCCTTCATCAGGTCCCCCCCACCAACCCCATTACAGTAACCGTCCATCAGCGTAGTGAGATGCCACAGAGTCACTACTAGTCTTCTCTGAGTTGTACAGCCCTCCCGGTGCCTCTCCCACATTACATCTGCTAATCATAATGCCCCTTTTTCCCCCTTAATCCTCCCTTTCCACCCATCCTCCCCAGGCCCTTTCCCTTTGGTAACTATTAGTCCGTTCTTGGGTTCTGTGAGTCTGCTGCTGTTTTGTTCCTTCAGTTTTTTTTTCTTTGTTCTTATACTCCACATATGAGTGAGATCATTTGGTACTTGTCTTTCTCCTCCTGGCTTATTTCACTGAGCATAATACCCTCTAGCTCCATCCATGTTGTTGCAAATGGTAGGATTTGTTTTCCCCTTATGGCTGAATAATGTTCCATTGTGTATATGTGCCACATCTTCTTAAAGCATACATCTACTGATGGACACTTAGGTTGCTTCCATTTCTTGGCTATTGGAAATAGTGCTGCGATAAACATAGGGGTGCATCTGTCTTTTTCAAACTGGGCTGCTGCATTCTTAGGGTAAATTCCTAGGAGTGGGATTCCTGGGTCAAATGGTATATCTATTTTGAGTTTTTTGAGGAACCTCCATACTGCTTTCCACAATGGTTGAACTACTTTGCATTCCCACCAGCACTGTAGGGGGGTTCCCTTTTCTCCACATTCTCGCCAACATTTGTTGTTGTTTGTGTTTTGGATGTTGGCCATCCTCACTGGTGTGACGTGATATCTCATTGTGGTTTTAATCTGCATTTCTCTGATGACCAGCGATGTGGAGCATCTTTTCATGTGCCTGATGGCCATCTGAATTTCTTCTTTGGAGAAGTGTCTATTCATGTCCTCTGCCCATTTAATTGGATTATTTGCTTTTTGTTTGTTGAGGTGCGTGAGTCTGTTATATATTTCAGATGTCAACCCCTTATTGGATACGTGATTTATGAATATATTCTCCCATACTGTAGGATGTCTTTTTGTTTTACTGATGGTGTCCTTTGCTGTACAGAAGCTTTTCAGCTTGATATAGTCCCACTTGTTCATTTTTGCTTTTGCTTTCCTTGCCCGAGGACATACGTTCATGAAGAAGTCGCTCATGTTTATGTCCAAGAGATTTTTGCCTATGTTTTGTTCTAAGAGTTTTATGGTTTCATAACTTACATTCAGGTCTTTGATCCACCTTGAGTTTACCTTTGTGTATGGGGCTAGACAGTGGTCCAGTTTCATTCTCTTACAAGTAGCTGCCCAGTTTTGCCAACACCAGCTGCTGAAGAGGCCGTCATCTCCCCATTGTATATCCAAGGCTCCTTTATCAAATATTAATTGACTGTATATGTTTTGGTTAATGTTTGGATTTTCTATTCTCTTCCACTGGTCTGTGGGTCTATTTTTGTGCCAACACCAAATTGTTTTGATTACTGTGGCTTTGTAGTAGAGCTTGAAGTCAGGGAGTGTAATTCCCCCTGTTTTATTCCTCCTTCTCAGGATTGCTTTGGCTATTCAGGGTGTTTTGTGGTTCCATATGAATTTTAGAATTATTTGTTCCAGTTCGTTCGAGAAAGCTGTTGGTATTTTGATAGGGATTGCGTTGAATCTGTAATGGCTTTAGGTAGTATAGCCATTTTGACAATATTTATTCTTCCCAGCCAAGAGCATGGGATGCATTTCCATTTGTTAGTGTCCTCCTTAATTTCTCTTAGGAGTGTCTCGTAGTTTTCAGAGTATAGGTCTTTCACTTCCTTGGTTAGGTTTATTCCTAAGTATTTTACTCTTTTTGATGCAATTGTGAATGGAATTGTTTTTCTGATTTCTCTTTCTGTTAGTTCATCGTTAGTGTAGAGGAAATCAACAGATTTCTGTGTGTTAATTTTGTATCATGCAACTTTGCTGAATTCAGATAGTTCTAGTAGTTTTGGAGTGGAGTCTTTAGGATTTTTTATGTACAGTATCATGTCATCTGCAAATAGTGACAATTTGAATTCTTTACCAATCTGGATGCCTTGTATGTCTTTGTTTTGTCTGATTGCCATGGTTAGGACCTCCAGTACTATGTTGAATAACAGTGGAGAGAGTGGGCATCCCTGTCTTGTTCCCGATCTTAGATGAAAAGCTTTCAGCTTCTCACTGTTAAGTATGATGTTAGCTGTGGGTTTGTCATATATGACCTTTAGATGTTGAGGTACTTGCCATCTATACCCATTTTGTTGAGAGTTTTAATCATAAATAGATGCTGAATTTTGTGAAATGCTTTTTCAGCATGTATGGAGATGATCATGTGAGTTTTGTTCTTCTTTTTGTTGATATGGTGGATGATGTTGATGGATTTTTGAATGTTGTACCATCCTTGCATCCCTGGGATGAATCTCACTTGATCATGGTGTATGATCCTCTTGATGTATTTTTGAATTCGGTTTGCTAATATTTTGTTGAGTATTTTTGCATGTAGGCTCATCAGGGATATAGGTCTGTAATTTTCTTTTTTGGTGACATCCTTGCCCAGTTTTGTTATTAGAGTGATGCTGGCTTCATAGAATGAGTTTGGAAGTATTCCCTCCTCTTCTAGTTTTTGGAAAACTTTAAGGAGAATGGGTGTTATTTCTTCTCTATATGTCTGGTAGAATTCAGAGGTGAATCCATCAGGTCCGGGGGTTTTGTTCTTGGGTAGTTTTTTGTAAGCAGCATATAGATGGGTCTTGCTTTTTTATCCACTCTGTTACTCTGTGTCTTTTGATTGGTGCATTCAGTCCATTTACATTTAGGGTGATTATTGATAGATGTGTACTTATTGCCATTGCTGGCTTTAGATTAGTGGTTACCAAAGGTTCAAGGGTTGCTTCTTTACTATCTGACAATCTAACTTAACTTTCTTGTTAAGTTATTGTAAACACAGTCTGATGTTTCTTTATTTCTCTCTCTTCTTATTCTTCCTCCTCCATTTTTGATATACTAGGTGTTTTATTCTTTGCCTTTAGTTAGTATTTCGATGGTTTGCTTTCTTTGCTATGATTTTATTTTCTCTGCTGATATCTTTTTAGCCTTAGACATGCTTCCCTCTAGAGCAGTCTGTTTAAGATATCCTGTAGTAGTGGTTTATGAGAGGCAAAACCTTTCAACTTTCGTTTTTCTGGAAATTGTTTAATCCCTCCCTCAAATTTAAATGATAATCGTGCTGGATACAATATTCTTGGTTCGAGGCCCTTCTGTTTCATTACATTAAATATATCATGCCATTCTCTTCTGGCCTGTAAGGTTTCTGTTGAGAAGTCTGATGATAGTCTGATGGGTTTTCCCTTGTAGGTGATCTTTTTTCTCTGTCTAGCTGCCTTTAATACTCTGTCCTTGTCTTTGATCTTTGCCATCTTGATTATTATGTGTCTTGGTGTTGTCTTCTTTGGGTCCCTTGTGTTGGGAGATCTGTGGGCTTCCGTGGAATGTGAGACTATTTCCTTCCCCAGCGTGGGGAAGTTTTCAGCAATTATTTCTTCGAAGACACTTTCTACCCCTTTTTCTCTCTCTTCTTCCTCTGGTACTCCTATAATGCGAATATTGTTCCGTTTGGATTGGTCACACAATTCTCTTAATATTCTTTCATTCCTAGAGATCCTTTTATCTCTCTCTGCCTCAGCTTCTCTGTATTCCTGTTCTCTGATTTCTATTCCATTAACAGTCTCTTGCATCTTGTCCTGTCCGCTGCTAAGCCCGTCAATCATTTGTCTCATTTCTGCATTGTCTTTCCTCACTTCCCTCACTTCCTCCCTCAGCTCTTGCATATTTCTCTGTAGATCCATCTGTATGGTTATGACTTTTGTTCTGAATTCCTTTTCAGGCAGGTTGTGCATTTCCATCCCTTCAGGTTCCCTATCTCGTGTTGTCTGGGTCTGGGTAAGTTTTGTTTGTACCATATTCCTCTGTCTTTTCTTGGAGATAGAAGTGGTCACTGGTAGGTGCCACGTGTATCAGCTGGACTCTTTAAGACTTTTAAAAAGAAAAAAAAGGAAAAAACAGAAAGAAAAGAAAGAAAACAGAAAAAAAAGAAAGAAAAGAAAAGGGAAAAAAACCCCGCCCACCGGGAGTAGATTCTGTGGGGATGCTGTAGGTGGCACTGTTGCTGCACTACTCCGTAGCAATGGCCATGCCGCTCCATAGGGCCCTTCGCAGCTCTGGCCAGGGCAGGAACGAATGGGAGGCTGCTGATCTCTGTGGGAAGTCTCAGTACGGCAACTTTTTCCCAATCGCCAGCCAAATGGTCTGAAATTACCCAGGACTCCCAGCCTGCTTGGCCGAGTGTGCTGGGACGATCCTGTTCCTCTGTTGTGCCCCTATCTCTTTAAGACCGCTAAAAAAAAGCACGCACTTTTCTTTTGTCCCGGGGAGTCGACTGAGAAGACCCAGGTGCATTCCCGGCTCAGATCCTGCACCCTCTGTCTCTCCAATCTCCGATACACCGCGCGATGTGTGTCAGCGCTCCCTGCGCAGATCACCAGGGCTGGTTATTCACGGGCCTGTACTTCCACTCCCTCCTGGCTCTGAATCCTCTCCTCCCACTGGTGTGCTGGGGTGGGGGATTGCTCGGGTCCCACTGGGTCGCGGCTCTGTATCTTACCTGCCTCATGGGGTGCCGAGTCCTCTCAGGTGCAGATGCAGGCTGTGCGCTTTCCTGTGTATTCTGGTCTCTCTTTTCGGAATAGTTGTATTTGCTGTATTTTCATAGATATATATGGTTTTCGGAGGAGATTTCCGCCGCCCTGCTCACGCCGTCATTTTCCCAGAAGTCCGATGTAATCTCTTAAGGATGCCTTTAATATTGCCCCCTTTTTCCCCATAAATCCACAAGAATTAGTTCTAGAACAGTAAAACCACTTACACGAGGGCTCATTTTAAAGCTCATTCTTATATTTAGAGAAGCATTAGTAGCCCAAGTCTACCGTCACTGACTGAGGAACTATTACTAGAAGATAACTTCAGGCATCTATTATATGTACTAAACTCCTTTATATGTATTTTCGCACTTAATCCTCACAGCAGTCTTATGAGGCAAGGACTGTTACTGCTCTAATTTAAGGCATTTTCCTTTGTAAACATTTCATTGATGAAAGAATAGAATAAATTCACCTGAATTAAAAATAGATAATCTCTGACTCTGTCATCCAATAATAACAAAGATAGTTTTTAACTACAAACAGTTTTATTAAGTTCAATACCCCTAAACCTTTTGTGTTTCTTCTATCATATAATACTTTAACTTACAGGGGTAGAATAACTTCTCATTTGGAAAGCTGGTCTACACAACTACAGTCTATTTTTATGAGGAAGAAATATGGCAAATGACCAATGTAATATCAGGCATTTTCCTTTAAAATAAAAAACAATGTTCAATGCCTTAGGGGCAAGTATAATTCAACTCAATATCTGAGTGGTTCATAAGGGAACTGGCTTCATTATAGATGTTTGTGTGGGCCTCAATCAGACACAGGCTCCATGATCTTAGACAAGATACTTCATCTTGCTAGACATGCTTCCTCAACTATAAATAGGGGAGCATAATTCATCTGCTTCTGAGAGTCATTTGGATATATGAGATAATGCACATAAAACCCTTAACACTAAATGCTCAATGTCAGCTATTCAAATTATCATTATTATTTCTATTATTATATCTAACTACACAATTAAAATTAAGATCTGAGACAACACAGGACTTCAAAGCATCTTCACAGCAACCAAAAGATGATGATGTTATAGTCAGTATCATTTTAGTGTTAAATGTATTTTATTGTTTCCATAGTCTTCAAATACAGCAATCACATTCTCTGGTTATCAGATAATTAGAATATTCAGTTATCCAAAGCACCCTATTCCCTAACTATTAACCAATCAGTAGTTACTCATTGAAATGATACTGTATGAAATACCTGGGCGTTAAATATGAATGATAAAAATGCCCATACCCCTTCCTGAAAAGAGTTTATGTGGAACTTTTTCTTGAGAAACAAAACACACAAGAAACTACAGTTGGTGTCATAAGACTTCTCGGATAAGTGCTAAATAATGGTTCCAATTAGAACTCAGAAAACTTAAGGAGAGAGAAATGGAAGAAAACTAATACTTTTAAATGCCTCCTCTGTGCATTTTCAACATGATAATTAATCCTCAAAAAAATCTGAAAGATAAGTTTAATTAGTTCCCACTTTATGGAAGGATTCTTACCTTTGAGATGTTAAGGGATATACTCAAGTCACAAAACAGTAAGTGATATATTCCAGCCCAAGTCCGTGTGACTCCAAAGTCTGAACCCTTACAATATGTTTCATGACCGCCCATGTGATTTAAATGAAGCCACAAATGAAATCTCACTTTCCACCTAAGAAATATCAAAATCAAACCATGAAAGAAAAAAAAAAAACACTAAGCCATCATAAGTATTCTCCCAGAAGAAAGATATTAATTTATGCAACAGCCAAATAACACATATGAAGTCTCAACACAAAGCCCTAATCCTTAAAAAGAAAATCCTGATTTGTTTTAGGAGTTTCCAAAGTTACCTTAGAGATGTTTTCATGAATTTACTGTGTGAAATTTTCAAACTTACTCACACAATTTATCAAGTTCTCAAGGACATTTCTAGAGTAATCACTTATAAAGCATTAATTCTGAGACCTGGTTAGAGATAATATAGCTATTTTGTAATATTTAATAGTTCAAAATGGGAAGTTAATATACTTCTAAAAATACCAAAGGATTTTTAAAAATGTCAACTGTGGTTATCGAAAATTGCTTTGAGTTCTATCTAATTCTCTCATACTCTGTTTAAGAGTTCTGCATTTTGAATCAGGGATGGCCTTAATAAGTAACCTCATTTGATAGGTGGCAACTCTTTTTTATATTTTAGCCCATTCTCAGTGATCTTGATTTATCACTATCTTTTAAACCCCATGACCCATCCAATCCCTCAACTTTCAAGACTTTCAGGAAGTTTCACCAACAGGCAAATATACTGAGGAGGAAATACCTAGACACTTACCAAAAGCATTTTAAAAAATAAGAATTCCTAGCTGTGCCTAACAGGCTTCAGTGCTTATACTACAATATTTAATTAATATTAGGCACTAAGTTTTCATAAGTGTCATGCACCTTTGCAGATCAGCTAATGAAGTTTTGATAATGCTATTAATTAGTTAAGAAACCTTAGAAACAATTACTGATTTCCCCCAAGAAATCATGATTTAGCACACACAAAACAAAGAAAAGGAGAGCTAAGGTTCATATCTGATCATCTGGAACACCTCAAAAAATCATATTACCTAGAAGTATCTAGATAATTGAGGGAAAATGATGTTTATGTCACATATTTGGGGAAAGATCTGAATTACTGAATACTTTAGTAAAAGGCTTGACAACCTCAAGTAAATGATAACTCAGACCAAGAAAACAGTAAATAGTTAAGGATCTATTTCTTTGACGATGATTTTGGAAAGAAGAGAAAAGATTCATTTAAAATATTAGTAGATTGAATTTGCAAAACTGCCTCCACGGGAAAAACATGAAAACCCCTTTATGACCCAGGGCCAAGTGGCTCTCCACCTCATATAAATCCTCATCTCTTCCTCATGAATACAGACAGATACCCCCACTGACACCCAAAGAATGAAATCAAAGGGAGTTTTCCATCATTTCAATTCATGGCGTCTAGCACTATGGCACATCAACCTCTTCTTATGAAGAGTAATTTTATTCTTTCTTACCTTAGACACATTTCTGACTGATCAAAAGTCGGATCTATATATGCCCTAAATTGACAAATTATTTTACACCATTGGAAGTTGTGATGGTTAAATTTATGTGTCAACTTGACTAGGCTAAGCCACACCCAGATAGCTGGTAAGACATTATTTCCTGGTGTGTCTGTGAGGATGTTTTCATGGTATAGCATTTGAGTCAGCAGACTAAGGAAAGAGATCCACCCTCACCAATGTGGGCTGGCATCTTTAAATCCTATGTGGGTTTGAGGGGGGAGGAATGAAAAGTAACAAGGAAAGGTAGAGGAAGAGTAAATTCTCTCTCTCTCTTCTTGAGCTGGGACATCCACCTTCCCCTGACCTCACATGGGAGTGCCTTGGGCCTTCGGACTCCCAAACTTGAACCAGCAGGCCCCTGGTTCCCAGGCCTTTGGACTTTAACTGAATTATACCACCAGCTTTCTTGATTGTCCAGCTTGCATTTCAATCAGTTGGGACTTCTAGGCCTTCATAACTAGGTGAGCCAATTCCTGTAATAAATCTCCTATTGGTTCTGTTTCTTTGGAGAGCCCTAACACAGATTTGCTTCAAATATTTAACCGTTTCTTTATGCCACATGCTTATTGTGACTGAGTTGTACCCAGCCACCAGCCTGAAGGAAGCCCTTAGCTTCCAAGGCAACCCTTGCAGTCAGCATCTGCATATGCTTGTGCACCATCACAGTTAATCAAGATTGTCCGAGTTGGATAATAACATGAATTCAGGTCCACCATCCCTCAGCCCAAACCCTCGCAGCTGGATGTGACTTGGAATTAAGTTTTCTCATTTTACAGCAGTCACAGGATGAGAGATGCTGTGTATCACCTAACTCCCCCAGAGACGTCTGAAATGGCGCTCCAATTTCAAGTACGCTAATGCTTCTGCAGCAAAATGAACTAATTTTCACATTAAGTGCGATTTAAAAACCAGTCCCCTATCAGATCAAGCCTGGGCAGTTTTTCCATGAAATGTGTTGCAAAATAACTTTTGGATTTCAAACTTTGTAATAGAATGAAGAATTAATAGCAGAGAAGTAGAAAATGTTTGCAATTGTTATTATGAGACTGGCATACAAGAACAGATACCAGATACCAGACACCAGCCACACATCCTTTCACTTCATCTGCTCAGCAACTTTGAGGTCAAAACTATTATCAAGAGGGTGTTGTACTCCAACTGATTAAACAACACCCTCCTAGATCCTGGATTTAAGCCCAATATTGTTAAAGGCCTTTATTTAATCGGCCTTCTCTTTTTGAACATTTCTTCTACCTCTTTGGTTAGACTTTATTACCATTAGGGGCCTACATAGCAAGTCCAGAAGGAGATCTAAAAGGAAACAAACAAACAAACAACATTTCAAATTATTCAGACAGCTACAGAATCAACCCTCAGGTTACTCACTAGGTCTCCTTTGACCAGAATCACATGTCGAAAATTATCCCGTTAAAGCAGCTTTGCTTCCTTTTGTGAAATCCTGTATGCTCATCCCACAATTCTGAAATGTGTTTATTCAGACTACCACTACAAGGAAAAACTCGATTTAAAAAATATAAAAGGCTATGGAAGGGCTCAAAATGGCCATATTAAACTGGACAGTAATTCGCTGAGTCTAAAGGTAGTACAGAGACCTGTGCACATCTCACTACCTGTCCCAGGCCATGGTCGCCATGAGCAGCTTAAGTGATCCACTTAAGCCTCCTCACTGTTCACTCCACATTTTCCCTCGTAATTTGGATTAGTTCTCATCCAAACCCTGCCAACTCAGCTTGAAAATTGTTGGCCTACCTTATATCTTGTGGGATTTTTATAAACATGATACTCTGAGTCAGCAACATCATAATGTATGAGACCAGAGTGACGGTGATGATAATCTCTTACACCACCGGTGAACAGCTCACACTAACAACCCAGTACAAACTGATCACACATGTAATTATCATTTTTAATATTCATTTAATGCAAACAATAAGCAGATACTATAATAATATCATGTGTGCTCTTTTTATTCTTTAAATAAATGCTTCCCTACTGTGTATCTTAATTACAGAACACAGGAAGCATTCCAATTAAAATCACAGTCTTAATAAATCTAAAATTATCTTCGTGCAAATAGGAAAGTCTTTGCTAGAGCAAGTGCCTTTGGTTGGGTTTCACCAGAAGCAGCCCCTAAGGCAAGGATTTGTATGCAACAATTTAGTATGATTCCGGAAAGCACACAGGGCTGATGCACCCAAACACTATCAATCTCTAGAACATCCTCAAACACATTTATTTGCACACATATAATAATTTACTTTTATAGGTTTTATAGATGTCTGTGCCCTTCCCCCAAGAGACATGTTTTGTTTTCAAGCAGTAGAAATTGGCCTGGGACACAGCACTGTCCTCTTGGCCAGCGAGCCTGACCCAATCTACAGCACGATGACCCTCAGGCAGCACCTGGAGTGAGTATGTCTGCACAGCTGTTGTCTTCTCTTTCACCATTTCTTTTGCATTCTGGAACAATTTTGACCCATACTGTCCAAAAAGAGTATGCAGTGAATAGTGCTGGAGATGTGACTAAAAAAAAAAAAAAACGAAAAAAAAAAACCCAGGAGGAGAATTAGCCTGGACAGTAAAAGGCAGGTTATGGTCGAGGTCACTGAGGGCGAAGATGAGCGGGCAGCGGGACTAGTGAGGGAGGCTTTGCTGTTCTGAAGGTGCAAGCGTGACTGCGGCGCAGGGAGACTCGTGAATGCCTAGGGGAGGCGGACCCGCGGAGAGCTCAGGCCGGCAGCACTCAGGGCTTCGGGGGACGTGAAGGGGACTGAGGGCCTTGCCAGGACCGCCATTGTAGGACAGTACGTAGACAGCGTGCTCCCTTCAAATGTTACTACCATCCGTTTTTTTAAAGGGTAAAAGAGCCAAGGGCTGGGATTTCCCTGTTCTGCAGGTCATCAAATGGTCCGGAGTTGAGATGTCCTATACCTGCTCCTCAGCCCCACACCCCAAAGGTTCTCTGATCTCTCATCCCTTGCTTGCTGGGCCCCTACCACCACCGACCATCTGGGAAGGACCAGCTCTGGGTGTTCTGGGACAAGTTTCAAGAAGCAGAACCTGGAAGCAAGGACATGCACATGGCCAGGCAGCATTATTACTTGTGCAGGACAGGAGAAATGGGACTGTGAAATCTGTGCAAAAGTAGGGTGGCAGCAGTCACAGTGGAACGAGTAGGCCCTGTGAATCCAGGCCATGGATGGAGTGAGTCAGGAGATGTCTCAGTCAGCTCAGGCTGCCGTAACAAAATAACACAGACAGGGTAGCTTGAGCAACAGAAACTTCTTTTCTCATAGTTCTGGGGACTTGAAGTCCAAGATCAGGGTGCAGCAAGGCTGGTATCTCATGAGGCCTCTCTTCCTCTCTTGCAGACGGCTGCCTTGGCGCTGTGTCTTCAGGTGGCCTTTCCTCCGTGAACAAGTGGGGACAGAAAGAGCTCTGGTGTCTCTTCCTCTTCTTACAAGGAAAACAGTTCTATTGGATTAGTGATCCATCCGTTGCCTTTACTTAAATTAATTATCTCCTTAAAGACCCTCTGTCTAAATATGGTCACGCTGGGAGTTAGGGCTGCAACATGATTCTTGGAGGACACAATTCAGTCTATAATAGGAAGTAAGAGCTTCTTAAAAAAACAGTATATTGTTAAATTACAGTCATTAAAAAATTGTGCTTTATCCATTAGAAGAAAAATAAATATTCATGACAAATATTTAATACATTAAAAAATATCTAAGGTGTGATTTTTCCCCTCCTTCTAAGTCTGCAATAGGGTTCTGTGGTTTTTCTCATTTGACACACATCCAGCCCCCACTATGTACCAGAGACTGTCAGGTACTTGGGATCATGGAGATGACTAAATAATAACACCTCTCCACAAGACGCTCGGGGTTCAGTGGGATGGCACCCAGGTCATAAACAACAAAAGCACTTTTTTCTACTCACTGAATTTTTTTTTCGGTATCATTAATCTACAACTACATGTGCAGTACTATGGTAATTAAACTCCCCCCTTCATCAGATCCCCCCAACCAACCCCATTACAGTCACTGTCCATCAGCGTAGTGAGATGCTATAGAATCACTACTTGTCTTCTCTGAGTTGTACAGCCCTCCTGTGCCCCCCCAACATTACATCTGCTAATCATAATGCCCCTTTTTCCCCCTTGTCCC
>JAQQAC010013450.1:2008779-2035954 GCA_029783875.1 Phataginus tricuspis
TGTGTTCTTTCTCTTCACAGCCTTTATCCCTGCCTCAAATTACATGATGTTCTGTCTGCTTCTTGCACTACAGCAGTGGCTTCTGGAGACCTGGAATTGGTCTTGTGCATGGTTGTAACACCAGCATCCAAAACATTGTCTGAGAATAGGAGTGCAGTGTATATTTCTTGAATGGAAAAACTACTGAACCAATTAGCAAAGCCTGTGAAACCACTCTTCTGTGGAATAGAGGGAATTGTCACCAGACTAGCAATATTAGCATTAACTGGACACTTGATAGAAATGCAAATTCTCAGGCCCCACCCTGGACCTACTTACTGAACCAGACCCTCTAAGGGTGGCACCCTGCAGTCTGGGCTTGAACAAGCTCTCCAGATAATTCTGATGGCTCACTAAAGTTTAAGAACCACTAATCTAGATTATATTTAAGATAAAATCAACCCATGAAAATTATAGAATTCTGCTTTTTGTGAGCAATTCTCTCAAGGTGCTTTGAGCATATTACAAGGAAATGGACCAATTTCTCAACTTTCTTTAGAGTCTTAAAAGTACCATATATGGCAACATACTGCTTTTTCCTACAATAGAAATAAAGCCCTAATTAGCACACAATGACCCACTGAGAATTAGTGAGCTACCCCAACATACTTGAGGGTCATTTTGTCCCCTATTAAATTTAGAAATGCCAGTTACCCTAGAACAGTTAATGTTTTCTCTAATAAAGGTTAAGTTCCTCCAAAATAAGAAACACACACACATACAAACACAAAGACTCTCATGATGAATTAATCCCTTGATTATATTCTCAAAGGTAATGCAGAAAACCCAATTGATTTTAATATTGAGAAACACTCCAGAAGATAATTTATGTGCTCTCATTTTCATCTATTTTCCCTTTCTGTTAAGTGAAAATGGACAATGGCTCAATTTTTAATACAAGTTTTACTAGAAGATGCCAAGTCAAGCAATCATTATTGAATGCAAAACACCTGGTGTATAAATATCATTTACAAGTTACAACACAATCTGGTCCAAACATGCTGTCTGCTCATCCAGGAAGGCACTCTATTCCTGCCAAATAGATAGAGTTTCAGGGTTCACACCTTCCTTTTCATGTATCTCCATCTTCCCTGTTTGTATCCTATCTCTCTCACCCTTTTTGGCCCAGCCAAATCCTGCCTCTCAATCAAGGTGGACTCCATACAAATTGTGCTTATCATTCCAGACCAAAAGGTTGTCTGCCTCTTGGGAGTTTGACAGTGTCCAGTGACATGACCGGCCACTAGTCCAGGAGCTACACTGGACTGCACTATCGTCATCTGATGTATGGGTGCTTCACCTCCTCTTATAATTACTTTCAATGAAAGAAGACTGGGACTTAC
This sequence comes from Phataginus tricuspis, assembly GCA_029783875.1. Lineage (NCBI taxonomy): Eukaryota > Metazoa > Chordata > Mammalia > Pholidota > Manidae > Phataginus > Phataginus tricuspis. The sequence goes on from JAQQAC010013450.1 coordinate 2,010,162, forward strand.
ACATTTCTGCACCCTCCCTTACCTGTTTACCTCCAAAACCTGCCATCTTGAATCTTTGGCTTGTCCCTTGAGAAATATCCAAAACTCTAGCTAAAATACCATCCCTCTGGCACTCAAGGGCTCCCACCAGCCAGATGAGTTCCACTTCCTTCCTGTGGGGGTAAATGGAAGTTTTCAACCAGAATTCCTGCCTGCTCTTGATAGTGATATGCATATAAGGGCCTGTTTGCTCATCAGTGTGATGCTTACCATGGCAGAGCTGCCAATCTATCAAGGGATGGCCAATTTGGGGCAAAGGGTGGAGAGAAAACATGCTCTACTCCCCTCCATTCCTTGTACATAATTGGGCAGGCACCCACCAATCACCAGAGACCCACCATTGGAGTTCCTCCCAGAGGAAGAGTTGTGGGGAAGTGGGGCCTGCTCAGCCAGACAGGGAGAGCTGGAGGGCGGAGCCAAGTGAGAGGGGGCACAGCATGCTGGGAAAGAGACTGAGCTCTGAGAAATAAACATTTAATCCCCAACCCACACTCTCCCTTGTCTTCCTTCATTCTCACAGCATTTAATAGGGACCTTATCCCAGACAGAGAACCCCCTTCCTCCCAGAGCCACACTTCCTCACCTGCACTAATGGGGAGAAGGGTCATATAGGAAGAAATCTGAGTGAGCAGCCTGGAAGGAATCCTGATCCTGGAATTCTGACTAAAGGAAAATGGATGGTTATGAGATCACGCCTTCCTATAAAGTAGGTAGGAGGCAAGGGTAGACGTTACATCTGGCCAAGTGTATAGAGTGGCCAAGTATATCCCACCCTTCTCTGAGACCAGACATTAGAATTCCCAGGAGAGGATGTAGAATTAAACCAGACCTGAAAGCAAGACATCTTTGTTAGAATCTAAAATCTGTATCTTAAAAATCAATCAGGTGTAAAAACCTATACCCTGAAAACTGCAAGATATGCATGAGAGAAATTAAAGAAGACACCAATACATGGAATTACATCCTGAGCTCACTGATAGGAAGAATTAATATGTTCAAAATGACTATCCTGTCTAAAGCAATCTACAGATTCAATGCAATCCTTACCAAAATACCAATAGAATTCTTCAAACTAGAACAAATAGTTCTAAAATTCATATGAAACGACAAAATACCCTGAATAGCCAAAGCAATCCTGAAAAAGAACAAAGCTAGGGGAGTACACTCCCTAACTTCAAGCTCTACAAGGCCACAATAATCAAAACAATTTGGTACTGACACAAGAACAGAATCACATATCAATAGAACAGACTAGAGAGCCCAGATATAAACCCAAGCATATATGGCCAATTAATATATGATAAAGGAGCCATGAATACAATGGGGAAATGACAGCCTCTTCAACAACTGGTGTTGCCAAAACTGGACAGCTACATGCAAGAGAATGAAACTGGATTATTGTCTAACCCCATACACAAAAGTAAACTCAAAATGGATCAAAGACCTGAATGTAAGTCATGAAAACTCACAGGAGAAAACAGGCAAAAATCACTTGAATATAAACATGAGTGATATTTTCCTGAACACATTTCCTCGGGCAAGGGAAACAAAAACAAAATGAACAAATGGAACTACATCAAGCTGAAAAGCTCCTGTACAGCAAAGGACACCATCAGTAGAACAAAAAGGCATCCTACAGTATGGGAGGATATATCTATAAATGACATATCCGATAAGGGGTTAACATCCAAAATAGATAAACAATTCACACACCTCAACACCCAAAAAACAACCAACCTGATTAAAAAATGGTCAGATGATCTGAACAGATACTTCTCCAAAGAAGAAATTCAGATGGCCAACAGACACATGAAAAGATGCTCCACATCGCTAATTATCAGGGAAATGCAAATTAAAACCACAATGAGATATCACCTCACACCACTTAGGATGGCCAACATACAGAAGACAAGAAATAACAAATGCTGGCGAGGATGCGGAGAAATGGGAACCCACCTACACTGTTGGTGGAAATGTAAACTAGTTCAACCATTGTGGAAAGCAATATGGACTTCCTCAAAAAACTCAAAATAGAAATACCGTTTGACCCAGAAATTCCACTCCTAGGAATTTACCTGAAGAAATCAAGATCCCTGATTCAAATAGAGAGATGCACTCCTATGTTTATCGCAGCACTATTCACAATAACCAAGATAAAGAAGCAACCTAAGTGTCCATCAGCAGATGAATGGATAAAGAAGAGGTGGTACATATATACAATGGAATATTATTTAGCCATAAAAAGAAAACAAATCCTACCATTCGCAACAACATGGATGGAGCTGGAGGATATTATGCTTAGTGAAATAAGCCAGGCAGAGAAAGACAAGTGCCAAATGATTTCACTCATTTATGGAGTATAACAATGAAGCACAACTGAAGAAACCAAACAGTAGGAGACTCACAGACTCCAAGAAGAAACTAGGGGTTACCAAAGGGAAGGAGTTGGGAAAGGTAAGTGGGGAGGGAGGGAGAAGGAAATTAAGGGACATTATAATTAGCACACACAATATAGGTAGGTTACAGGGAAGGCAGTATAGCATGGAGAAGACAAGTAATGACCCTACAGCATCTTACTAATCTGATGGACAGTGGACCGCAGTGGGGTGCGGAGGTGACGTGATAATATGGGTGAATGTTGAAACCACAATGTTGCTCATGTGCAACCTTCATAAGATTGTATATCAATGATACCTTAAAAAAAATCAGTCAAGTTTTAGGCTCCTTGTATTTTCTGAGATTGTTTCCCTGTTGTTCTTGGTATCGTGGATGTTTTTTATAAGCTGCTGCCTATTTCAGCACACCAGAGAAAACCAAGGAAAGGGGGTGATCTATCCCAGAGCTATTAGCACATCAAACAAATGGCTGCCTGCCCCACACCTCCTCCTCAGTATGAGTGTGGAAATGAGACAGGTACAAAACTGAGACATCTCCAGGTGAACATGAACAGGTGTGTCAGAGTCCTACATCATCTGAAGGTCCTGCTGCCAAGAAACTTTGAACTTACTGGTTTCTAAGCCACACACAACTTTATAAAGTAAATATGTTCACTTTGGTAACAAAAAATCTAAAGCCTGCAATGGAAATAAGTACATACCTATCAATAATCACACTAAATGTAAATAGACTGAATGCACCAATCAAAAGACATAGAGTCACTGAATGACCCATCTATATGCTGCCTACAACAGACTAACTTGAAACCGAAAGACATACACAGACTAAAAGTGAAGGGATGGAAAAAGATATTTCATGCAACTAATAGGGAGAAAAAAGCAGGAGTTGCAGTACTTGTATCAGACAAAATAGACTTCAAAAAAAGAAAGTCACAAGAGACAAATAAGGACATTACATAATGATTAAGGGGTCAATCCAACAAGAAGATATAACCATTATAACTATCTATGCACCCAACACAGGAGCACCTACATATGTGAAACAAATACTAACAGAATTAAAAGGAACAATAGAATGCAATGCAATCATTCTAGGAGACTTCAACACTCCACTCACTCGAAAGGACAGATCAACCAGACAGAAAATAAGTAAGGAGACAGAGGTACTGAACAACACATTAGAAAAGATGGACCTAAGAGACATCTACAGAACTCTACATCCAAAAGCAGCAGAATACACATTCTTCTCAAGGACACATGGAACATTTTCAAGAATAGATTATATACTAGGCCACAAAAAGAGCCTCGATAAATTCAAAAAGACTGAATTTGTACCAGCTAGTTTCTCAGACCACAAAGGTATGAAACTAGAAATGAATTATGCAAAGAATATGAAAAATCCCCCAAACACATGGAGGCTTCACAACATGCTCCTAAATAACCAATGAATCAATGACCAAATAAAAACAGAGATCAAGCAATATATGGAGACAAATGACAACAATAATTCAACACTGCAAAATCTGTTGGATGCACTGAAGGCTGTGCTAAAAGGAAAGTACACTGCATTACAGGCCTACCACAGGAAAGAAGAACAATCCCATATGAGCAGTCTAAACTCACAATTAATGAAACTAGAAAAAGAAGAACAAATGAGGCCCAAAGTCAGTAGAAGGAGAGACATAATAAAGATTAGAGCAGAAATAGATAAAATCGAGAAGTATAAAACAATAGAAAGGATCAATAAAAGCTAGAGCTGGTTCTTCGGGAAAATTAACAAAACAGACAAACCCCTAGCCAAACCTATCAAGAAAAAAGGAGTCCACACATATAAACAGAATCAGAAACGAGAAAAGAAAAATCACTACAGACACCACAGAAATACAAAGAATTATTAGAGAATACTATGAAATATTATATGCTAACAAACTGGATAACCTAGAAGAAATGGACAACTTTGTAGAAAAATACAACCTGCCAAGGCTGACCCAGAAAGAAACAGAAAATCTGAACAGACCAATTACCAGCAACGAAATTGAACTGGTAATCAAAAACCTACCTAAGAACAAAATGCCTGGATCAGATGGCTTCACCACTGAATATTATCAAACATTAAGTGAAGACCTAATACCCATCCACCTTAAACTTTTCCAAAGAGTAGAAGAAGAGGGAATTCTTCCAAACTCATTCTATGAGGCCAGCATCACTCTAATACCAAAACCGGGCAAAGACACCACACAAAAAGAAAATTACAGACTAATATCCCTGATGAACATAGATGCAAAAATACTCAACAAAATATTCGCAAACCAAACTCAAAAATACATCAAAAAGATCATCCATCATGATGAAGTAGGATTTATTCCAGGGATTTAAAGATGTTACAACATTTGAAAATCCATCAATATCATCCACCACATCAACAAAAAGAAGGACAAAAACCACATGATCATCTGCAGAGAAGCTGAAAAAGCATTTGACAAAATTCAACATCCATTCACGATAAAAACTCTCAGCAAAATGGGTATAGAGGGCAAGTACCTCAACATAATAAAGGCAATATATGACAAACCCACAGCCAACATTATACTTAACAGCGAGAAGATGAAAGCATTTCCTTTAAATTGGGAACAAGACAAGGATGCCCACTCTCCCCACTTCTATTCAACATAGTACTGGAGGTCCTAGCCACAGCAATCAGACAACACAAAGAAATAAAAGGCATCCAGATTGGCAAGGAAGAAGTTAAACTGTCCCTGTTTGCAGGTGATATGATATTGTACATAAAAAAACCTAAAGAATCCACTCCAAAACTACTAGATCTAATATTTGAATTCAGCAAAGTTGTGGGATACAAAATTAATACACAGATATCTGTTGCATTTCTATACGCTAATGATGAACTAGCAGAAGGAGAAATCAGGAAAACAATTCCATTCACTGTTGCATCCAAACGAATAAAATACCTAGGAATAAACCTAACCAAGGAAGTGAAAGGCCTATACTCTAAAAACTACAAGACACTCATGAGAGAAATTAAAGAAGATAAAAATAAATGGAAACACATCCCGTGTTCATGGATGGGAAGAATTAATATTGTCAAAAAGGCCATCCTGCCTAAAGCAATCTACAGATTCAATGCAATTCCTATCAAAATACCAAAAGCATTCTTCAATGAACTAGAGAAAATCGTTCTAAAATTCATATGGAACCACAAAAAAACCCCGAATAGCCAAAGCAATCCTGAGAAGGAAGAATAAAGCTGGGGGGATTATGCTCCCCAACTTCAAGCTCTACTACAAAGCCACAGTAATCAAGACAATTTGGTACTGGCACAAGAACAGACCCATAGACCAACGGAACAGACTATAGAGCCCTGATATAAACCGAAGCATATATGGTCAATTAATATATGATGAAGGAGCCATGGACATACAATGGGGAAATGACAGCCTCTTCAACAACTGGTGTTGGCAAAACTGGACAGCTACATGTAAGAGAATGAAACTGGATTATTGTTTAATCCCATACACAAAAATAAACTCGAAATGGATCAAGGAACTGAATGTAAATCATGAAACCATAAAACTGTTAGAAGACAATATAGGCTAAAATCACCTGAATATAAGCATGAGTGACTTCTTCCTGAATGCATCTCCTCGAGGAAGGGAAACAAAAGCAAAGATGAACTCATGGGACTACATCAAACTAAAAAGTTTCTGTACGGCTAAGGACACCATCAACAGAACAAAAAGGCATCCTACAGTATGGGAGAATATATTTATAAATGACATATCCCACAAGGGGTTAACGTCCAAAATATAAAGAACTTACATGTCTCAACACCCAAAAAGCAAATAACCCAATTAAAAAAATGGGCAGAAGATATGAAGAGACAGTTCTCCAAAGAAGAAATTCAGATGGCCAACAGCCTCATGAAGAGATGCTCCACATCACTAATCATCAGGGAAATGCAAATTAAAACCACAATGAGATATCACTTCACACCAGTAAGGATGGCCTGCATCGAAAAGACTAGGAACAACAAATGCTGGCGAGGATGCGGAGAAAGAGGAACCCTCCTACAGTGCTGGTGGGAATGTAAGCTAGTTCAACCATTGTGGAAAGCAATATGGAGGTTCCTCAAAAAACTAAAAATACAAATAGCATTTGACCCGAGAATCCCACTCCTTGGAATTTACCCAAAGAATACAACTTCTCAGACTCAGAAGACATCTGCACCCCTATGTTTATTGCAGCACTATTTACAATAGCCAAGAAACTGAAGCAATCTAATTGTCCATCAGTAGATGAATGGATAAAGAGGATGTGGTACTTATACACAGTGGAATACTATTCAGTCATAAGAAAGAAACAAATCCTGCCATTTGCAACAACATGAATGGAGCTAGAGGGTATTATGCTCAGTGAAATAAGCCAGGTGGAGAAAGACAAGTATCAAATGATTTCACTCATATGTGGAGTATAAGAACAAAGCAAAACTGAAGGAACAAAATAGCAGCAGACTCACACACTCCAAGAAGGGTCTAGTGGTTACCAAAGGGCAGGGGTGTGGGAGGGTGGGTCGGGATGGAGAGAGATGGGGATTATGTTTAGTACACACAGTGTGGGGGGTCACGGGGAAAACAGTGTAGCACAGAGAAGGCAAACTGAATCTGTGGCATCTTACTACACTGATGGACAGTGACTGCATTGGGGTATGGGTGGGGACTTGATAATATGGATAAATGTAGTAACCACATTGTTTTTTCATGTGAAACCTTCATAAGAGTGTATATCAATAATACCTTAATAAAAAATAAAAATAAAAGGATAAGTCTACTTAGAGACCACACGTTAACTTCTCATCAGAGAATAGCCATCATCATTTAGGCTTTGGTGGTCCTAACGCAATCACTGGGCATAAAAGATGACTGAGTTCTCACCCTCAGACTATTAAGAATCACTATTCAGATCTTCTCCATTTAAGGACAAGTTGTATTTCAGAAGATTATTTGTCACTAGATGCTTCTTATTAGCCACTAAACTCTTCTGGACTGAAGCAAACAAGTTTTTAAAAATACAGCTTGGAACACAGGAAGATTTCTAAAATAACAAATATTTTTCAAAGACTCTCACCGGTAAATCTCATTGGCTACTCTGTGTCCTTAAATATACTGCTACTGGCTTCCCTGAAAATCCCTAGAGGGACACAGAAAAGAAAAGGGCCTCCAAGTTCCTTTTCCCCAAGACTCAAGTTGAGTTTTGCTAGACCTAAGATCCCAACATAAAAGCAACTCCTAGCTCCATATTTAAGCCACTCAATTATAGGAAATGTATATAAAATATGTTAAAGTTACATTAAAACTAGGTAGAGGGAAAATACAATGAATTCTGCTGTGAGGAATCTCCACACATACTTTCAAGGAATTCCAAATACGTTTCTCATAGGTATAAAGTTATAAAAAGCATTCAGATTTCCAAAACGACCCACAAGAATGTCCTTAACATACAATATTACACACCAGAATTCTAGTATAGGCACCAGAAACAGACCTCCCTTCCCCCACTTAAATAACATCTATTAATTTCCACCCATAAAACACACCAGCTTCATAGCAGTTAGGAAGCAAGATACAAGAGGACTAAGCCACACTCATTCCTTTAAAAGGCAATTGTTGTTTCTGACTAGGATTTCTCGTAACCTGAAAAATCAACAAGATTATTTGGGAAGCTTTTTAAAAATACAGATTTTTAAATATAAGATTGTATATCAACTATCCAATTAAAAATACAGATTTTAGGGTTTGACCACAGTCCTACTAAATTAGACCCCTATCCCCACAGGCGGGAATCTGTATTTTTAAGAATGGTCCCTGGATAATTATGATGTCCACACATGTTTAAGAATCCCATTCTAGGGTTTTTGATATCAGAATTATGGACGGACATTACAGTTTACTTGTCACAATTTTTAAATATCCTTTAATCCTTAGCTTACACCTGGCTTCCTTTAAGAATCTTCTTATTTAGGTACCTTGTTCCCAAATGCAATGCCATGTGGTTTCCTTTATTAATAGCACTTACCAAGATTTGTAATTACTTATCATTTACTTGTTTATTGTTTGTCTTTCCCACTAGACTAAGTTCCATGAAGTCATGTCGTACCACAGCATCTAGCACTGAATATGTGTCTATAAACTTTTGATGAATGAAATCACATTGCGTTCCCTTATCTCATTTCATCAATACACCATATTGCCAACCGTACAATATAGGTAAAGTAAGAGTTATTATTCACAAGTTAATGAGATGAACCAGGTGGCTCAAGATCACCTGGTGATTAAGTGTCGGGACCACTTCTAACACCAGGGCTGAGCCTTCAGATTTCTCCTCCATCCCTTCCATTCTCCCATGCTGCCTCCCTTCAGTGGACATCAAAACATGGTTTCAATTTATTAATATCAAACTTGCTGAAGAAATGGTGCCTATGTGTCAAAATCTTGTATTTATTTGTATAACAGGCAATAGTGCAGTGCAGAAACCTTGAACACATTCTAATGATTTGTTACGAAACAGCAAGCCCCAAAGAGTCCTGTGCCCCAGGACAGGAAACCAAGACTTAATTACCCTTTCAGCCTATCACAAGAATGTGACTTTTTAACAGACCTGAAATTTCCTGATCAGCGCTGAGGTAATCTGCATAAAAAAAAAAAACGCTACAGTTCCCTTCCCCCACAAAAGATGTTCTGGCCTGAAACAATTCTTTTCATTTCTTTTGCTAATAACTTCTTACCCCACCTTCCTGCCTATAAAAACCTTCCATTTCGTATAATTCCTCAGAGCATTTTTCCACTTGCTCTATGGGATGCTCCCTGATTTACAAATCACTTAATAAAGCCAGTTAGATCTTCAAGTTTACTTGGTTGAATTTTCTTTTTTTAACAGAGTTGGTGGCAGTGGTCAGATCTGAAGCAAATTCCTGACACCATTTGGGGAAAATAAGAAAAACAGGTGTGGTACCTACAAACCTTTTGAGTTCACTGTCTTTCTCACCATTTCCAAGGGCTGTTAGTGAGTTTCTCCCAGTTGAACTATGCTATCTTTGCACTGAGTTCCCAATATAGCTGGCTTCCCAGTCCAGGGTTAACAGGACTGGAAAGGAGGCTGACAGGAGGCGGTAACAGAGCACCCATCCTTAGCCCTTGGTTTGGTCTGGAATTCCACATTGGAATCCCTTCCCCAGTTCCAGTCCATTGTCCCCATTAACGGAGTCCGCTAGTTTAGTCCACACTGGCAATTGTTGGAGGTATGTACAGAGCCTTCTATTGATCGGTCTGCTATAACATCTAAACCCCAGACCTTGGTTTTGAATCTCGATTCCACGTCGGGGGTTGCTGATAGTTTAGCCTGCAATTCCCCATTTGTTTGGAATCCTTCCCCTGCTTCCACATGGTGAACTGCCGGTGGCAGCCCCAGTTCTGCATTTGTTTGGAAGCCGTGTGCAGTTCCCATTCTTTGGGGCCTGCTAGTTCATCCTGTCCCAGTCCCTGGTTCTTTGGTAACTGCTGTGTCCACAACTACATTTCCTTGGTTACTGTTGGTTTTTTAACATGCACATGAGGTAAAAGGGAATCAAAAGAGCTTAGGTATTAGTTTGGCTCTGAGAAACACAAAAGGCCTAGCTAAAGAAATGGGATCCTTTATATCCAAAGAGTTAAGCATGGCACCTTCCGGAAAACTGCTAATTTTATGTATATAAACTATAGTTTTTAAAGTTGCAAATATCAAGGCAAGATGGAAAAATTTTACTACAAAGAAAACCTAGAATTACAAGGGCCATTAAGGGAAATGTTTCAATTAGACAAAATCACTCACTTAAGAAATGTACTTAAGAGCAAGGATTGCAAACAGAACAAACAGAATGGGATGCCTGTTTTAGTTAGTATGCAGAACACTACAAAAGGCTTTGAAGTTCCAAAATAGCTTCATTGAAAGATTCATTGCCAAAAGCTGATGAAAAATTAGAGATAAAAGTTACCTAAAATAAAAGCTACAACCCAATTCTTTGGGGAACTAGAAACAACAATTTTTGTCTTGTAAATCTTTGCAGGGACACAGGTGTGGCACTAGAAGTTCAAAGTTCACCTACCCTTTTGCCAGTCCTCCAGACTTCACCTATTCCTCTCAAAAAGATGAGAACTTTGGAAACAATTGTCACGCACTTAATCTGTGTCTTTGTAATCAATTTTCTATCCCCATCTTCTCTAGGACCTGAGAGCCATTCTTTGAAATGCAAACTAATGGAGAAGTTTATCATCCGAAGGGAAAAAAATGAGGAGAAAGAGAGAGAGAGAGGTATTTGGAAATCAGGCCTATAATGTCCTCTCCACAAATATTAGTAAAATCTGTTTGCATCTGAGTATTTGTATGTATCTCTATATATTGTAACTGTGAGATATTTTTCTATCTCTGAATAGTATTGCTAAAATTAATTTATAAGAGAGATCTACTTAGTTGATTTGAGGGCAAGCTCTTGTAAGGATTGGTCATTCTAAAACTCCCAGAAAGCTATGAAGTAACCCAAAATGCTTTCCAAGTTCGTGTGATCTGGGATAACCTTTAGTAAATAAAAGCTAGTTTAACTTTGTTGGTTTAATTACAACAGACATGTCTTTATAGTTAGTAACACTGAATATAATACAGATAAAAGCTTTTTGTTCAACCTGTTTACTAGTTAAATTCATGTTTCTTTGCTGCAAAATTTGCCAGCAAACAAAAATTAGAATGATGGCTGATACTGTCTATTGTTTCATGAAGTTTTCATGAGTAATCTAAACATAATTGTTGGGAGCAAATGATTTAGGTATAAGTAGGTGGAATAAGAATTTATAGATAAACTTTCTAGCAACAATTATATATTATTGTCTTGCAAATGAGTTTCAGCCCCAGGCAAGTTCGCTATAGATTCACTGTGACCAAAGAAATTTACAGCAAAGGGCTCTTGGGGTGAAAAGGTTGTACCCAACTTTATTTCCAGGTGGCAGGTCAGTCACTAAAATCCCGTTCACTCAGAGCGAGTCTGTGTTATCGCTGCGATGCAGCGAGCCGGTCTCTACCTCTGGGCCTCTCTGCACAGCCGTCCCGCACAGCTGTCCTCCGGGCCTCTGTCCTCGGCGCTGACCCCACTCCAGCCTCCGCTCCGCTCTCCTACAGCCTTGCAGACCCGCCACCCAGTCTCCGGCAGAGCCCTGGGCGGAACTCCTTACATTAACACAATAATGGCTTATTGCCTAAAGGTGTGGAAGCGGTAGCATAGCAACAGGCCAGTTACATTTAAGTTCAGTGAGGATCCTGGCCATAGGAACCCCACTTTACCCACACTTATGGTATGGGTACTTATAAATAGTTTCCCCAATCTTTCTGACAACTTGAAACTTCAGCTTTGCTAAGTTAAATGATGGAAATTTATTGAATATATAGATCATCATTTGTAAATGATCTAAATAAGATAAAATATGAAACATTAATTACTGAACATAGGTTTATCCACTTTGGGTTCCTAGTACAAAGGAACTAAAGATATTTGGGTCTATTAGTAAAAATACTTGTGCCATGTTGAGAAATTTAATATGAAAAAGCATATGCTTTTAGAAATTATGAAAAGTATTTGTAAGTCTATCAAGTCAAGAATGTTAACATCATTCACAATTGCTTACTTCTTAGTTTTCAGTAGAAATTAAGGCTTCTAAGGGATAAGAATGCTAATTAATATATGTAAGTAAAGCAACTAGAAATAAAAGGGAAATATCTCTGTAAGCAAGGGAAGTAAAATGTGTGTTTTTGGTTAAAGCAGGAATTGAGGAATGAAGATGCAGTTTTTTGATGAAAAGGAAAGTAAAAAATATGAAAAAAAAAGAATTTTTGGAAAGGAAGTTTATGCATGGTCAGGACTGACTAAGATTGGAATGAATAACTTTTAATATCAAAAGTAAGCTGGTGCAAAATCAGAATTTGCTTTTCTCTCTGTGGACAAAGCTTTTTTTGGACTTTCAATCTACTTTTGAAAACAAATTGAGAAAATTTCTTTATTCTTTGAGTGATCACCTAGAAAACAAAGATTATGTGCTTTGTCAAAATAATCTCCTGTGTTTGCTATCTTTCTCAGGTCTTTAATTACTTTGGAAAACCAAGTCTTCTCATTATTAAAAGAGCTGAGTTTTGCTTGTAGATAAAGTAGTGTTTCATGGAGCTCTGTAATCCTATTTAGAAGAGTGCTTTAAAACCTTTTTCTTCTTGGATTTTTCTTTTTTTATGAACTTCCCCAAATAAAATTCTAAATGAAGTCTTTTTGACCTGGAAGAAATGAATTTTTCCACAGGGCTCCTGATTCAAAGGATTTTTTAAACTAATTAATCTTATTTGATATGCTAATTCCATGGGAAGCACTGTCAAATAAGAACTACTACTAAACCTTCTTTGTGTTGTACAGGCAAACTCTGGAGATGGTGTAGGTTTGGTTCCAAAGCACTGCAATAAAGCAAATATTGCAAGAAAGTGAGTCAAATGAATTTTTTGGTTTCTCATTGCATATAGGAGTTATGTTTGTACTATACTATAATCTATTAAGTATAATAGCATTATGTCTAAAAAACAATTTGCCTACCTTAATTAAAATACATTATTGCTAAAAAATGACCATCATCTGAGCTTCCCACGTGTCATAATCACCCACCACAGTAAATACAACAAATATAATAATGAAAATGTTTAAAATACTGCAAGAATTAAAGTTGTGACATGGAGACATGTAGTGAGCAATTGCTGTTGGGAAAATGGTGCCAATGGATTTGCTTGATGCATGGTGGCCACACACCCTCAATTTGTAAAAATTTCAATATGCGTGGAGAACATAAAGGAAAGCACAATAAAATGAGATATGCCTGTATAGGTACATAAGAGTTCTAGAAATTATGTGAAATTCCTAGAAATCTGATATGTTATATATAATGTTATCACTTGTGATTCTAGTTATTAATCTTAAATATTGTATTACATCCTCTGGGGCCCCAGTCAAAAATGGGCAACTACTTGTTCATCTGATCAACTTGCTTTCTTACCGCTAGTCTCTTACCTCCTGGATTACTATGATCAAAATTGAGGTTCATACTAAAAGGACTAAACCTGAGTATCAGGGAAATGCCCCAGTTGACCTTCACGCACAGTCAGCAGCAACAAAATCTATAAAGATTGTGCCACATATGGTTGAAATCCATTCCCCTTCTGCAAAAAACTGTCCGTCCTGCCAGACTTCTGCCATCTTGATGTCCTTGTAACATGGCAACAGACTTCCCTTGAAAAGGAGAAATTAAGATGCATAAATGATGGCTATAAATTTACCCATCAGTCTGGGCTATTGGAAACCCACTAGATTTTCCAAGATGGCCACTTGATTTTTCTCCTGATGCCCTGGAAAACTATTTTTTTGGTTTTTGCATTCTTTCACCCCCCATAGTGCATTTAAGATGACTCAAATTTTCAATAGACTTTAACAGGGAAACTTCTGTAAAACTGCGAAAACAGTCTACCAGCACTGTCTGACCTGCCAGGTCCTGGAAAAACTACTTTATCCCCAGAGGCCTCAGATCTCCTCCTCTGGAACTTTTGAACACCTGAAATTGGACTTCATTCAACTGCCACTTAGCATGGGTTACTGATAAGTTCTTTTTATCATATGTGTGTTTTCTGAATGGGTTGAAGCCTTCCCCTGCCACAAGGCTGATGCCCTCATTAAGTGGCATAGATAATGGGTTTCCCTCTTGGGGTTACACCTTCCACAATCGCCAGTGATGGAGGCACCCACCTCACCAGGAAAATCATACAAGTCTTAACAAAACCTTGCAAATAAATTTCTTAGACTTGTCACTGTTCCTATCACCTGCACTCATCATACAAGGTTAAACGAACAAATGGGAACCTCCAACTTAAAATTTCTAAACTTGCCTAAACTACTGGACTTCTCTGGGGAAAGTTATTGCCTTTGGTCTTGTTGTTTGCAGTTCCCTCTTTGGGAAACATAAACTCACTCCACCTGAGACAGTCACTAAGCAGACCCAAGTCTATTCGTATACAACCCTCTGCTGATCCCGGTCTTCTCATGCTCGTATGACCAGCTATTGCCAAATCTCTAACACCATACACACAAGCTTATCATCAAGGCTAAATCAAAAGTCTTCGCAGACACCAATTTAAAGGATCCTGTTGGTCAGTCTAGAGCCTGGCATCTGGCTGTTCTGGAAATGTCATCGAAGGAAGAAAGCCCTCGAACCCATTGGAAAGGACCTCATCAAGTGCTCTAGACCACTGACACTGAAGATTCCACCTCACATCTGGTGGTATATGGATGCCAGAAATTGTCAAATTAAATTAAGCAAAGAAGTAGCTGATACCAAGGTAGACTTCTTAACACCCAGGTGATGGATTGAGACTTCAAACCTTAACTAAACCTTAAATGCTTTTTTCTCCTTTTCCGTTCGTTTACTCTAACCTGGAAAGATAACACCCTCTAACCATGAATCTAAAGCCTGTAATGCCAATAAGTACATACCTATCAATAATCACCCTAAATGTAAATAGAATGAATGTACCAATCAAAAGACATAGAGTCACTGAATGGATAAAAAAACAAGACCCATCTATATGCTGCCTAGAATAGACTCACTTGAAACCGAAAGACATACACAGACTAAAAGTGAAGGGATGGAAAAAGATATTTCATGCAACTAATAGGGAGAAAAAAGCAGGAGTTGCATGTCTTATATCACACAAAATAGACTTCAAAACAAAGAAAGTCACAAGAGACAAATAAGGACATTACATAATGATAAAGGGGTCAGTTCAACAAGAAGATATAACCGTTATAAATATCTATGTGCCCAACACAGGAGCACCTACATATATGAAACAAATACTAACAGAATTAAAGGGGGAAATAGAATGCAATGCATTTATTCTAGGAGACTTCAACACACCACTCACTCTGAAGGACAGATCAAGCAGACAGAAAATAAGTAAGGAGACAGAGGCATGGAACAACACATTGGAACAGATGGACCTAACAGACATCTACAGAACTCTACACCCAAAACCAGCAGAATACACATTCTTCTCAAGTGCACATAGAACATTTTCAAGAATAGATCATATACTAGGCCACAAAAAGAGCCTCAGTAAATTAAAAAAGATTGAAATTGTACCAACCAGCTTTTCAGACCACAAAGTTATGAAACTAGAAATAAATAGAGCAAAGAAAGTGAAAAATCCCACAAACACGTGGAGGCTTCACAACATGCTCCTAAATAACCAATGGATCAATGACCAAATAAAAACAGAGATCAAGCAATATATGGAGACAAATGACAACAATAACTCAACACTGCAAAATCTGTGGGACACAGCAAAGGCCGTGCTAAGAGGGAAATATATTGCAATACAGGCCTACCTCAGGAAAGAACAATTCCATATGAGCAGTCTAAACTCACAATTAACAAAACTAGAAAAAGAAGAACAAATGAGGCCCAAAGTCAGTAGAAGGAGGGACATAATAAAGATTAGAGCAGAAATAGATAAAATCGAAAAGAATAAAACAATAGAAAGATTCAATGAAAGCAAGAGCTGGCTGAGAAAATAAACAAAACAAACCCCTAGCCAGACTTACCAAGAAAAAAAGAGAGTCTACTCACATAAACAGAATCAGAAATGAGAAAGGAAAAATCACTATGGACACCACAGAAATACAAAGAATTATTAGAGAATACTATGAAATATTATATGCTAACAAACTGGATAACCTAGAAGAAATGGACAACTTTCTAGAAAAATACAACCTGTCCTGGCTGACCCAGAAAGAAACAGAAAATCTGAACAGATCAATTACCAGCAACAAAATGGAACTGGTAATCAAAAACCTACCTGAGAACAAAATGCCTGGACCAGAAGGCTTCACCACTGAATATTATCAAACATTAAGTGAAGACCTAATACCCATCCACCTTAAACTTTTCCAAAGAGTAGAAAAAGAAGGAATACTTCCAAACTCATTCTATGAGGCCAGCATCACTCTAATACCAAAACCGGGCAAAGACACCACAAAAAAAGAAAATTACAGACCAATATCCCTGATGAACATAGATGCAAAAATATTCAAAAAAATATTAGCAAACCGAACTCAAAAATACATCAAAAAGATCATCCATCATGATGAAGTAGGATTTATTCCAGGGATTTAAAGATGTTACAACATTTGAAAATCCATCAATATCATCCACCACATCAACAAAAAGAAGGACAAAAACTGCATGATCATCTGCATAGATGCTGAAAAAGCATTTGACAAAATTCAACATCCATTCATGATTAAAACTCTCAACAAAATGGGTATAGAGGGCAAGTACCTCAACATCATAAAGGCCATATATGACAAACCCGCAGCCAACATTATACTTAACAGTGAGAAGCTGAAAGCTTTTTCTTTAAGATCAGGAACAAGACAAGGATGCCCACTCTCCCCACTTCTATTCAACATAGTACTGGAGGTCCTAGCCACAGCAATCAGACAACACAAAGAAATAAAAGGCATCCAGATTGGCAAGGAAGAAGTTAAACTGTCCCTGTTTGCAGATGACATGAGATTGTACATAAAAAAACCTAAAGAATCCACTCCAAAACTACTAGATCTAATATCTGAATTCAGCAAAGTTGTGGGATACAAAATTAATACCCAGAAATCTGCGGCCTTTCTATACACTAACAATGAACTAGCAGAGAGAAACATCTGGAAAACAAGTCTATTCACAGTTGCATCAAAAAGAATAAAATACCTAGGAATAAATCTAACCAAGGTAGTGAAAGACCTATACTCTGAAAACTACAAGACACTCATGTGAGAAATTAAAGAACATACCAATAAATGGAAACACATCCTGTGCTCATCGATAGGAAGAATTAATATTGTCAAAATGGCCATCCTGCCTAAAGGAATCTACAGATTCAACACAATTCCTATCAAAATACCAACAGCATTCTTCAATGAACCAGTACAAATCGTTCTAAAATTCATATGGAACCACAAAAGACCCCGAATAGCCAAATCGATCCTGAGAAGGAAGAATAAAGCTGAGGTGATTATGCTCCCCATCTTCAAGCTCTACTACAAAGCCACAGTAATCAAGACAATTTGGTACTGGCACAAGAACAGACCCATAGACCAATGGAACAGACTAGAGAGCCCTGATATAAACCCAACCATATATGGTCAATTAATATATGATAAAGGAGCCATGGACATACAATGGGGAGATGACAGCCTCTTCAGCAACTGATGTTGGCAAAACTGGACAACTACATGCAGGAGAATGAAACTAGATTATTGTTTAACCCCATACACAAAAGTAAACTAGAAATGGATCAAGGACCTGCATGTAAGTCAAGAAACCATAAAACTCTTAGAAGACAATATAGGCAGAAATCTCCTGAATATAAGCATGAGCAACTGCTTCCTGAACACATCTCCTCAAGCAAGGGAAACAAAAGCAAAAATGAACTCATGGGACTACACCAAACTAAAAAGTTTCTATACAGCAAAGGACACCATCAACTGAACAAAAAGGCATCCTACAGTATGGGAGAATATATTTATAAATGATATATCCCACAAGGGGGTAACATCCAAAATATATAAAGAACTTACATGTTTCAACACCCAAAAAGCAAATAACCCGATTAAAAAATGGGCAGAGGATATAAAGAGACAGTTCTCCAAGGAAGAAATTCAGATGCCAACAGACATATGAAAAGGTGCTCCACATCACTAATCATCAGGGAAATGCAAATTAAACCACAATGAGATATCATCTCACACCAGCAAGGATGGCCAGCATCAAAAAGAACAACAAATGCTGGCAAGGATGCGGAGAAAGGGGAACCGTCCTACACTGCTGGTAGGAATGTAAGCTAGTTCAACCATTGTGGAAAGCAATATGGAGGTTCCTCAAAAAACTAAAAATAGAAATACCATATGACCTGGGAATCCCACTCCTTGGAATTTACCCAAAGAACACAATTTCTCAGATTCAAAAAGATATATGCACCCCTATGTTTATCGTAGCACTTTTTAGTATAGCCAAGATATGTAAGCAACCTAAGTGTCCATCAGTAGATTAACAGATAAAGAAGATGTGGTGCATATACACAATATAATACTTCTCAGCCATAAGAAAGAAACAAATACTACCGTTTGCAACAACATGGATGGAGCTGGAGGATATCATGATCAGTGAAACAGCCAGGCGGAGAAAGACAAGTTCCAAATGATTTCCCTCATTTGTGGAGTGTAACAACGAATCAAAACTGAAGGAACAAAATAGTAGCAGAGACTCCAAGAAGGAACTAGTGGTTACCAAAGGGGAAGGGTGTGGGAGGACAGGTGGGGAGGGAGGGAGCTGGGGATTGAGGGGTATTATGTTTAGTACACATGGTGTGGGGGGTCATGGGGAAGACAGTGTAGTACAGCAAACAGTGAATCTGTGGCATCTTACTACACTGATGGACAGTGACTGCATTGGGATATGGGTGGGGACTTGATAATATGGGTAAATGTAGTAACCACAATGATTTTTCATGTGAAACCTTCATAAGAGTGTATATCAATAATACCTTAATAAAATAAAAAAAAAAAGAAAGATAACACCCTCATCTGTATCTCCCAGGCCATTGGGGGTGTCGGGGGCAGAGGGGACAGTGCTAACATCTGGAAAGAACAACCTATTATTTTAGGCCAACAGAATATCTAACTGTACCCCTAACTTTTCACAGGAAAAATAAGACATCCCATTGGTCAACTCTCATCTAGTTAGAAAGGACCTACCAGGAGGCTTCCGGGATTCAGGATCCAGTCCTTTTGGCAGGACCCTACTCCCCTGGTTAGGGATAAATGCAAATGAGGCTATAATCAGGAACTTTTCTTTAATTCTTGAAACTATTGCCCAGTCTACTGGTAAACCAATAGCAGCCTAACCAAGGTCATCAGAATCTCCGGCCAAAATTGTTCTTGATAATAGGGTACCCCTTACTTACCCTTTAGCTGACCATGAGCTATGTAAATTATAGCTAATACCACCTGCTGTACCCAGGTCAACACTTCTGGGGACACTTATACCCAATTACACAATATCATGTGTAAGCCACTTGGCTTGAAGGGGTGACATACACACACACACACACACACACACACACACACACACACAATAGTCTTTCTTTGACTTATTTTATTTTGATTGGTTTGGGTATCAGGGACTACAGCTCCAAAGTACATTCTAAACACTGGGAATTATCCTGTTTATAATTTCCCTGGCACAGTGTATCATCTCAAAAGCTTTAAATGCATGTTCACATGTTCACAGCTGCTAACTACTAAGCAGATGATCTCTCTGACACTGAAACGTCAGAGCAGAAGCGAAGCTGACAGTGGCACTAATGCTTCAATTCTTGATCACACCTCTCACTTAAGCTAAGAATCTGATCAAAACGGAGTAACTGTTAAGAAACAAGCCCAAAATGGAGTCATTTGCTCTCCATGACAGCAAACTAAGCCTTAATTACATTTTCAGCCTACTCCAGGGATGTGACCTTTTAACAGTCAATCTGAAATGTCCTGATCAGAACTAGTGCGGTAATGAGCATGATGAAACTGCTGACATTCCCTTCACTCCAAAAGATGTCCTGGCCCGAAGCAATCATTTTTTGTCTTTTGCTAATAACTTCCTTGTCCCACTGGCCTGCCTATGAAAACCTTCCATCTTGTACAACTCCTCAGAGCATCTTTCCACTTGCTAGATGGAATTGTGCCCAATTGATGAATCATTTAATAAAGCCAATTAGATTTTCAAATTTACTTGGTTGAATTTTGCTTTTTAACACATTTAACACAGAAGCAATATACATGATGTAGTAGAAAAATGAAATTCATTAGAAAATTCTGGCATGATATATTCTAGTTCTAGTCAAAAGAAAATTGCATGTTATAAGAGAAGATTATTTAGCTACAAAGAAACATCTCAGAAAATTGATAACAAAAGAATCCTTTGCCAGAAAGAAAAGAAAGCATATTTAAGGGAATATATTGGGGAGGTTAATGAATTTAACATAATGAGTTTATTCTAACCTAAATAATTTATAGGAAGCTAAAAGGAATATTTAGAAAAATGAAATTCTAGAAATTAAATGGATAAAAACATAATAACAATGTTGAAATGTTTAAACTTGTCATTAAAAAATCTGATTTTTATAGTAATGAAATTAGAAATTTGTCCATTAAGGACTGGTAATAATTTAACATAGACTTTGACATATTTATTCTATACCTGGAGAACTGATATTTAATCACAACAGTAGGTTTATATTACACAAAGTCACAAGGGAAATCAGTTACTAAGCCTATTAACATACTGGCAATTTAAAAGGAAAAAGAGAACCAGTGATTTTTTTTCAAACTGTATTGACACAAAGTCTAGCTAACAGAAATCTCTAATAAGAGAGTAATACATAAGAGAGAATGAACCATACGAAGTTAGGTAATAAACTCAGCAATAAAATATCTAACCAGTTGAGAAAAAAAAATAATTTTTATTGGGTAACTAAATGAGCAGACACAGTAACCTTTAGTAAGCCCTTGACTGCAGGCCTCCTAGGGTCTTCTCTGAACCATTAATTCGGATTGACTCCCATTAAAGCGGTCATATGACTTTAAATCAGTATGAGTAAATTAAAGCAAAGGATAATAATCAACCAATAATGCTTTAAGAGTTAGGGAAGGTCCCAGTGGGAATCTACAGACTTAGTAGTAAGCTTGAATTGTGATGTCAATGAAAGGATTAATAGCTCTCGAATTAAAATCACAGATGATGCCAAATAGGAAAGGAGAAGAAAACTCAAAAAGGAGAGGAGAACCATTAGCCAGATTCTGTGACCAGTGAGAAATAAGTATCTGGAGAATATACATGTGTGGGATTTTAATGGATGGATATGCTCCTAAAAGCTTCAAAGTACATTTTTTACGATTGTCTTTAAAGGAATTCATAATAAAGAAAAAATCTTGTTGTAATGTAAGAAATCCACCTTCCCACCTGAACAAAAAGTATGTATTCTAAGTTTTTACTTTAGCAATTTTTCTTAAAGACAAACCTACAGCTTCAAAAACAGCCAGCATAATCTGAAATCAATGTATTAAAGAAAATGTGTAATAATCAACAGGAACTCAGATAGAGTGAAATTTACCTTCTGAGTATCTGAAAAGGATACACCAAAGAGAAAAAGTATTTCTTTTTTAACCTTTTTTCAAACTGAATATAATTGCCAAGAGACGTGTGACAATTTTGTTTACATAAGCTTTTTAAAAAATAGACAAGCAATCTATTGGAACATGACCAAATATGCCAACAAAAGAAAACTGAAAAGGCCTAAGCTCATTTAAGTCATTTAAAACCAGCTTGGTCAGAACATTTAAATCCCTGCCTCCCCACGGCTACTCACAAGATAATGATTATAATTACTATTATTATTATGCTATGTTAATTATTATTGTCATACATTTTCCATGTACTGAAATGTGCACAGTACATGTGTTTTGTTTTGTTTTTGTTCTTGCAATAGGGCTGGGTGAGCACTAATCCTATTCCCTGCCTCCTGGAGCACAGTCAGTCACCTCATTTGCAGGTTGACAGAACAAGATGAGAGCAGCGCTTTATGGGACTGACTCACACTAAGTCATGTTCACAGCCTCACTAACATTGGGCTCTGCCGAACCCAATGAGTCCACCAGCTACAGACACCAAGTCACCCACACCTCGAATTATAGCTGTGTACAGCAAAGCACCTGTGTGTGGGTTCAGTGTCAGAATTCCAAGCGAGAACAAGGGAAGTCCAGTGCCCCAGACCCAAGTGGGGGTTCTGAGAACTGAGTAGGCAGGCACTCTACTAGAGGGGATGTGGCCAAGCCACAGGAAGAACGGAGAGCGACGCTCAGCATCCTGGACAGGCCATCATTAAGGCACAAGGACACAGTCCTCTAGAACCCACAGGGTTAAGCAGGGAGACAGTATCCAGCAACGGCATAAATGGGAGGAGCTGGGGCAAAGCAGGCTGGCTGAGAGCGTAGGTAGGTATGAGTGGAGCCTGGGGAGATTGTCTGGGACACTTGACAGGTTATAGTATAGGTAACCAAAAGCCTTAAAAGTGGATAGGAAGGCAGTTGGTGGGCCACTGTGCCAGTTCCTACAATAAAGACAGAAGAAACCCCAATAATAACAAACATTGATGACTCGAGCCTTATCTGTGAGAGCATGGCATGAGTCACATGGTTCATTGATAGGATACACATTTTTTTTTCAGGCATCATTTTTACCTTTTTAAGCAAAATTTTTTGTAAGAGTCATTAAATATAGAAAACCCAATTACTTCAGTTTTTACTTTCTTTCTTTGCCAATGCAAATTCTGAATGGAGCACCAATAGGCAATAAACTCACTACAGTTAGAAAGGGAAAAACAAGACACTTATAATTTTTGACAATAATTATAAGCTTTGACAATAATTATAAACTATCATTTGATGCTAGAAAAATTAGAATCAGAAGAAATGCAAAAATTCCTATTCCAGCAATAGCAAGATAAGGTCGTATTTCTGGGAGACAATAGAAAGCAAGTCCTAAAAACATACTACTTTTTCCACTAGGTTTGTTTTGTTCTCTTAGAGCCCCAAGGCTAATGAATCCACACATACACATACACATACACCTGCAATACACACACATACAAACATAGACTGTGCCCACTGTGAAAGAAGTAGAACAAGAAGGCCCATTTCTGTATTTTGGGGCACTTTCTGCTCCTTTAAATAACCCACCGCACCTGCCCCACCCATAATAAACCACATGAGCCAAGATATCATAACGACAAAAGGCTCTGGAGTTACCCTCATAGCTCACATAGCACCTGCTGGTTAGAGACCTGGCCAGAGATCTTTAAGTCAAGAACGGAAGGAAGCAGCATAAAGACAGCTCATGAGCATATACGTTTAGGGCTACCTCCCTATGCTCCTTAGGAATTACACTTGATTACAGCCAACAGCTGCCATCATAATTATCAGAAGCCCATAGCAAGGGCATCTCGTCAGGAAGTTATTTAGAACCTGAAAGCTTTGTCTTCTTTCCTCCCACTGTTGCTCTTTACTTTGCAGGGGAGGTAACAGACACTCCAGACCCAAGGAAACAGAGTCCATGCCTCACTGTTTTGGGGAGGGAGAGCAGGTGGATGCCTCCAGAAGAGCAGCTGCCCAGTCAAGAATACTGGTGACGTAAGGGACCTCACTCTGCCTGCCAGGGACCCAAGCAAGGCAGTCAACACAGGCACAGTGAACACAGCTTACGAGGCAGGCAACATGTTCAGAAAAGCCACAAGGGGAACTATACCCTGCCAGCTACAATGAAAACTAACACCATTCTATTCCCAAACAGGATTAATTTTTTTTAAATATTGATGACCCACTTATTTGAGCAGTCCTATTTTAACTGCATGACAGATATTAACTCATAGCTAGCTCACAATGACCCAGTGTGCACAGAGGCGGGAGCAACCCGAGGCAGGCCACAGAGCCTGCCCCTAGGTGCATGACCGGCCCTGGCGGAACCGTGGTTAGACCATGATAATCATCCAGAACAGCTGGTGCTGAAATAAATCGTCAAAGTAGATTGTAAGTTCCTTGGGCATCAGGGCCTACTGCAGTTAGTTTTAGAAACACAGTAGACAGTATATAACGACACCCCTCTCCACTGCTCCAATCCCCGATCAAGCTTTCAAAAAACCACCATAGATTAGATAAGAAGTCTTCTGGTGTGATCAAGACACTTTACAGAAGTAGATCATTTTATAGAAAAGGTAACTGAAGTCCTTAAAGGTTAAGTGATTTGGTCAAAATCATGTCAGTAATTACAGTTGAGTCTGTGTGAAATTACAAGAGCCATCCAGATACGGTCTTCCACTTCTACAGAACAGGATGGCCTAGCAGGTATAAGTCCTGTATTAGTCATTTCCAAAGTGGCAAGAGACATCATATAGATGAATAAATAAGTGTCCCATGAGAATCCGTGTAAGGGTCCCACAGGCCTCTCCCTTGACAGCAATGGCTCCAGAAACTAAGAGGAAAGAAAAGTGTGCACAGAGAACAGTGCGCCAACAACCCAAATGCAGCGCTCGGGAGGCACGCTACCCACCACTCTTCCTTTCTTGCATTAGCCACCATTGCTGCCACAGACCCTAATTAAAGAAAATTAAAACCAAAATTTTTTGAGAGTTTCACAAGAATGAAATACCTAGAGACATTTTAAAGACCAGCAAAACCAAAATTTAGAATCATTATTCTAAGATGTATATATTTTTTAAGTAAGTCTTTCTCGTGGAAAATTTTTCAGATTTATCTCAGAAAGATTTGTGCATCTCGTTAAAAGTTGCTGCTGCACTTTTTACAATAGCCAAGATATGGAAGCAACCTAAGTGTCCATCAGTAGATGAATGGATAAAGAAGATGTGGTACATATACACAATGGAATATTATTCAGCCATAAGAAGAAAACAAATCCTACCATTTGCAACAACATGGATGGAGCTGGAGGACATTATGCTCAGTGAAATAAGCCAGGCAGAGAAAGACAAGTGCCAAATGATTTCCCTCATTTCTGGAGTATAACAATAAAGCAAAACTGAAGGAACAAAATAGCAGCAGACTCAGAGACTCCAAGAAGGAACTAGTGGTTACCAAAGGGGAGGGGTGTGGGAGGGCGGGTGGGGAGGGTGGGAGAAGGGGATTGAGGGGTATTATGTTTGGTACACATGGTGTGGGGGGATCACGGGGAAAACAGTGTAGCACAGAGAAGGCAAACAGTGAATCTGTGGCACCTTACTACACTGATGGACAGTGACTGCATTGGGGTATGTGTGGGGACTTGATAATATGGGTAAATGTAGTCACCACATTGTTTTTTCATGTGAAACCTTCATAAGAGTGTATATCAATAATACCTTAATAAACAATTTAAAAAACATAAAAGTTTACAAAAGAAAAAAAAGTTGCTGCTGCCCCACAATACAAGTTGGTCACAGGGAAGGTAGTACAGCATGGAGACTATAATCAATGATTCTGTAACATCTTTCTGCATTGACAGATAGTAGCCGCACCAGAGGGGGTGAGAATTTAATAATATGGTTAACTGCTGAATGACTGTGCTGCATATTTGAAACTAACATAAGATT
>JAQQAC010013450.1:2036354-2048348 GCA_029783875.1 Phataginus tricuspis
CATCACTCAAGCCACAAGGATGTGGAGAAGGTGCTCAAGAGACTAGCTGCTGATGGCCCAAGGAAAGGTGGAACAGGGTGTAACTCCTCTCCAGACCTGAGTCCCAAGTTCCAGAACAAGACCATCTCAAGCCAAGCTAAAAGGTCACAGAACTGGAGAATTAGAAGTGATGGGAATCTAAGAAACCACCAGCCTTACTTTCTCTTCTCCTTTAAAGATAATAAAATTAAGAAACTGCCAAAGTCACACCAGAGGTTTATGAATTTTCCCTCCCCTCGGCTCTCCCTTACATCAATGGTTAGAGCTCAGGTTTTAACATTGACCTTGAGGGCTGCTTTTGCCACTTTTTAGATGACCGTAAGCATTATTTAACTTAAATTTCCTCATCCATAAAATGTGAAAAATAAAAGTAGTTGCCAATTTTTTATAAGGGAGCCAAGACTACACGATGGGAAAAAGAACTCTGTTGAACAAATGCAAGAGAATAAAGGTAGACCCTTACCTTACACTATATAAAAAAATAAACCCAAATTGGATGAAAGACCTAAACATAAGGCCCAAAACTATTAAATTCCTAGGAGAAAACATAGGGAGAAAAGTTCAGAACACTGGAGCTGGCAGCGATTTCTTAGATGTGATACCAAAAGCAAATGCAATAAAATAAAACAGACAAGTGAAACTATACCAGACTTGAAAACTTCTAAGTGCATCAAAGGAAACAATCAACAGAATGAAAAGCCAGCCTATAGAATGGAACCAAATAATTACAAATCATATCTGATAAGAGGTCAATACCCAGAATATATAAGAAACTTCTACAAAACCAACAACAAAAAAATAATCCAATTAAAATGGCAAAACACTTAAATATACAATCCTCCAAAGGCTATAAATGGACAATAAGCATATGAAAAGATGTTCAACATCATTAATCATTAGGGAAATTCAAATCAAAATCACAGTAAGCTACCACCTCACACCTCTCGGGATGGCCACTATCAAAAGGACAGAAAATAACAAATGTTGGTGAGAATGTAGAGAAGTTGAAACCCTCATGCACAGTTGGTGGGAATATAAAATAGTGCAGCCATTATGGAAAACAGTATGAAGGTATCTCAAAAAATGAAAAATAGAGTTACCAAAGGATCCAGCAATCCCACTTCTAGGTGTATATATATTAAAAAAAAAACAGAAATCAGGATCTCAAAGAGATACTAGCATTCTCACATTCACTGTAATACGATTCTCAATAGCCAAGATGTGGAAACAACTTAAATATCCATTGTTGTATGATGGATAAAGAAAATGTGGTATATATATACAACAGAATAGTATTCAGCCTTAAAAAAGAAGGAAACCCTATTATACACAAGAACATGGATGAACCTTAAGGACATTATGCTGAGTGAAATAAACCAGTCACAAAAGAAGAAACACTGTTTGATTCCACTCATATGAAGTAGCTAAAGTGGTCAAAACTGTGGAAACAAAGAGTGGACAGGTAGTTGCCAAGGGTTGGGGGCAGGGGGAGTTAGTGTTTAATGGGTATAGAACCTCAGTGTTGTAAGATGAGAAAGATCTAGAGATCCGGTGAACAACAATGTAAATATTCTTAACACTACTAAACTGTACACTTAAAAATGGTTGATGGTAAATTTATGTTATATGTTTTTTGACCCCATAGACAGGGGGACAAAAGCAGCTGCCACATAGAGTTGTTCTGAGGATAAAATAAAATAAAGCATTTAGCACAATACTGGTATGTATTAAACACCCAAAAATATTTGCTATTAAAAATAGTCCTTGTTATTTATAGAGAAGACAAGTAATGATCCTATAGCATCTCACTACGCTGATGGACAGTGACTCTGATGGGGTATGTGGGGGGGACTTGATAATAGGGGGAGTCTAGTAACCATAATGTTGTTCAAGTGATTGTATATTAACAATACCAAAATAAAAAATAATAATAATAATAAAATAAAATAATAAAAAAACAGCCCTTGTTAGGCCCCACATGTGAAACCACATGGAAGGTTTGGGTTTTTTTTTTAATTAATTAAGCTTTCATTTATTTTTAAAAGAAATTATAGGTCTTACAACCCCTCATTAAATCTATCCTACATCTCCTCTTGAGGTCCAAGTATTTGGTTGGTAAGCTCTGCTTTAGAAGGCTGAATAATCACTTCATAGCTTTCCCGAATTCCTCATCTCGATGTTTTCTTTTACTGAAGTCACCACCCCTAAAACAGAGTTCAGATGTCAGGGAAAATGGCATACCACTCTCTCCCCTAGTATGCATATCCACACACACAAATATACCATTTCCTCTTCAAGGGCTACAGTATTCTCAATTTAAAAAATATGGTCCAGAAAATGCCTATGGTTAAGAACATTTTTAAGCTAACAGGCACTGAAGTCACAATAAAAACCATAAAAGCCTTTATAGATTTACATCCACTAAAAATTATCTATTATGGTACACTATACTATCTTCTGCAATCTACTAATAGCACAGTACGGGAGAGATACTATAGTATCTATGAGGAATAGTGTAGCAATGAGTAATGCACAAGGCATTTGCATTTGCTACCCCTTACTTGCAGAAAGCCTTCTTATTTACAAAGACATGTTTTTCCTCGGTCTCCTCCATTCAAATATTCAATGCCTCCTGATTCTAGGACCTAGAGATTTCTACTTGCAGTTCCAAGATATAAAAAACACACGACAGAGAGTAACTTGAATGCTTAAGATGAAAAAATTTTAGAGCATCACGATTCTTTGCAGTGGGGGGCTGTCCTGAGTGCCGTGGGATGTTCAGCAGCAGCCCTGGCCAAAATACCACTAAATTTAAGGAGGCCCAGTACAAGTTGTGACAATCAAAAATGACTGCAAACATTACCAAGTGTCCCCTGTCCAGGGGATGGAGGGTGGAGGGGAGGGAGGCAGTCGCTCCTGGTTGAGAACCACTGTTTCAGAATGACCTGTGACCTATACAGTGTTCGTTAGTACCATGCATGGTTTTGGTGGAGGACGACCAGGCAGCTGGGCAGTCCCTGTGCCTTCTTCTGTAGAACAGGCTAATGGGAAAGCCAAGGCGGCAGCACCAGCTCCTGCAGGAGCACCTGGCACAGCAGGACACAGGGACATGCCTACTTCTGCATTCCGGTCACTTTCCCCAGAAGGACACAGTAGAGCAATCCCAATGCCCAGGTATGTCTCTTCACTCACATTTCTCTCTCTGAAGTCTTCATCCTTAGAATGCCTGTGCTAAAATCCACTTTGCCTCCATTTTTTTCCAGAATCCCTATTTCATTTTAAAATTATGCCCCCCAAAAATGACTTGAAATCCCCACACACTTGAAAAAACACTCTCACAGTCGAAATACAGACACATGTCCATCAACATGTGCTAAAATGATGTATAGGCTGGGGAGGAGTGACTCTACCATCCAAGGACTTAGACTTTTAAGAATAGCCACTTATGTAGTAAAAAAAATTTTCAAAATATAGATAAGTTTATAATCTGCAAATCAGTTTAGACTCAAAACAGGTTGGGTATATGACTTGGGCAAATCCTTTAATCTTTCTTTTTTTAAAACCATCATAACCATTGTAAAGGGTAGTGTTAAGTAAATGCACACTGTTGGTGCAACAGATCTCCAGGACTTTTTCATCCTGGAAAATACCCATTAAACACCAACTCCCATTCCTCCTTGCCCCCAGGCCCCACCATTCTGCTTTCCATTGGTATAATTTGACTGTTTTAGATATCTCATATAAGTGCAATCACACAGTATTTGTCTTTTTGTAACTGTTGTGTTTCATTTACCACAGTGTCCTCAGGGTTCATCTATGTTGTAGATGAATGTCAGAATTGTCTTCCTTTTTGTATGTGTGGGCCTTTTATTTATCTATTTTTATGTAATGAGGTATAACTGATGTACAACATTACATCACTTTCAAGTGTAAAATACAGTAATTTGACATCAGTATATATTGTGAGATGGGCACCACAATAAGTCTAGTTACCATTAGTCACCTTACAACGTTAATGTTATTGACTATATTCCCTTTGCTGTATATTACATCAATTCTTCCTTTTAAATAAATGAACACTCAAGAATCCATTCCTTGGTCACACTAGCCACATTTCTAGTGCTCAGTGGCACCTACGGCTGCAGCTATTATATCAGACAGTATAGCTCTACTGTGGTTATTTGTATATACATTTGTCTTCCCCACTAAATTTACTTGTACCTCCCCCTTGCCTAGCATAAGGCTTGGCACCTAAATGGTGTTCTATGGTTATTGAATAGAGAAGAAAAATGGATATGGAAGTCCCTTGACTATATTACAACATTAACTCAAGCTCAACTTTTGTTAAGAAAATAAACTTTTGTTAGGCAGGTATGAATACATGTGACCAGGCCTGTTAGTTAACAGCCAGATGAAGAGAGACACAGGGTAAGGTCCCAGATAAAGGAGCTTCTATCTTCACAGAGCTTGGGGCCTGGCTTGGTGGCGCGTGGAGGCGTTCTGGTTTCCCACGCGTACAAGCTCTCTCCAACAGAAGCAGGACACACGAGCAGAACTGCCTTCTTTTTAAGGCTGAATAGTATCCCATTATAAATATATACCACATTTTGTTCATCCATCCGTCTATGGACACTTGGGTTGCTCCAGTTCCTGGCTGTTGTGAATAATGCTGCTATGAACATGGAAGTACTGGTATCGCTTCAAGATTCGGGTTTCAATTCTTTAGGATAAATACCAAGAAGTGGGATTGCTGGAGCACATGGTAGTTCTATTTTTAGTTTTTTGAGGAACTGCTATCCTGTTTTCCACAGCACAAACCCTTTAACCTTGGAGTATGGATTTCCTCACCTACCAAATGGTCATCTTCACAAATGGGGCTGAATGAGATAACTTCTGGGACTCCTACTGGCTTGAGTATTACTACAGAGAGAACTCAGCCAACCAACCAGCTCGTACCGATTTCTGTCTGATCCCCCTCTGCAAAAGAATAACTTCTGACCCTCATTCTCCAAAACCATTTTCAATACACCCAGCTCCCACATTTATCTGTGAGCAAACTCCCAATTCATTGCTGAAATTTCTAGATTGTTCAGAAAGAAAAAAATAGAACCAAGCACATGGGTTTGTTTACTTTTTCTCCACCAAGGGGTCTTACAAGGTGAACTCACCTGGGGCTGCCCAGGTCACAGACTCACTGCAGACATGCAGAGGTCTGCCAACAGAGAGAAACCCATCAACACAGAGCCTCCAGGGTGGTGAGAGGAATAAATAAAGTGGCACTTCCTTTGGTTAACATCAGAATGAACACCCTTTGTCTGAGGCGACTTTCTCTCTCTGAACTTAGCAGTGATCACAATGTCACACAACTGTAGAGTTTCAAAAAGTAGCCAACGAGTGTAAATTAATTCAACCATTGTGGAAAGCAATATGGAGGTTCCTCATAAAACTAAAAATAGAAATACCATTTGACCCAGGAATCCCACTCCTAGGAATTTACCGTAAGAATGCTGGAGCCCAATTTCAAAAACACAGATGCACCCCTATGTTTATTGCAGTACTATTTAAAATAGCCAAGATATGGAAGCAACCTAAGTGTCCATCAGTAGATGAATGGATAAAGATGTGGTACATATACACAATGGAATATTATTTAGCCATAAGAAGAAAAAAAATCCTACTATTTTCAACAACATGGATGGAGCTAGAGGGTATTATGCTCAGTGAAATAAGCCAGGCAGAGAAAGACAAGTACCAAATGATTTCACTTATTTGTGGAGTATAAGAACAAAGCAAAACCGAAGGAACAAAACAACTCATAGACTACTAGAAGGGACCAGTGGTTCCCAAAGGGAAGCCATTGGGGAGGGAGGGAGAAGGGGATTAAAGGAAATTATGATTAGCGGACATAATGTAGGGGGGTCACGGAAAAGGCAGTATAGCACAGAGAAGACAAGTAGTGACTCTACAGCATCTCAATACACTGATGGACAGTGACTGCAATGGGGTATGGGGGGGACCCCATAATATGGGTGAATGTCGTAAAACCTTATGAAGTTTTTCATGTGAAATCTTCACAACAGTGTATAACAACAAAAAGCAAATAATCCAATTAAGAAATGGGCAGAGGACATGAATAGACACTTCTCCAAAGAAGAAATTCAGATGGCCAACAGGCACATGAAGAGATGCTCCACATCACTAATCATCAGAGAAATGCAGATTAAAACCACAATGAGATATCACCTCACACCAGTGAGGATGGCCAACATCCAAAACACACACAACAACAAATGTTGGCGAGGATGTAGAGAAAAGGGAACCCTCCTACACTGCTGGTGGGGATGCAAATTAGTTCAACCATTGTGGAAAGCAGTATGGAGGTTCCTCAAAAAACTCAAAACAGAAATACCATTTGACCCAGGAATCCCACTCCTAGGAATTTACCCTAAGAATGCAGCAGCCCAATTTGAAAAAGACAGATGCACCCCTATGTTTATCGCAGCACTATTTACAATAGCCAAGAAATGGAAACAACCTAAGTGTCCATCAGCAGATGAATGGATAAAGAAGATGTGGTACATATACACAATGGAATATTATTCAGCCATAAGAAGAAAACAAATCCTACCATTTGCAACAACATGGATGGAGCTAGAGGGTATTATGCTCAGTGAAATAAGCCAAGCCGAAAAAGACAAGTATCATATGATTTCACTCATAGGTGGAGTATAAGAACAAAGAAAAAAACTGAAGGAACAAAACAGCAGCAGACTCACAGAACCCAAGAACAGACTAATAGTTACCAAAGGGAAAGGGACTGGGGAGGATGGGTGGGAAGTGAGAGACAAGGGGGAAAAAGGGGCATTACGATTAGCAGATGTAATGTTGGGGGAGGACGGGGAGGGCTGTACAACTCAGAGACGACAAGTAGTGATTCTATAGCATCTCACTACGCTGATGGACAGTGACTGTAATGGGGTTGGTTGGGGGGACCTAATGAAGGGGGTAGTTTAATAACCATAATATTGCACATGTAATTGTAGATTAATGATACCAAAATAAATTATTTAAAAAAAGAGTGTATATCAATAATAAAAAAATTTCTTAAATGTCCTGAATTTGGTAGTCTGAGAGGATTAAAGATGGCAGCGTGAGAGGTGAGACAGAAGCTTCCTCCTAAAACTGCATATAAACGAAAATATAACTAATACAACTACTCTTGAAAGAGCAACAGGAAAGAGGACAGTGCCAGACTGCATACACCTGGAGACAAGAGCAGACCTCACGGAACAGGGTAATATACTAAAGCTGTGGCCTGGCAGGATCCAAGCCCTTCCCCCACCCAAGCTCACTGACCGGAGGAAGAGAAACAGAGCAGGGAGGGAGTGGAGATCTGGGACTGCTGAATACCTAACTGCAGAGATCTGCTCTGGGAGCACAAACCTACATTTCATGGTGCTTGCATGATATTCTCATAATTAGGGGGTTGGAAAGCTAAGACAGGCAGAATTCCTGGAGAGACTAAGATTCCCGCTGCTTGTGGAAAGCAGGGATCCATATCCAGCTTCTCTGGGACAAAAGAAAGGCAGGCAGTCTGAGAGACTTCTAACAAAGAAGCCCTTAAAAGGGGGCTGCTAAAGGGGCAAGGATTGCACAGAGCTTACTGCTCAGGAGAAAGGACAGATAGACAAAATTGTCTGAGTGCACTCTGCCCAGCAGGTTGGGAGCTGTCACGATATTCAGGTGCTCCAGCAGCCTGGCTGCCTACACAGCTCCAAGAACCCCTTCCGCAATAGACAGCCTACTGCGCCTTTCTCCTGGCCAGCCCCACAGGGCTTGCAAACTGGGAAACCCTACCCTGGCTTTAGGCCAGCCAGAGGGAAGATCTGTCCACAGCAACTACAAATGCAAAGCACAGAAGCTTATACCTGTGTGCTTGGCCCACTGGTTCAGGCAGTAGACAGGCCATAGCAGCTGGGAAGCAGGAAACAGCTCTTTCCTCCCCCCAGGCACCAATACCACTCCCCTGCAACCCCAGACATTGCTTCAGGGGCTGAGCAGCTCCAGAGAGTAGAGCTTCTGGGTACTAGAGGGCGCCATACATAAATATGAAACACCAAAGGAACTTAGTCAAGAGTAAAATTATTAATACAACTCCTGAGAAAGATTTAAATGATATCAACCTAATGACACTCCCTGATAGGGAGTTCAAAATAAAAATCATTAACATGCTCATGGAGGTATGGAAAGATATTCAAGAACGCAGGAATGAATTCCGGTCGGAGATCCAATCATTGAAGAGCACAATGGACGGTATTAAAAGCAGATTGGATACGGTGGAGATGATAAATGAAATAGAAACTAGAGAAGAGAAATACAAAGAAACTGAGGCACAGAGAGAAAAAAGGATATCTAAGAAAGAAAGAATATTGAGAGAACTCTGTGACCAATCCAAATGGAACAATATTTGCATGATAGGGGTACCAGAAGAAGAAGAGAGAGAAAAAGGTATAGAAAGTGTCTTTGAGGAGTTGATTGCTGAAAACTTCCCCAATCTGGGGAAGGAAATAGTCTCTCAGGCCATGGAGGTGCACAGATCTCCCAACACAAGTACCCAAGGAAGACAACACCAAGACATATAGTAATTAAAATGGCAAAGATCAAGGATAAGGACAGACTATTAAAAGCAGTCAGAGAGAGAAATAAGATCAAATGCAAAGAAAGTCCATCAGGTTATCATCAGACTTCTCAACAGAAACCTTACAGGCCAGAAGGGAGTGCCATGATGTATTTAATGCAATGAAACAGAAGGGCCTTGAAACAAGATTACTTTATCCGGCAAGATTATCATTTAAATTTGAAGGAGGGATTAAACAATTCACAGATAAGCAAAAGCTGAGACAATTTACCTCCCACAAACCATCCCTACAGTGTATTTTGGAGGGACTGCTATAGACAGAGGTGTTCCTACTGTTTAATAGCTATCACCAGAGGTAATAAAGCAACAGTAAAGAAAGTAGAACAGCTAATTACTAAGCAAATGCAAAATTAAATTAACTATCCCCAAAGTCAATCAAGGGATAAACAAAGAGTACAGAATATGATACCTAATATATAAAGAATGGAGGAGGAAGAAAAAGGAGGAGGAAAAAAAAAAGAACCTTTAGATTGTGTTGGTAATAGCATATTAAGTGACTTAAGTTAGACTCTTAGATAGTAAGGAAGTTAACCTTGAACCTTTGGTAACCACGAATCTGAAGCCTGCAATGCCGACAAGTACATACCTATCCATAATCAACCTAAATGTAAATGGTCTGAATGCACCAATCAAAAGACATAGAGTCACTGACTGGATAAAAAAACAAGACCCATCTATATGCTCCCTACAAAAGACTCACTTTAAACCCAAAGACATACACCGACTAAAAGTGAAGGGATGGAAAAAAGACATTTCATGCAACTAATAGGGAGAAAAAAGCAGGAGTTGCAGTACTTGTATCAGACAAAATAGACTTCAAAACAAAGAAAGTCACAAGAGACAAAGAAGGACACTACATAATGATAAAAGAGTCAATCCAACAAGAAAATATAACCATTATAAATATCTATGAACCCAACACGGGGGCACCTACATATGTGAAACAAATTCTAAGAGAATTAAAAGGAGAAATAGAATGCAATACATTCATTCTAAGAGACTTCAACACACCACTCACTCTGAAGGACAGATCAACCAGACAACATTCGATGGTACAACATTCAAAAATCCATCAACAAAAAGAAGGACAAAAACCACATGATCATCTGCATAGATGCTGAAAAAGCATTTGACAAAATTCAACATCCATTCATGATTAAAACTCTCAACAAAATGGGTATAAAGGGCAAGTACCTCAACATTATAAAGGCCATATATGACAAACCCACAGCCAACATTATACTTAACAGCGAGAAGCTGAAAGCATTTCCTTTAAATTGGGAACAAGACAAGGATGCCCACTCCCCCCACTTCTACTCAACATAGTAGTGGAGGTCCTAGCCACAGCAATCAGACAACACAAAGAAATAAAAGGCATCCAGATTGGCAAGGAAGAAGTTAAACTGTCCCTGTTTGCAGATGACATGAGATTGTACATAAAAAAACCTAAAGAATCCACTCCAAAACTACTAGATGTAATATCTGAATTCAGCAAAGTTGTGGGATACAAAATTAATACACAGAAATTTGTGGCATTCCTATACACTAACGGTGAACTAGCAGAGAGAAACATCAGGAAAACAATTCCATTCACAGTTGCATCAAAAAAAAAAAAACACCTAGCAATAAACCTAACGAAGGAAGTGAAACACCTATACTCTGAAAACTACAAGACACTCATGAGAGATATTAAAGAAGATACCAATAAATGGAAACACATCCCGTGCTCATGGATAGGAAGAATTAAAATTGTCAAAATGGCCATCCTGCCTAAAGCAATCTACAGATTCAATGCAATTCCTATCAAAATACCAACAGCATTCTTCAAAGAACTAGAGAAAATCGTTCTAAAATTCATATGGAACCACAAAAGACCCCAAATAGCCAAAGCAATCCTGAGAAGGAAGAATAAAGCTGGGGGGATTACGCTCCCCATCTTCAAGCTCTACTACAAAGCCATAGTAATCAAGACAATTTGGTACTGGCACAAGAACAGACCCATAGACCAATGGAACAGACTAGAGAGCCCTGATATAAACCTAACCATATATGGTCAATTAATATATGATAAAGGAGCCATGGACATACAATGGGGAAATGACAGCCTCTTCAACAACTGGTGTTGGCAAAACTGGACAGCTACATGTAAGAGAATGAACTGGATTATTGTTTAACCC
This sequence comes from Phataginus tricuspis, assembly GCA_029783875.1. NCBI lineage: Eukaryota > Metazoa > Chordata > Mammalia > Pholidota > Manidae > Phataginus > Phataginus tricuspis. The sequence continues at coordinate 2,047,269 of JAQQAC010013450.1, forward strand.
CATACACAAAAGTAAACTGGAAATGGATCAAAGACCTGAATGTAATTCATGAAACCATAAAACTCTTAGAAGACAACATAGGCAGAAATCTCCTGAATATAAGCATGAGTGATTTCTTTCTGAATGCATCTCCTCAAGCAAGGGAAACAAAAGCAAAAATGAACTCATGGGACTACATCAAACTAAAAAGTTTCTGTATGGCAAAGGACACCATCAACAGAACAAAAAGGCATCCTACAGTATGGGAGAATATATTTGTAAATGACACATCCGACAAGAGGTTAACATCCAAAATATATAAAGAACTCACACGCCTCAACACCCAAAAAGCAAATAACCCAATTAAAAAATGGGCAGAGGATATGAAGAGAGAGTTCTCCAAAGAAGAAATTCAGATGGCCAACAGACACATGAAAAGATGCTCCACATCACTAATCATCAGGGAAATGCAGATTAAAACCACAATGAGATATCACCTCACACCAGTGAGGATGGCCAACATCCAAAACACACACAACAACAAATGGTGGCGAGGATGTAGAGAAAAGGGAACCCTCCTACACTGCTGGTGGGAATGTAAATTAGTTCAACCATTGTGGAAAGCAGTATGGAGGTTCCTCAAAAAACTCAAAATAGAAATACCATTTGACCCAGGAATCCCACTCCTAGGAATTTACCCTAAGAATGCAGCAGCCCAGTTTCAAAAAGACAGATGCACCCCTTTTTTTACTGCAGCACTATTTACAATAGCCAAGAAATGGAAACAACCTAAGTGTCCATCAGTAGATGAATGGATTAAGAAGATGTGGTACATATACACAATGGAATATTATTCAGTCATAAGGAGAAAGCAAATCCTACCATTTGCAACAACATGGATGGTGTTAGAGGGTAGTATGCTCAGTGAAATTAGCGAAGCCACAAAAGACAAGTATCAAATGATTTCACTCATATGTGGAGTATAAGAACAAAGAAAAAAACTGAAGGAACAAAACAGCTGCAGATTCACAGAACCCAAGAATGGACTAATAGTTACGAAAGGGAAAGGACTGGGGAAGAAGGGTGGGAAGGGAGGGATAA